>CP099852.1:21086679-21104176 GCA_030062745.1 Capitulum mitella | reverse complement strand
CATCGCAAAGTTGTTCGCCATGCCATTTTACGTATAAAACTACCCTCAGTTGCAAATGGCCAAAATCGGCCAAAATGCCTGGAAAAGGCCAGAATGCCCTTGCCGTTTTTTTGGGGCCCGAAACTTTTTTTCGAAAAGTGTCATTTTGACGACGGTTTTAGGATAAATCGAGCATTCTGAACAACTTTCCAATGCCATATTGCCGTCTAAAGTCAACGCAAACGGGTCAAAAGCGGGGTCAAAGGTCAAAATTTGTGGGTTTCGGGTGGGCCGTGGTGAAATGATGGCAAACCTTCTGAATAGTGTTTCAGATAATGTTTTTGGCGTAAAACAAGACGCGGAAGCCGAATTTGATGTTGGCTTTGTGATTGCGTGCATGGTTAGGTGACTCTCGGTTCCCGCATCCCTAAGATTTACTTAATGGAATTCCGCGGATTGGAAAACGTTAAAGGTGGAAAAAAGCGGTCAAACAATCTTTGCGTCGGTGAGATCCGGGATTTATATTCCCCTTGTGTGCTTACCATGGCATTGTTTAATATCGGTTTGGAACACGTGCTTTGGAATTGCGTGTATATTGAGCACACAAATCTTGCGCTTTTTACTGGAAGAAAGTCGGTGCCGTGGTACTCGTCTAGTGCCAATCTAGTCCAGTACGTCTACCGTGTGATTTCTTCCTGGTTTTGGTTTCTACCACCTTCTTATATCATCGGATTTGAAAGACAAGTTACTGGTGAATGTGTTTTAGCAGCATTGGGTTTTTCGTTTGAACCAAATCGGTCCGCTAGTATTTTCAGATTGTAATCGGTACGTTCGTCACAGCAGGTCGTCACAGCTACTTGAAACGTTCAATGGAAGCCCGGTGATTATCCAGCACACTATGTGAGTATTGAACGACAGCTTGCGTGCTTTCTTTGTAAACTCGTGTCCGTCGCCTCTGAGGACCTGTAGGGCATAGTGTGGTCTACGTCTGTCGGCCACAAGTGTTTTACAGAGAACAAAGTACAGAGAGGATACCAATATTTATCAGACAAGAAGGTCATTGCGTTGCCTATAGGTCTGCAAGCATGAGGCCGATCTTGATGCCGTTTTCTTGCGAACATGCAGTTAGGTGTGTACTACATCGGCGTAAAGCACAAAACAAATGAATCGGCAACGTTTCTCGAAAACAGCCAAACACCGTTTCCTCGGGTCAAATGCGTGATTTGTGTTGACTTGGTGTAATGATGTACACTATGGTATTCCAACAGTTATTTTACCTATATCTGTATTTTGCACGCTTAAATGCTGCGCTTGCTGCTCCAGCAACCCGTCTAAACCCGTCTGCAGCACCCGTCTAAATACCTTGCCCTAGTTAGAATCTGGTCCGCCATAGTTTGCCGTTAACCTCGCTTAGATCAAGGCCTGTTAATCCGGCCGCCGCTACCGGTCGTACGGATTAATCAGATCACTGGCCGTACGGGCCATTCAGACCGGCGGCTCTCTAGAGGTCACCGTCGTGGGCGGAGCAACATGCTTGCAGGGCGGCACCCGTGAATCAGCAAGCCTGAAGACAGTAGACGATATAGGCGTGGAATATGGATAAATTTGGTTAAAACTGAAAACCCATCGAATTCTGAAATCCGACTTGACCGAAATAAATAAAGAAATGAAATCGAACTGAAAACCGTACATAAGTCTGAAACTTCAAACTGACGTGATATTTATAATACTTTATTTTCCAAAGAACAACCGCCGAAGGCAGCGGCAAACGAGAGACCGTTTGCCCACAGAGCACAAAGTACAGAGAACGTACCGACATTTATCAAAGAACGTCATTGCATTGCCTATAGATCTGCAAACATGAGGCCGATCTTGGTGCCGTCTTCTCTTAAGCACCCACTTAGGTGTGTACCACATGGGTGTAAAGCACAAAACAAATGAATCGGCAACGTTCCTCGAAAACAGCCAAACACCGTTTCCTCGGGTCAAATGCGTGATTTGTGTTGACTTGATGCAATGAGGTACACTATGGTATTTCAACAGCTATTTCACCAATATCTGTATTTTGCACGTTTAAATGCTGCGCTTGTTACTTCAGCAAAATCGATTGCGTATTGCTTGTTTGGACTGAACTGCAGCGCTACTGACGGTTTACGTGTGCGATTTCAGTATTTGCCTCAGATTTCAAAAACATTTCTCAATGCGTGCATTCCGGCAAGAGACGGCATTAGCTTCTCCTTTGATCGAAACCGGTCCTCTGGTATTTTTGCAGGTAGTTTGACTCAGCTAGACATTTTTACTTCGTCCTATTTTCTTCACCTTCCGATGCCAGTGCCGAAAACAGCGGCACAGAGCCGAAGCAGGAGCTCTGTCATTATTTGCAATGTGGTGGTGACAAAATGCATGCAAGATATTAGGCAATTCCTAGGCATATGTCAACCCACCGCCACGCAGACGCCGCGTGGCCACGGGCTGAACGGCCGCCGGCCGGCTGCCGGAGGGTCGGCCGGCCGGGGCTACCCCTCCCCATCTCCCCGACCGTGGGAACGGGCGGCCGGCCGGCGTCGGAGCTTGCGTCGGCGCTCTTTCTCGGGCGTCGAGGGCGGACCGAAAGCTTGTTTCACTTTGCTGGTTGAGAACTCGACGGGTGACGGGTGGACACACCTGAGGTTTACACGAGACGATAGTTCGTTTCCTTGTCCGACCTCCACGGAATTGAGACTGTGGTGGACCTGGCATTAGTTTATTGAGCAGACCACACCATAAGTGAGTTCTTAGGAGACATCAGTTCAGCTGCACAAACCAGCCACCGTTCCGAAATCGAAAAACCCAGAAATAAGGCACGTCTTTTGCGCTGCAAGATGTCGGCTGTAACTCACGGACTCAGTGAATGTTGTGAGTCAGCACAGACATCGAGCGAGTTAAGCAACCTTTTTGACCTTAGGAAATGCCTTTTCACACTCATGTTCCGCAGCGATGTTGTGGCAAATAAACGTGGCAGCACAAACGGCGAAAAAAGTACAGTGTATTTTGACATTTTCCCTCTTTTAATCGGGGTCCACGTCAGCAACAGCATGTCAACAGCGGAACGGCCGGACGGCGGTGACAACAGCAGCAGCAGGAGGCAGCGGCAGAAGCAGCAGGAGCACGAGCAGCCGGGCGGCGAGGGCCAGTCGGCGAAGGGTCGGCCGGGGGGACGCCAGCCGGCCGTCGGCTGACGACTCGCGCTGGGGGAAACAAAGTCAACGTCACGTGTTTCGGGGCAATGGGCCAGCACAACCTTCCTCGCCGTATTTATTATGGCTTGTTTTGTCCTTTATCTTTCGTTACACGCACCGTCATGTTGGCGGCGGATCGCACCACAATTACATCAGGCGACAATTGGATTGCACACGATGACAACCAGCTGTTGGCCGGCGTCTTAAAAAGCGCTGTCCATTTTGGATTCGCAGCGATATCCCGACATTTTTTTGGCGGCCAGTTCCAGGAGCGTCGGCGGCGGCGGCCCCGCTACTGTTGCGGTGTAGGCGACGGGGCGGCGGCAGTGATCCGTGTCGACAAGACGCGAGCCGGGTGTTTGCCCACTTACCTGGCGCTTTCTGTGGCTTTCGGTATGAAACACGGTCTGCCGCGAGAAGGCAGCCACAACAGACCGCGTCTCCGTTTTTGTTGACCCAGAACTGAGACCCCGGCCCGTGGCGGAAAGCACGCCGAAGCGGACCGAGCAGACGAAACTGGGGATGAGCTGCTCCGCACGCCGTCAGCCCGACGGCAGGGGCCGGACAGCAGCCGGACAGCAGGGAACGGACAACACCGGCCGGACGGCACAGGCAGGAGGGACGGCAGGCGCCGGACGTCGGCCAACCGCTGGCCGGCTCACGGCCGGGCCTGGAGAAAAGTGCGAAATGTTAGGTCTGAATGTGAAAATGCACTCCCAAAGAATCTCCCGGCAGATTGTCCAGTTGTACATCCCGTCATGTTTTTTTGAGGGGCACGGTCGGGTACCACGTACAGGTCGTGCGATAAGTCGGTTGCAGTGAACAATTTAACGGATTCTAGTGCTTTGTTATTGTCGAAAGCAAGCGGCCAAAATTGGCGTGGGCTCAATTGTAGAACAACACACATTCACAGCCGCAATGTTTCTGTTCCTTACCTGCCTGTCTCTTCGGCGCCGCCGGTACCAGTGCCGTTCCGACCGGCGGAAGTTGAAATGCAGCCCGGCCTGCACGAGGAAGGCCCGCATGCTCCGGAAGGTACGCCCGTCCGGAGACACCAGGCGGTGCTGGACCTCCTCGTGCCAGCGCATGACTGCCATCTCGGCCGGGCTCCAGCGGGCGTAATGCCGCCCGCTGGGCCGACCGACGACCGCCTGCTGGCCGGGCTGCTGCTGCTGTCCGCTGCTGTACGTGTCGCCCGGCGCCAGCCCCTGCTCCAGCCGAGCGGGCTCGTCGTAAGGCTGCAGGGCCTCCATCTGGGAACATAAGCCGAAACGCCGGACATCAACATCACCGCTCGCGCTCCGGTGCAAGGTTCGACTCGGACAGTGAATAACGCTTAATGGTACGCTGTATAGTACGGGTATGCAGTATGTAGGTATATGGTACCGATAGGTAAAGGGCTGACGGTACAGAGCATTCTCCCCGCTCCCTGCAACCACTACTTACGATCCTGATGCCGGTCGCCTCCTCTACCGCCACCACCGGGCCGGTGGGGAATCTCACGATTCCCGCTGGTGGCTGCCGGCGAGACACAATCATTAACGTCGACATCAGTGACACTGACAATGGTCTGTTTTTCGTTTGACTTGAGGTGTGCTTCTCGTATATGTTGTAGTTTATCACACAAATGGAGACCGACCAAGAGATGATGACATGAACACTTCATACATTGTTTTTGACGCATAAGAGAGGTTGAAGAAAATTATGTTGTGTCTGCGAGTCATAGAACGTTTTCTCAGCGCTTTCATGAGATTTCTTGACGACTGTTATTATTTTGACTTACCGGGGCGACCGGCATCGGCGCTCCTTGAGCGGGCAGGGGCGGGACGCCGGACGGGCCGGGCTGCGGCGGGCCCGCGGCCGCTGCCCAACCGCGGGCGGCCGCCACGGTGGCGGCGACGGGCCACGCGGCGGGCTGCGGCGGAACGGCGGGCCACACTACGGGCGGCGGCGGAGGGCCGGCGGGCCACGCCACGGGCGGCGGAGGGCCGGCGTGCTGCGGCGGAGGGCCAGCGGCTGCGGCGCCTCCAGGCCGGCGGGCCGCGGCTCCAGGCCGGCGGGCTGCGGCGAGTCGAGATCACGGCCACCAGGAGGCTCTTCCGGGCTGGCCGACCCGTCCGAGAAGGACCCCGGACTCCCGCCGGGCCACACGGGGTCCGGGGCGCTGGACGGGCCGGGCTGCGGCTCCTGCGGGGCTGCTGCGACAGCAGCAGCCTCCTGCGGGCAAAATCCGAGACCGACCGTTGGCAGTGAGGCGATACGGTACACGTCAGACACCGGCCCGCACGCAAAGCACATTGGTCACGGAGAGCACTGCTGCCGCCATAATGCGCACGACATTGCCGCTGACAAAACGATGGATCCATTCCGACCGGGATTAGTAGCCGGCGTTTCGTTCTTTTGCCCGTTGACAGTTTGACCACTGGTGACAACGGGCAGCAGACACCGCCGCGCTCACCTGCAGGACCCCGCGCCGGAAGGCAGAGGCATACCCCTGTACGCGCTCCTGGTGGCCGTGGGCGCTGTAGTGCCGCTCGGCCGTCTCCGTCGAGTGCGCACAGGCCTCAGCGGCCGTGGCGGCGCTGAAGCCCGGCAGACGGCCGGCGGCACGGAGTTGGCGATCCTGTCAACAGCGAAGCCCACCGTTCAGTCCTGAGGCGTGTCACGGCCACGGCAGTCGGCTCTGGAGTGTCAGTCGGGACGAACCATGCGTACGGAAAGAACTGCGAATGCGGCTTTTGCAACGCCAGCTCAACGACATCCGAACACTGGCACACAAGCGCGCACGCACGCACACAAGCAGAACGCATTTCCGAAAACTGCCGTGGATCACTGAACGCGCAAGAAAGTGCGCAGCGCAATGCACGTTTTTTTCCGCGAATCAACCGTATCGTAGAAAGACGTGTTGCAAACACGCACACGCACAGACAGAGGACGTGCCGCGCACATCTGGTGCATAACACGCGGCTGTTGCGCTCATGCCTGTCCACTCACCATGATGTTCTGGAACGCCCTGTTGCGGCTGGCGATGAAGCGGCCGACGAGCCGGGGCGCCGGCCCCAGCCCCAGCTCGGCGGCGGCAGCCTGGAGGGTGGCGTCAAGGGCGAACGTCGAGGTCCGGACGCCGGGCAGCACGGTCTGCGTCGCGGCTGCAGCACGGAGCGAGTGCGACGGCGGGTCACGCGCAGCTCAGGGTACACGGTCTCTCGGCCGCGCTGCCGAGGCGCGTCGGCTTGCCCAATGCCAGCCTCATGTTGCCACCGTTGCCGGCCCCTGCCGCCTCCGCCGGGTCCGGCAGCCGTTGGGCGTGCGACCGTTCGCGCAGGAACTGAGGCCCGCGACGGCCGGCTTTCGAGTGACTCGCGCGGGACGGCTTTCAAGTGAAGAACAGCACACTGATTACACGACGCCGACCGCTGCCCTTTGGCGAACTCTCACCTGAGCGCTCCGTCTGGCTGAGCAGGAGGGGTCGGAGGACGACCACGAAGTACTGGAGCGCCCTCCAGACCCACTCCGTCACCACGACGAGCACTCTGCCGCGGCTGCCCAGCGTCTTGCTGGCCGTGGTGTACCACGACCAGCTCACCTCGCCGTCCACCTCGCGCATCTGCCAAGGGAAAGACGGTCATTGCGCTGCGTGATGCCGCCGCCGTCGACACGCGAGAGCCCTGCATCCGTTTGCGGCGCGCGCCGCGACAAAGCACACGGACCGCGCGTCGAGACACGTACCTGCCCTGCGGCCATTTCGGCCAGGGTTGTGCCGGCCACCGCGCTCGTCCGCAGGCCGCTCAGGTTGGAGATGGCGATGTAAAGCATCCTGAAGCACGCACACCGAGCAGCATTAAACACACACACACGGAGAGCGCCGCGGTCCATGGCGGGCGGCCATTGGTCGGCGATCGGTGGACGAGCGCGGCACAATGGCCGCTCTATTGATCACAGTTTGCCGCCGCGCCAGCTGTCCGCTTCGAACGCACTGGCGATCCGCGCAGCGCAAGCCGGCGATACCACAAAACGGGTAACGAATGCGCGCCCACCGGCGGCCGGATGGCGCGCACAGTCGACATCGTCACACGTACTCCCTGAACCTGACGGCCAGGTCCCTGGACGGCGCGGTGGGCGGCTCCGGCCAGCTGTGCCGCTGCAAGAAGCGCCGGCAGACGTCTTCAATGGCGACCCGCTCCTCCAGGCCGAGCTGGAGGCGCGGGTCGCGCTTGGCGTCCTGCCGGCGCGCCATGGCCTAGTCGATCTCTGCGAGAGCGCCGTGTTGTTTCAGTTCGGCTTCAGAACGGCAAAATGCATTAGCTCCTGAGCGAAAGAAGCTGGCAACATCAAATACGCGGCAGATGAATCCCCGCGTTGTTCCGGATCGTATGCACGCCAGACATTGCGGATTAAAGCAGCATCATATCCTACTAAGCGAGGTCAGACGAGATCGGGCTATCAATCGCAGACACCGAGTTGTTATCGCATGGACCCACGCGACACACACAAGGAATATTTCGGGCGAAAGAAACCACAGCCTTCAACGAATCTCTGACGTCACGACACGTTAAACGCACGTAGTGAGCACTGTATGCAAGTAAAAGTAACAACGCCCGCAGGACAGGTCTCATGGTGCATTTCTGAACTACTGTTCATGGCAGTAATCATGCAAGCTGCACGACAAGTACCCGTCCGTCTGTACCAGGCCTGCTTTGCTACGTGTCATGTCATTCGATGTATGATCAGAGGCAGAACTGAAACTATTGTCAGTGTCATCTGAAAACGACTAGCATTTATCAGAGGGCCTTTATCCGAGGAAATGGCTGCGTTTTCTAAGCCCAATTTTCGGATGCCAGCGGTGAAGACAAATTTAACCCTATTCCCGGCAGCGGGGAGGGGGGGCGGAATCCGCATCCTCTGCGCGCGGCGTTTCCAATGGCCACGGACAACGCAGAATGGCCGACGCAACAACTCGACGGAGACCGGACTATTGCGATCGCTCGTCGGAGCTCGACGTTCGCTCGTCACTAACCGGATTTGTGCTGCCGCCTGAGACCGACCAGGCCCTCCGCCACCTGCGCGAACTGGCGCGTCACGGCCGCCGACCGCAGCGCCCACGCCGACTGGGCGACGCGACTGCAGAAATGCTGCAGGGCCTTGATCAGCCGCAGGCCGTTGAAGGGCTGGGCCCTGAGCGTTGCTGCAATCGCGCCGAACACCTGTCGGCAGAACAGCGACGTCTCGGAAAACGGCCGGCCCGCGGCCGCGGTGCGGCGCGCAATACAGTCACGCCGCGCACAGAATGCGCACGCAAAAACTCGGCGTGACGCGGACACCGCCCCTGTTCAAACGGGGATTATCGTGCCGTGAGAAAAATTGAACGCAACTCCATTTGCCCGCTGCCGCGGCGGTCGACTCACCGCTGCGGTCGACGTCCGGTCGCAGACGATGTGGCGCCAGTCGTCGTCGCCGCCGCCGACGTCGGCCAGTCGCAGCAGCTGGCTCAGCGCCTGGCTGTTGGCCAGCTGCTGCTCCCGGTACTGAAAACAGAGAATCGCCTTTCAGCACGAGGTGCCGCTCGCGCAAAGCGTGACGACTCGTCTCGCGGGACCGCGGACACTGCCGGCCGTCTGTACGCAAGCGGGCTGGCTCGAGTGCCGGGGCTCGACGACGCTTTTTCGTCACGCGGCCGGTTACCCGTGCCAAAAGCTTGTCGCGAAAAGCGACACCATTACCACCGCCGTCAGGTGCGCGTGCGACTCACCGTGCCCGTGTGCCGGAAGAGATCGTTATCCGCGCCGTCCAGCCGCACAGACGCCGCGAGCACGCGTTCTGGCAGCGGCTCGCCGAGCAGCTGCGCCTCCTCTTCCTCCAGCTCCTGTGCACGGCGCCGCGCCCGAATCGCTTGCTGCGAACACGCGCCGATCGTCAGCCGCCTCCTCGCGGACGACCAAATAGCTCACGAGGCAGCCGCGTGACGCAAGGCACGAGGCGCACTGCGGCACGTGCGCGTCGGCGCGTCGAGCTCAAGCATTCAGGCGTGTTGCGGCGCCGACCACTGACGCGCGCCGCCATTGTCTGTCGTCTGTGGACCCCGCGGCCGTAACAAATGCCATGCAAAACGGCTGGCGATTCACAGACAATAGGACGAGCCAACACGGCAGCAGCCAATACGGCGCTCACTCACGTTGATCCGATCGCTGGCCTCCTCGTGCACAGGAGCCGGAAGCTGTCTGGCCGCCGTCTCCGTCATCGCTCGCAGGCACTGCGGCGCACGTGAAAGTTGGCGCGTCACAATTCACATTTGGCAAATTGCGCGCGGCCATCTGACAGCCGACGGCACGGACGGCCACAGAGGGTACACCTGCATGGGAATCTGCAGACGAGGCACGAGTAGCTCCACAATGCAACAGCCACCCGCGACGTGTCCGACATTCAGGGTACAGCCATGCTCGGAAATTTCGAACCAAATGGTCTTCGGGACACCAGCACGCACGCACAACTCGATGGATTTGAAATGCGGCACAAGGATAATTTTTTTCCGACGCGCTCGGTCGGCGGTGGACGTTTCCGGATCGGGCCGATCATTTCAGCCACGGGCTCACGTCTCGCTTCAGTGTCCTAAATTAGTTTTGGATAGAGTGGAGGTGGAGATCGGTATTCCTCTGGGAGGTAAAAAAGGAATATTTGAACTCTGTTGTGATTTACGTCAAAAGAATTCCATCAAAAGTTTGACTAATCTCCCTCTCACTGATACCCTATTGTTATTATTGTTGTTTTTACTGAAGAGTACTGACACGACCGGCATCACATCTTCCCCTATTGCCTGTTACTCATGGTTACGCATGAGTAGCAGGCAGTGTTGCTGTGCTGCAGGTTCAGTGGCCATCACTGTATTAGGTATTACTCCTGACTCCAGACAAACCCTGACAGTGAGATCCTGTTGCCATAAATGTATCACCGGCTAAGGAAGACTAAGTGCAGAATGCCAACGTGTTTATCGTTAACGTCTTCCAAACTAGTATTCCACAGCACGCAGTCTTCGGCGGCACAAATCAAGATGCATATAATTACCGGGATACTCTAAACTTGCATCTCACAGCTAAAGGACTCATGCTGCGGTTGGAGAGGTGAAACACAGTAGCGGCATGTGCCAAACGACGCAGCAGTCATCACGCACGTAGACCTTGATCGCATGACAGTGGACTTAGACTAATGCGAACCTCGAATGTAGGCGAAAAAAACTTAACTAATGCGGACCCTGAGTGCAGGCGAATGGATGGGGATGATAGGCCAGAGGCATGCAGTGCATAATGTCTGACGACACACGGTAAGCCAAGGTTGAACACACCACGTGCTTTTCGGCGGCACAAGTCAAGACTCATATAATTATATGATTGAACAGAATCTGAGGTGTGGTCATTATGATCGTGAGAGAGGTAAAAAATAATATTGCTGAGTGTGTATTTCCACTCAAAATTAGGAATTTCAGGTCACTGTCTCGCTTTGACTTACCAAGGTGCGCGCGAACACCTCCTGCTGCCGCACCTGCCGCCCCTGCTCCGGGTGCGTGCGCCGCACGTGGCTCTGAAAGTTGCGCAGCCCGTTGCGGCCGGCACCGAACCAGACGGTCGGCCGGCACAACGGGCAGCGCACCTCCACGCTGAAAACGCACAGCAGCGCGTCAGCCACCGTCCAATGTCGGACCGTGCTCGTGCGTCAAGAACAACACAACGTTCTTCGGATGGCGATCGCTCTTCCGACGGTTTCCACTGCTACTGTCTGCGTTTACGCCATTGCAACATTTACGTTACTGCATCATGTGCGTTAATCATTGGATCTCTTTCGCTCTGCCGAGGACGAATGGTGACTCACCGGTCGGCGGCGGCGCGCCGGTACACCCGGAGCTCTCCGCGTGCCACCAGCCGCCGGGCCGTCTTAAAGAAGGCCGCCTCCGCCTCGTGCTCGGAGCCACGCCGCCTCAGCACCCAGACGTGGTGCCGGACGCTGTCGCCGGAGGCGAACAGCTTGCCGCAGCAGCACGGCACAAGGTTGTCGCCGACCGGCTCTGCCAACAACGACGGCTACAGGTTAAACGGCCGCATCTCCTCGCACCACAACACGACTGGATGTTGCAAAAGCAGAGAGTCCATGAACTTGATGAAACCAAGCAGCAATGTGACTTGATCTCGGCAATCGCGTTCCCGCTCGCCTCATTGCCTCATTGCCTGCCAGTGCACATTGCCTGCTGAAATCGGAAAACATTTGCTCAGAAATCCAGTTGCCAAATGCAGATGACATCCAGACCACTTTACAATGGGTGCAAGACGTAACTTACCGAATCCTGCCGGCACTGGTTCGGCGACCAGAGGCGACAGAGCCCGTGCCGGCTGCGACGACGACGGAAGATGGCGCTCTGCCGGCGGCAAAGGGGCCGTCGTCGTCGGCGGCGGCGGCGGCGGCGGTGGCGTCTTCGGCGAAGACGTCTCCGACGATGGGGGCGGCGGCGGCGGCGGCGGCGGCGGCGGCGGCGGCGGCGGCGGCGGCGGCGGGGGGGAGGCGGCGTCTTCGGCGGTGGAGACTGCGGCGGCTGCGGCGAGGGCGTCTTCGGCGGTGGAAACACCAGCCGGCGGGCCGCTGCGGGCCGCGTGTCGCCGAGCTCACTCCGCTCCGGCCGCGACGGCGGCGACGGCGGAGCGGGGGCGGCGGCGGCGGGGGCGGTCGCGGCCGTGCCGGCGGCCGCGGCCGTACCAGCCGCAGCGGCGGCCGTGGCGGCCGCGGTCGTGCCAGCGGCGGCCGTGGCGGCGGCGGCCGTGGCGGCAGCGCCGGAAATAGATCCCGGCCACGACCCGCCGTGGTGAGGCAGCCTGCCGCTGCCCTGATGTCCCAGGCCGGGCGGATGGCGCCTGGCGTGCTGCCGGTGCTGGGACGGACGGCCTCCGGTCGCGCCGATCGGCGGCCGCCACGGGCTGGCGCGGTCGCGTGCCGCCGGGGAAGACGCGCACGCGCACACGCCGGGCCGCTCGCTGCGCCGGACTTAGAAGTCGGCCGCCGGCGGCCGGCCGCCGCGGGCTGTCCGCCGATGGTCGGGCGGGCGCGCCCACGGGGCTCAAGGCCGGGCCGGCGACGCGAAAGCCCGGACGGCTTTAGTATTAGGACGGTATTAGTTTGTGTACGAGCGCGCGCGTGGAGGTAAGATTCCTGATACCCCTGACGTTTTTCTAATACCAAACGACGAAGGACTCAAAAAAAACATGACTGATATGGATTTTATTATTGTGAAATAAAAGACTAAAAAAGGTGCTTTAGTACCTCTTCAGCACCCTTGAAAAGACAAATTAGCTATAAAAACATGGTCATAAGTAAGATGCAACGGAGGATGTTAGCCGTTCACAAGTGGAACATTTTGGAACGATGACGTGACCTGACCTGATCCCTGTGAAAGGCCAAAATTGATAGCAATGAACTCGCTATTATCTTACGGTTCAGTATATGTCGCTTAAGTTCAGCTTTTCAGGGACAAGGTATTGTGTCTATTTACCTAATTCCAAGGACGTGTTTTGACCTTTCATGGCGTCTGGTGGCCTCAAAATTGACCTGAGGTCAAAACTCTTGAATGTTTTCGTCTCGGTTTGACAAAACCTTTCCGCCGGTGTTTTCCTTTTTTCCGTGCGATATATGGGAGCCGAGATCCTGGGAGGTGCGGAAATCCGCGCTCCTCCTCCGGCCGAGCAAAGGGCATTCTGAGCCCGCCCGGAGACGGGTTAAAAAGACTTCATTTAACCCTATTCCCTGTGGGGGGGGGCAGATTCTGCTACCCGTGTCTTTTTGCTTGTCGCTCCCACACTGTTTGCCGCAGCGCCACAAGATTTTCTGGCATTTCATGGAATTGATACACACGTGTTTTGTCAACATTTAAAAAAAAATCGGTCCCGCAGAGGCGGTTCCAAGCCCCCGTTTTCGCGGTAATGTGCTGTGCGTGAAGCTGCAAAGTTGTGCGGTTCACTATCGTGACATTCTGAGTAGAAATAAAGATCACTGACTCATTTATATAGTCATACACATCCTAAACAATGCGTATGCACACACATTTTCAGGCGAACGCACACCCAGGTACTGAAAAAATGGGGGAGCACACTATTGTGCTTATGGTGCCCTCCCAATTTTGTTTACCTGGATCCACCTCTGCGCTACATATAAACTTAAACTGGGTTGCTAGTTGTACATCTGATGTTTATATCACCCAAAACAAACAAAAACGAAGGAAATTTCTTATTTCAAAAATCACCCTTCTTGCCCTCCCTGGAACTGCCTATGATTTACTATTTTAAATTTCAGCTTTCGGTATATAAAAGACTTGGACGTTCCCAGCTGAACCGTGTTATTCCCATGAAAATTGGGTGGTAAACACGGCCGCAGTGACCTTTCAAAAATTCCGAAATTTTGGAGTTTGTTTGCCCCCACGCCCTATTTTCTGAATTTTTGAATTTTTGGGGTCCGGAATTGGCGATCTCGTTGAAACATATTAAATGGCATTCATCCCATCAACATTGGACGAATGCATCTTGAGATCACTGGAAGGGCGGGGAGGGGAGGGGGCAGAATTGGTAATCTTCACCTTTCGGCCAATGCATATTTTTCGAAGGTGCAAAAGTGGCAACGGCTCATATCATGTTTGAGTTTGGGTCCTCACTTCTGCGTCTACAAAAATAATGTGTCAGCCGAAAGGTGTTTCGGCCAGTTGATATTTTTTTCGGGAACGCAGGAGTGGTAACTCGAACCGCATGGACAATGTACCCTGTCCTCCAAGTTAAAAATGATTTAACCTAACCTAACCTGAAACCTACTGTATGGTTGCAGGGATTGCCCTAGATGGGCACGCAAAACTAATTTTTTGTTAGGTTCAATTTGCCTGTTTTTTGGTTTGGTTAGCTCGTATCGGCTGAAGGCAAACATGTGTCAACTGAATCAAAATTCAAGAGTTACCTAACCAAGTCAGTTTACACATCCAGTAGGGGGCAGAGCTTCGAAAAAATACCTGAATGGGCTAAATTGTTCACACAACTTGTGTTGCCACTTCCGCGTCTCCAAAAATTACGCGTAAGCGTCGGCCGAAAGGTAGATTACCGCAGATCTGCCCCCCCCCCCAGGGTAATGTGAATCTCACTGCTTGCAGAGAATATGGTTAAGGCAAATAGTCCAAGCAATAGTCGACAAGCTTCATAATTATGCTTCACTACTGACAACTTCTTGTGCACATTCTGTTCTCAACAGACATAAAGACGTACAGGCGTAAAGACGCCTTGATGGGACATTTTAGTGTCAGGTAGTTAAAATTTCAGGCCAGTCAAGAATCAATCACCACTCCATCACCCCATGGACACCACAGATCCAAGGCCATGGCGGCAGTAATCATGTGCTCAACAGCCTTGAGTGATCTTAGCGGGGAACCGTGTGGCGGTGGTAAGCAGTCCGTGACTAACTTGAGACAACATTGAAAACTGCCGTCAGCTGGCTGTTCCAGCATAAATGACAATAACTTTGATATCTTTTAGCCTGAAAAATGACGACTGGTTAATTTATCATTTTAAGTAATATCAAACTTACGCATAATTCAATACTTTTGTCCCAAAAGAGACCAAAGTCAGCTGGCCTTTATACTGAACCATTGCCGCCAGCTTGCCGTCAACGTTTATCAGCTGACGAATATTGTCAACAAGTCTACTCCGCGATTGTCAGCTGAGTGCGCGCCCAGCCGCGCTTGTATCGCCGCACGCTATTGGGCGTTGGCTATTCAAGTAGCCAATGGTGTGTGCCGATGCAAATAAAGCCGGGCGGTGTCTATAAGGAGTTTAAAAAGTAACGGAGTAACGGAGTAACGGACCAAAAAGTAACGGAGTAACGGACCACAAAAGTAACTTCCGTTACTCAGTCCGTTACAGTAAAATAAAAGTAACGGGTCCGTTACTCCGTTACTCAAAAAAGTAACTTCGTTAGTAACGGAGTAACGGAGTAACGGACCAGTGCCCACCTATGGTTGTAACTCACGGACTCAGTGAATGTTGTGAGTCAGCACAGACATCGAGTGAGTTAAGCAAACTTTTTGACCTGAGGAAATGCCTTTTCACTAAAATGAGGGTAAAATGAGGGTCCGTCCCGTACGATGACGTAAGTCCAAGCACCAATTTCGTTTGGTGCATATGAGGCAGTGGATACTTGAGATACTTACTGGAATTGTGAAAGGAAATGCTGGCGTCAGCCACATGCGTATGCAGGTGTTCTCCTGAGGTTGGACTATAATCGTGGATCTACTGAAACTCGACCTCGAAGATACGTGATATAACAAAAAAATCATTTCACATTCGTAAGGACTGGACGTCTGTCTTGCATAACCAGCGAAACGTTCAGCCCTGTGTTCGACCACTACCAATGCAGATCCACGAGGGGGAGTGGGTGGAGGAGCTGATGCCGTGTGAACAATTTCAAGACTGATCTTTTACATGCCCTTGTGAAATCAGCCATCGACCCCACTTGGGGTGTTCTGAACATTTCCTACCTCCGTGTTCTGCACACCACCTCCCCCACGAGCAGGGAGGAAGACAATGACCTGATGAGCGAATCTGAACCCGGATCACAGGGATAGGGCGGCTTTCAGTACATTCAAGTAAGATTACATGACATAACATGACCACGGAACGGAAGACAAAAAAGTTCATACCAATCATCAGAAGCGCATTTTTATTACATTTTGAACACTGAACACGGCGATGGCTCCCACGTCCACGCAGATCCGCTGCCGCTGGGATGGCGGTCGGCTCCTCCATATGCGCAGAGCCGCCGCGGCCGGGGCTCCGGCCGGCTCCTCCGTCCGCGAGGAGCGGCGGCGGGCTATTCTGTCGGCATAAAGAGGCCGCGGCCGTGGCGGTCTCCGGCTTCCCAGTCTTTGGAGGCTGCCACATTTCTGAAGTCGGTCGGCTACTCCGTACGCCAAGAGCGGCGGCCAGCTTTTCAGTGGGCGTAAAATACGCCAGGCTCGAACAGGACCTACTAATCACCATTTACATGAGATCCCCTGCCCCGTAATGCCTGCGCCACAGGACCACTAGAAACAGGGCCGGCATTTTTCACCTTGGACATTAGCAGGCGGTTTGCTTTCCGAAGCCCCTGAAGTGGGCCATGTGTGAAGTTGCCGTTCCGGTAGTACGAAGTCTTGACAAGGTCAATGGCCTTCTCCACGCTTTGATGGTTGAATTTACCTAGACTGGTGCTTTTCTACCCTATGCGCTGTCTCCCATTGGATTTAACATGGGACCTTATGCAACTGATTTCGGCGGTCCCCTTCGATATAGCCCATCTCTTCCTGCACTGGTACCCAGAACCGCATCCACATGAAACCATCACCAGAACTCCATGGCATTGATATTCACGCGGTCAAATTATGATGGCATGACAAGTGACATGAATGATGCGAAGGAGCAGCGGAAACGCAGAAAAACAAACAGAACGTCTCCATGCCTCCAGAAATGTTGTTTGTTCATGCAACTCCAACGGAGACAAAGAACCAGAACGTCACACTCCAAGTTGCCACAGCTCCAGCGGACAATACTCGGTATTGTCGTATTGCCGGCACGTTATTGTCGCAGTCGTGAAAATGACGTGCCGGTGATGCTCCTGTGGTTAGCTTCAGCTTGTTGCGCTGATCAAGCAGAATCAAGCCAGCACTTTGTAGACAATGGCTTTACTTCGTTCAGGGACTTACTTCGCTTTGCTTCGAGCGAAACTTTCTAGTTGTAGCTGAATGCAACCAGTTTTTCCCCCATGCGCTATTTCCCACGGATTTTAGCTGCTTACCTGCTTTCTTTTTGTGCTTATTATTGTTCTCGAAGGTAAAATATTTCTGGAGATGAAATCCATGCAGCGTAATCGCCACTGCCACCGGAGTAGCCGCTGGCCGGCCAGCGGAGCCTGCGTGGCGCGCGTCAGGCTGCCATTGGCACTCTTTCTCGGGCGTCAAGGGCGGAGCGAAAACTTGTTTCGCTTTGCTGGTTGAGAACTCGACGGGTGACAGGCGGACACACCTGATTTTTACACGAGACGATCGTTCGTTTCCTTGTCTGACCTCCACGGAATTGAAACTATGGTGGACCTGGCATTAGTTAATTGAACAGACCACACCACAAGTGAGTTCTTCAGGAGACATCACCTCAGCTGCGAAAACCAGTTTCTCTGTTCACCGCCGCAGCTGTAAATCGAAGACTCTGTGCTGCTGGGCTGAAGGCATACCGCCGAGAAAGAAGCCGCCAACAATTCGTAAG
>CP099852.1:21059179-21086179 GCA_030062745.1 Capitulum mitella | reverse complement strand
AAAGTACAATTTATGAAAACAAATTACATATATTGCTCAAATCAGTTCTACTAATATGACAGCTCCTTACATGCAGCCCTCCTTTTGAATGTAGCATTTGATCATTAGAATTTTATGGGATCCATTATCAAGGAAGATGCAGTGAATAAAGGTAATAGTAAGCACTGCACATCTAAATTACATACTATTGTTAATGGGAACACAACATAAATTTATAACTGGAAAAGAGGTGATTGGCAAGGTCTTTGACCTTGATTTGAATGTAAGTATTTACTTGGTTATGCATAACAATATTGTGGCAAATGGTGATTTAGAGACTTAAAGTCATGCGTATTAAGCTGAGATAAGCCAAGTATGTATGTAAAAAAACCACAATATCCTACATTTACAACTTTTCTTTAAACATTTTAAAGGCCTCTGGCTCTGTGCCACTATTGGTGCTCCAACCACAGCAGTTTTTGGTTGTCTGGAGCTGTTGACCCAAATGCCAAAGGTCTTGTGCACTCTCATCATGGCTTCTGATTCTGGTGTGGCTGGGAGGATGAATGTTATGAGTGAATGAATAATATCATGTCATGAAATGTGCACCTGCCAAGCCATGTCAGAAGTGAACAGCAAACACATTTTGTGCCCATTTTGTCATATATTTGACTTTAATGGCCTAAATAAATTGAGTAAATAAAATAAGTTAAATAAAACACTCCAAGACCTCTGCTGCCACCTACTGGGCATAATCCTTAACCTTGCACATCTCTCTGCGCCGAAGCGTTTCCTCCCGTCGACGGGCATTAACATGTGTCAAACGAATAAATGTGCAGGTCGGGACAAAAGAACGGACAATGTCCTTCGCCATGTCTGGGTGCTTGGTCTCCAGCACACGGGTGAGCCCTGTGACGACGCCAGGCTCGCGGCTGAGATGGTCCGGCTGCAGGGCATGGTAGGCGCAAAAGTCACTCTCGAGTTGACGGAAAGTTTTGTAAAAGCTGGACGTGGGCAGTGTTAGCCCACCCATGCTCTGCAGCCTCGTCCAGAGCGCCTCCAGGGGTGCATCCTCCGAGAGTTCGGAGGGCAAACCTAGTTCCGGACCACCGTTGCGAGCCACGTACCGAGCCACATAGGCCATGGCGCTTGCCGTGGCCAGCACTGCAGTGCCAAAGGCACTGTCGACGGCGCACGGCACAGCACTTGAAGTGCTGGTGCCCTGCTCGGCTTCAGCGAGTAAGGCCTGGACCCCGGTCAGGGCCGCCACCTCCATCTGCGCCTCCGCCTCCGCCTCCGCTTGGGTCGCCAGCTCCGCTTTCATCAGGTTCAACAGCAGGTCCCATTGGCAGGTTCATCCATACCAGGGTGGCTAAATTCAGTCAGTTAGGTGTCAAGGATGTAGAATGAAATTCATGCTGCCAGACATGTTCCTGCCATAGTTCTGAATCGCCGCCACTGGTTATTGTCCGCCTCTCCATTGACCTCTGCACCCTTCGCTGACCTGCCCGTCCGATTTGTATTGTCTTGGGCAGTTCGACACCAGCCGTCTGCTCAGAGCTCAGTGGCTGGTCTCAGATAAGGGAGAAGTAGTACAGCTGCCAGAAAGCCTAAAAGAAGAGAAGCATGAATTAATATCTACATCCTTGACACCCAACTGGCTGAATTTAACCACACTGATCCACACCCAGCAAATTCCTGAATTTTCGTTGCCCCCCTCCCAACCCGAGTCACTGGACCCGCCGTGGTCGTGATCTGTTCCACCTCTCGTACTTCGGTGATCAGCATGAGCTACGCATCTCTGGGCAGATAAGCCACCGCACCAGATTTGCCCTGCTCAGCCAGCGCTGTGAGCTTGTGTGTGATAGTATACGATAGGTCGGCAGTTCTGCTCGTTGGTAGGTTGGTCAACGTCATGACGATTATGTCATTTGGACTGGACGAATAGTCCATTTGTCATATTTCGACCCATGATCCGTGCCAACCAGCCCTTCCGCCTTTGTAGCGATAGCGGCACCCGACGTGGAGGAACTGTCGCCAGCGCAGTGCTGCACGTTGAGGCGCCACCGGCTAGTGCCTGAAGCACTGCACGGAGAGGAGTCACATCGCCAGCACCGGACGTAGGGGCACCGTTATTGGTACTTGACTGTACTGAAAAGGACTGATACACTGCATGGCAGAAATGGACCAGACTAAACCAGACCAGACTGGGTCACACTGGACCAGACCAACACAGACCAGACCATTGAGCAGACTGTATGGGAGATAAAGGCAACGAGGATGGGACATGGTGGGGTGTCAAACAAGGACATACCAGAACAGACCGGACCGGACCGAACCAGCCTTGTACATCCTGTCTTGTCTTGATCAGTGTGTGATCAGTGGGGTTTAAATTAGTTTAGACAGACGTCAGGTAATGTATGTAGAAAGCCAACGGAAATTGCAAGTCAGACAGCAGATTCCCCACGCCAGGCAGCGTGTGACATTCACTCTGTGGCAGTGTACGGAAAGAAACAAGGTAAAAACCTTGTTTGTCACCCCCCCCTTCTGCACGGAGGTACCACTGCTAATGCGAGAAATAGTATATTGGAAAAGGTGTTGAGACAACATTCATCACAGCACAATGTGACTAGATGGAATGCAGCCTGGTCAGAAATACATATTTTTGGAGGTAACATCATGCATAGCATACTGGCAGGACTTGCAGTGTTTGCCGGCACAGAAACATAATCTGGCCTGCTTTTTATGTCTTCATCTGAGTCTGGCATGTTTGCGGTTTGTGAAGACAAATTAGTAACATAATAATCACAAAACAAGTCGCAAAATAATTAACGGATACAGTCTGAGAACCTGAAAAATGACATTTTGTCTAGACTCCACAATACCAAGGCAATCATATCAGGTTTCAGGCAAATTTGTGCTAAAACACCAAAACATTTGGTTAGGTAATTCCACAGTTTAAAACACCAGTTCTCAAAAGTACCTCCCCACTTATGGGCATGTGGCATTTCAGACAAGCATTCTAGCAATATTCCAAGTTAAACCTAGAGTACTTACATAGTTTCAAGTACACAGCCATACAAGAACTAAGACAAAGACTAACATCAAAGGAATATAAGAAAGCATGTGACTCAGTGCCTGTTCAAATGCAAGCAGCTACAACCTCACATCATTACAATCAGCGATGCGTCATTTTTCACCCCCAATGTGCCATAAATGGAGGTGTTAATTTCTGGGTCTACAGTCCCAGCCAATCAAAGTGATCTCGGTATTGCCTCATCGTGACTCCAGCAGGGCACAATGATGCTCTGCATCTCTGAGGCCCAGCTGACCTGCCACATGCAAAAAATGCACCAGGAGGCATTCACTGCTCACTGGAGACAACTCAATATTGACCCCAAGTAACCATGCACTCTACTTCACCTTCTGGCATTTGTTCTAGTCAGTATTCATAACAGAATGCATACAATCAGACAACAAAGAGCTGTACCTGCATTAGCTGACTGTGTGACTGTGCAACCTTTTCATCACTCAAATACAGTTCACCACATCCAAATGCTGTAGTCTTGGCCAGCAGGCAAAGCTTGTAAGTCTTTATGTGGTACAAAGATAAATTGTTGAAGGAAGGGCAGATATACTTCACAACAAAGGAAAAATGGAAGCCAAAATACATCATACTAACACAACATAATAATACCATTATCTCATAGCAAGTGCAAGAGATTAAAATAAACATGAACACTGCTCAGCAAGGTATCACTACTGTTACTGTCATCAAAGAACTTGCATCACATCACAATACTTTGCATTTATGTCTGAAGCTTCCAAAACATGCAGTCACTGTAAAGTCATAAGACAATTTTGCTATTTGTTTGCATCATGAATCTTCAGTGTTGAGTTCTGGAAGTAATGCTGATTATAATCTCATATAAAACCAGCAATTCTGCATGTTCTTCAGTGCCAGTGAGGACAAACTTGCACGGCAATGCACCATTTTCTCAATGGTTCCCGAGAAGTCACAACGGCTGGTAAGTGCAATGAAAATCCACAAAATTTTACATGTCAGAAACTTTACAACAGGAGTAACAAGCATCACATCTCAGCAAAATCATGAAAAGTCATAATGGGGCAACTACAACCATTCAAGCAACTATGTCAGAGTAGTAAGAAGAGTATGGTAATGAAGTATGAATGCTTCATTTAAAATCATGCTAGGAAATATGCATTAATCCAAGGTGGCCATTTTTGGACTATCTTGCAAAACATCATGCTATGCTACTGCTACACAACAGCGGTGGCAGCTCGTTGCTTGTTTGTCGTAAGTTAGGACGCACAGTCTTGGTCTCAAGCGTCCGTGTCTTGAGGCAAGTCTTGTGTCTCGGGCGTCGGTCGTCTACAGTTCGTTGCCATTCATTTCCCAACGCGCTACTTTGTCACTACTACACTGGATTCCGCATCATTTTGTGTGCTAAAAAATTTCGAGTCCCAACAACAAAACATCATGCCTTTGAGCTCCAGCGGCGAAACGTCGTCAAATCTATCCAGGTGATAGGCCACCCCACAATCGTTCCTGGAACGTCCTATGAAACAGTGCTGGATGTCAATGGTGCGTCGAAAAATAAAACAACACAAATACTGCCAGATTACTGCCAAATGAAGGACGGAAATCCGTGGGTTGTTAATTTACGATGGCGTTCACTGGCTGCTTGAAATTTTTTGGGGTCTTAAAAGAATTCCGAGTAAATTTCAAGCACTCAACTTCCGGAGGAAGAAAAAGGAAAAAAAATTTCTCCGTCAAGTGGCGTGTGCCATGCCGCCTGAGCGGTGGACTTTAAAAAGACACCAATGTTTGAATTGACACCGACGTGAAATTGACACCATGGTTGCCGGGGAAAAAATCAAATATTTATTAAAAAAAGGAAAAAATTTTGGCGTGGTCAATTTAAAAGATAAGAAAAAAAATAAAAAAAAAAACAATAAAAATACCTTTTAAAAAAAAAGGACCCAGGGGAAAGCCAAAGTAAAAAATATCGCGCCATTCAATTCCACGGGGGAACACCCCTGAATGACGGCTGCACCTTTATGTAAGAATTCTGTGACTAAAGTAAGAGAATTCTCATTTGGTCACAAGAAACTGACGCAAAGGCCACGTAAACTGGCGTGGGACTTACCTCTGGTACCGCTCCGCGGCTCCGATGTGCGTGGAGCTACTGCTCTCACACGACTGCCCGCCGGCCGCCGCACTGGGGAATATATGGGCTCTGGGGTGCGCCGGGGCGGAGGGGAGGAGGCGGGGGCAATTTGAGCCGGCGGCCGCCGGCCGGCTGGCTGCTGCAGACTGTCGGACGACTGCTGCTGCAGACTGCCCGACGACTGCTGCTGCAGACTGCCAGACGAATGGTGCAGACTGCTATATTTATAATATTACAAAGACTCCTTGTTTTCCAATAAAAACGTCGGCCGGCTGCCGGCCGGTCGTCAGGGGCCGGTGGCCGGACGTCAGGGACTGGCTGCCGGACGTCAGGGGCTGGCAGCCAGACGTCAGGGGCCGTCTGCGTAGTGGTTTCTGGCGACGTCAATATCTTCCTTAACCCGCGGACGATCGTCAGCCACTGGCGACAACGTCCGACTGGGGGAGGGGGTGGTTGACGGCCCCCCTCTAACTCACGAATGGTTTGTCTCACGATAAAAATAAACACACCGTCGGAAACCTTGTGACGAGTAGAGCTCGAAACTGGTCTCATTTTCAGTTTTAGATGATATGTAAGCAATTTACGCCCTATATGTGTTGTCTCATACCCGAGTTTGATGTTGAGTTCGATTTCATTTATTTATTTATTTCGATGTAGTCGGATTTCAGAGTTCGATGAGTTTTAACTTTCAACAAAATTTATCCATACTCCACGCCTACATCGCCCACCGTTCTCAGCCTTGGTGATTCACAGGTGCCGCCAGGTAAGCATGTTGCTCCGCCCACGACTGTGACGTCTAGAGTGCCTCTAGTCTGAATGACCCGTACTGCCAGTGATCTGATTGGTCCGTACCACCAGTAACGGCGGCCGGATTGGCAGGCTTTCATCGATCCAAGTGAAGTCAGCGGCAAACCATGGCGGACCAGATTCTAACGGGCGAAAGGTATTTCGACGGGCCTGGAGTGTGATCAGCCCGTTTTTGTGGGTGCCCGTAGTAATAAGGAAGGTGAATAGTATTTTGTACATTGAACTGGACACACACCTGAACAGATCATATTAATGCAGTTCGATTGTAACCCGGAATTAGCACGCAAACCAGGATAGCCCGTTTTACTATGTGCCGGAGTGTTGTCAATTTGGCTTGCTGACACAACGGGAACACCACTGAATGACGGCTCAACCTTAATCTAAGAATTCAGTGGACAGTTTTAGCGTATGGTACAGTACAATTTTCACATGTCCACCAGAAGCTGATACAAAGGTCACGTAAGTCACCGTCACCGGTTTGGAAACGGTTCTGCTGCTCCTACTGCTGCTGTTGCTGCTGTGCTCTCCACAGAGGGAACAGCAGCAGCAGCTGTCGTCTACTGCCGCTAAAATGCACATAAGTTAAGGTTAAATATGTGACTGAAAGAATGGCAACTGCCTTTTATTGCCACGGAATTTGAGGTCGTGCAGCATCCGATCGATGGATTGCGGATCGTACACAACGGTGGTCAATATGTAAGACAAAAGAACGGACCACTTGTGGCCGTCTGTGAAGAAAAGAAGTCCATAATGGCACATGCCTAGCAATCACCAAAACGCCAATCCAAATGACAAATGCGTAACGTATTCCACATGTGTCTTCTGGAACAGCTGTAGCGTTACAAATCCGCTGAGAAACTCACATCTGACTTGGCTTGGTCAGTGGCTTCTTGAGCGCACGCCGACTGCCGAGGCGACGGCGGCCCCGAGGTCCCGTGGTGAGAAATGGGAAACATTCGACGCCACGGCGTCGGCGAGAGCTGCAGCGCAGCTTGGTCCTGGCCGAGCTTTGCTGTGCAGTCTCTGTCTTTGTGCGGCCGCGGCGAATATGACTCCGGTCATAAATTAGAGGTCAGAAAACACGCTCGTTACGGCTCGGCTGTCGCCCCGCTGGCGCGTGACGGCGTGGCGGCCAGCCCATGCTGACGAGCACGCACAAACGGTATCGCCGACTGAATGTTCGTCAGCGGACGATTTCCAGCTCACTTGGCCCGGCCAGCTGCGGCAGAGGGAAATTCCATAATACTTGTTAGGGCGGGAAGATATTTCCCTGTCGGCACGCCGAGTTCATCCTGCTTACAGCTGCATTTCGATGAACACATCATAACAGCTACACGTCACTGTGATGCTGCATTTCATTTCATTTACAAGCATCCCGGCGGCACCGGTACTCCACTGCACGCGGCAAAATGGCAGTGACGTTTGCATCGGGCGAGACGGCCTGAAAAACTGTCGAAATCCGACTGACCTGTGACGAGACACGCCTTCTGGGTCTCGGTGTGTTTGCCTGAGGGCTTATCTGTCTCAGTGCTCGGGCTATTAACCTCCACAAAGTTAGCCTAGTTTCTGGGTTTTGCACTTTTGAAAGAGATCTTTGTGTCATTCGGTTCCGGGCGTCTGCTGAAGCCTTCCAGTCACCTCAGGCCGTTGCAGACGTCGGCGCCGACGGGCGTTTCTCGCGTTTCCACGGTCGCGCCGGTCCCGCTCTGGTGACATTCGGTCAGACAAGGAAACGAACTGTCTTCTCGTGTAAAAATCAGGTGTGTCCGCCCGACAACCGTCCAGTTATTATCCGGCAAAGTCAAACGATTTATCGGTCCGCCCGAGACCCTCGAAAAAAGGCCCCAACGTCAGATTGGAGCGCCCGGCGCCATCACCGGGGAGCGAGAGGCTACTCCGGTGGCAGTGGCGATTACGCTGCATGGATCTCATCCACAAAAATATTTTGCCTTTGAGAACAATAATAAACATAAAAGAGGCAGGTAAGCATGATTTCTCAAATCCGGTGCATCGTCGTCTCCGCCGACCTTGGTCCGCCTATGGCGGCCGGCCGCTGCTGCCGCCCGGTCCCACGGTGGTCGTGTGGGGAACTGGGGAGGGGTAGCCCCGGCCGGCCGGCGGCCGTCGCGCCCGTGGCCACGCAGCGTCGGCGTGGCAGTGGGTTGACATATGCTTAGCAATTGTCTAATTTCTTGCATGCATTTTGTCACCACCAAGTTCCAAATAATGACAAAGTTCCTGCTTTGGCTCTGTCCCGCCGGTCTGGCCATTTCCAAGGGAAGGGGAGGAAAATAGGACGAGGTAAAAATGTCTAGTCTAGTCAAACTACCAAACTGACTGTCATCGCTCAGTGCAACGAAAACTGGCTTTGTGCGTCAGAGGTTTGTGCGCGCATGCAGCAAAGCGCTGAAGAACGGCAATCGTCTGCCGCATAGCGGTATTTAAATAAGTGCCGTACAGAAAGGCGGATCCATCACAACTCAGGTGGCAGAACCGAGAAAGTTCCAACTGTCGGGCGTCACCGGCATGGCTTCAATGACAATCATTATTCTAGGCATGAAGCCAACTGAACAAACGGCAACATTCCGCTATTGGCCTTATTTTGCCGGTGTCTGAACTTGGCCAAAACCTTGACAAGGCTTCGACAAGAAACCTTGACAAGACAACCTTAACAGACAAGACTTTCAATGGTGTGGGTCGCGCAGATGCAGTTAGCTTCACAGAAAGCGGCTTTGTGGTGGCGAAAAAACGCCTTCTTTTTATCTGCGCCGACGAGACGAGTCCCCTTTCCCGAGACTGGCCGAGCCGTCGGCCCACAGCTGTGAAGAAATAGTGGCAGTGCGAACACGAGGCCCGGCTCATAAACTGGACCCTCGAAAACACGGTCATTACGGCAATACCATGTCGTGACGCTGGTACGGACTGGCGTGGCGGCCGGCGCGTCCCGACAAGCCACACAGACGAGAAGCACTCACGAAAAGCACTCACGAAAAGCACTCACGGGAAGCACTCACGAGAAGCACTCACGAGAAGCACTCACGAGAAGCACTCAAGAGAAGCACTCACGAGAAGCACTCACGAGAAGCACTCACGAGAAGCACACAACAGACATCGCGAGGAAAGTCCTGACTGACAACACCACGATACCCATGACATGTACAGATCACAGACCACTAATGATCCACCAGACTCTACTTATGTAAAAACATTGCCCCTTCCTCAACGTTCAATTAAAATCATGCGTAATCCTGGGGCTGAGTGGTGTTCCTCCAATTTTCAACATCCAAAATCCAACAAGGCGTGTCCTATGCAGTGCATGTAGTGCTTGATATGTATGCTTTTTCTGGACATGTAAACGTGAGCCTAATTCTAAAAGAGCCCAAGTAATTATGACTCTCGTGCTACCTTGAAATCTCAAACTTGCCTTTGCTAAGCCCTTCCAATAAGGATTATTTCTGAACATGAAAACGTATGTTTGGAAACGTCAACTATTATTACTATATTCTATGAAACATGAGCCACCTTGCAAACCTGATATCGGAAAGTTTAACGACATAAAAAGTGACGGCCCAAACCATCGGGAAACGCAAAGAAACTGTTGAAAGCCGCAACAGCCGTCTCGTTTAGCTCCATATACATATATATGCATATATATATGTATAAATGTCCTTTGTGCCTTATCACGCATTTGTACGTGCGATTTCAACATGCCAATGTGCCCTGCACATCCTCAGGACAACTTATTATTATCCAGTAACCCTCGCGATATTGCTCTTTTTGGAAAGAAGTCAGAAAACTTAATAGCTCTCGTCCTCTGGCGTCTGCAGTCGGCGGTGTCAGCGGGCCTGAGAACATAGGACGCATTGGTCTGCTGGATGGAATCTGCCGACATAGTGCTTGGAGGCGTGAACATGAATCGTGGAGAACTTTATGCCTACAGTCATTTTCTTCACCAGATGCCGTTCAAAAACGCCCAATACTTCGCCAGTGATATCGCGTTTAAGTACATGCTACATGTGCATGTGTGCCGGAAGTACGGCGAATGATGTTACCTGTATGGATTTGGGTTGTGTGCCAGCATGACCTCAAGTTCATTGACGTCTTTACCGTATGGCAAGGCTCTGTGCATGATGCCAGAATGTTTCGGAACTTGCCATTGTATGATAAATTGGCAGTAATGGAACACCAGGCAACATCATTTAAGGACAATGGAAACCTGACAGCCATCCAGAGGTGACACGGCTACAAATTAACCCTATTCCCGGAGGGCTAGACAGTATGGCCGATTCCCGGCAGGGGGGGGGGCGGATTTGACCCCCCTGAGATCTCAAGAACTACTTGTCCGATTTCATCGCAGCAAACGGCAATCGATTTGCCGTGACGTGAACTACATTTTTATAAAAAGAAATTTTCAAAATTTTGAAATGTGTGGATACAGGGGGGCAAAAATGTCAAAATGGGGGGTACTTTTGGACTTCTTATAACTCCGTTGTTTATGGACCGATTTCGATGAAACTGGCATGAATCGAAAGATTATGAATAGGGCTTTTACCATGAGTATGCAAATTTGGGATTTTGAGAAAATTCATGGGCGTTCACAGGGTTTCAAAAATAGGAGCATTAGTTTTCTAACAACTGAATGAACAAAAGAGGCCAAAACACTTTTTTAGCTTCTGCTAGTCATGTTATGCTAAAGAAGCACAAATCGCATTACAATGTTTGTGTAATGTTAGCATAGGCGGTGCCAGGGACATGAAAAAGGGGGAACTGTCATGGTCACACATTCTTTAGATCAACTTGTGACCTTTCGCCTTAAATGACCTCCAATGACCTTGGGGTCACTTGGAATGATGTCGCGTGCATTCAGTAATATCTGTTAACGTTTTTAATCGTTTGAATTCACTCTATTCCAAAAAATTCATTTTTTGGCTTTTGCGATATAGGGTACGCGCACTGACATTTTAGGTCATAGCTCCGTGACCCGACCTGATATCGAGCTGAAATTTAGTACACAAGTAGAGGGCACAATTCTACGTCATATGTATTTCGGATTTGGCATTTGAAAAAACGGCGCCGAAATCATTGCGAAAAAACAAATTTTGACTTTTGACCTTGACCTGACCTTGTTAAAGTGACCTCAGATAAACAAAATTACATCTGCACATTGCCCAACTGTTTAGCTACACATGCATATAAAGTTTTAAGTTCTATCTTAAAAACTCTGTTTTTGGCAGACATTTTCATTTTACCCTTAACATGGCCAAAAATGGCCTGAGGTTCCTCCCAAAAACGTTGCCTGGCTCCGCCCCTGAGCAAAATAAAATTTTGAAATTTTGTCACGGCGCGTAGAAGGAATAGCTAGGAAAAGTCACCAAGTTTCGTGAAGCTGCGTTAAAAAGCCTGGAATGAGCAAGCAAAAAACCCGAGGGGGGGGCGGATTCCGCCCCCCCTGCCGGGAATAGGGATGAGCGCTGCATGAATGTGCGAGAATTTGCTCTGCTCAAACCCTGCTTTCGCCGGCTAAAGTTGATCAAAATGTGGTTCATGAAAGAGACCGCAGACACCATACCAGCAGCATGTGTGTTGCACAACGTCCGCCTGGGGTAAGATGCTCATTAGGATGACCTGCACAACGATGAATGTGAGTCATGACCCATAACAGGTGGCGGGGATCAACTCCAGGTCATGTGGGCGACTGCGCTAATGCAAGGACAATTGATGAACTCGGGTGTGGTGAACTGTGGTGAACTCGGGGACCGCACCACTTTTTTTGTTTTTTATCAATTTGTATTTTTTGGTAGTGCGATCACTCTCATATTACCCTCATATTGGAGGCGCAGGAGCCTGGGCGCGTTATATGCCAGAAGAGTGTGTCATATTGGGGGAGGGGGATTCGGACATTGACAGAAGACCAGAGACATAGTTTATGGAGGTTCAGGGGGTTGGGAACACCGCACAGTGTCGTGTATGAAATCCGGTGCTCAGGATGCAGCAAGACATCGTAGGAGCGACAAGTCGAGGCGTGAAAACACGCATACAAGAACACAGACGAAATGTAAAATATCACCGCATATCCAATATCGTAGTGCTACACAGTGACAAATGCCATCATTTCTCCATGTGGAACGAAACAAAAATTTTAGAAAAGAAAGCTGGCAAACAGATGAGAGAGATTTTTGAAGCCGCGCATATAGCCACCTGACACGTATAATTCTAGACGTGGTTTCGTGACCTGGGCGTCACCGGCAGCGACACTAACCGTGCGAGTGTCTTAATTTACAGCGCACATGATTTTAACCAGGTTCGGTCAAATAACTGCAGACTGTATCTTCTTTGAATTTTTCAGCCATCCCTTCCGATTGCTCTCCACTATGCAGTGATGAAGACACCGTGCTGTTGAAACGTATGCAATACATCTGACGTGATTTGAATGTTGCTTGTCACCTTGATCCATATCTGACATGGATAATATACAAAAGCCGGACATATTGCAATTTCCTCCCCACGCATTGTCAGGATTTCTTCTGGGTACGTCAACAACGCCCCACAGGATCTAACGTCCAAAACAACTAACGATACAAAACAACTGCTTAAAAAAGGGCCAACACGGATGAAAATGGGTATTCTCTTGCAGCCAAAAGATCACGTTTCACGCGGGTTTTTATTTCGTGCCCCTCACGTCAGCCGTGAACATGGCTGGAGGAACCAGCCAACAGAACATTAAGGGCGCGCAGACGACACACTGGCGAGGATTACCGTGTGATACCATGAATGTTGCAGCACGGATGTTTCAAATATTTAAAACCTCTAAAAAAGCATTGACAACGCAAAGAACCCATGGGTAACGCACCCTATGTGTCTTCTAGTGTTACCGTTAGTTACATCAATTCAGTTGTGTTGCAGACAACGGGGCTTTCCCAGGTCTCACCAATCAGAAATGCTGCGACGAAAATCGCAGGGCGCTGGACGCTGCCACTCATCAATCTCCAGGGGCAGCATCGTCCCAGTGACGGGCCGAGTCCTCAGAATGCATGAAGCGTCGCACGCTGAGACCCGGTACAATACCCACGGATACTGTACATTACAGCGGTCTTACTGGCATCACCGTTACTTTCGTCGCCTTTCAGTTGACGTGTTTCACCCACTCTCGCGAGCTCCATAATCGTTCACGTTCAGACTAGTGCATTTGACTCATTATTGCGGGACGATATGTTGGTTGATGTCGGCCTCAGCTGCCTCACGCAAAATTCTTACTTCGTGATTGATTAAGAATTCCTGAACGTATCGGGACTGGCCTTTGATCAGTAGCTCCAGCCATCCGCGTATGTGTTTTACCCCTGCTCAGAATGCAGCACCCCTTTTTAACGGAGGGTTAGTGCGCGCAATGTCTGCAAAAAGATGAAGGATATAACGAGACGGCAAAAACATTGACTTTATGTATTTTACGGTCCTCCAAGGCATATTCAGAGCGAAACCGTTCTGCTGAATATGGTTGAATATGACATGAATATGGTCGCTTAGAACTAACCCGCACACTTACCGGTGTTATCGGAACATTTAAGATTACTTTTGACAGGGCATTCCGGTAAGCCCTCCACCCTGAATATTCTGGTACAAAAACTGTGAAAGGTTAAAATGCGAATGCACATTTGAAAAACTCCTGAATCTTTCGGATCTCTGTAACCATCCTGTTGTTTCTCCGAAGCAACCGATATCCTTATGAGTTCTGCGGTAGGAATTAGCACGCAAACCAGGATAGCCCGTTTTGTAATCGTAGACTCACAAGACGGTGATCGTATTAGGCAGCATGCGTAACCATATCCGAAGCCGAGAAGTCGTAGCAAAGTTTATGGAGCAATATGATCTTGTAGATATGTCGCGCAGAACTCATCCAGATGCCAGTAAGTATACTTTCGCAAGGGACAACCCCAAACGTTTACGTACAACAAATATAAACCGAACGCGCATATTTTGAATGAAACCTCAGCCGATCACAAACCTGTGACGTTTGAAGCGCTCCTCTCTACGACGGAAACTAGTCCAAAACACTGCTTATTTTGGATGCAGGCTCTCGAAAACATCTTGTGTTTCGGCGTTGGGTCCGTAAATGTTGCCTGTTACTCGAACTGATTTATTTGCCACGAACTGAAGGGTTAGAAATCGTCCCTCTTTATATGACGTTACTGGACCACCATCAGCACTTACGTTTGGATGCACTAAAATTGCCACAGCTCGTCGTCTCCCAGGACCACTTTAGGAATGGCATTTCTCTTCCAATTTGTAAGGACCAGTTTCCCCATCATTTCATTACGCTGGGTTTCTTGAAGCAGAACTATGTCGGTCTTTTTCTCTTTTAACCATATTAATCTTTTTTAACCATTACATCTTTTGACACGCCGCTATGCACGGTTTTGAGCCCGTCTACATTTAAAGATGCTAATATGGTCCCCTTAACTTAGACTGAAATCCGTATTCCATCGTGTTGGTGGGTGGCTTACTGTTCAGTATTTGCATGCTGCTGGCACTCTTCCAATAAGGCAAGTGCAAACGGGAAATGGCATCACTGTGTTTAACACGCGACTAGTCATTTCGAACACGGTCTCAGCTTACGGGTTCGTTGGACTGAGTCGCCGGCAAGTTTGCGCTGGCAAAATACCGGTTCCACCGACAGTGCCGGCCGAGCGGCCGCTTTTCAGCCGCGAAAGTATTCCCTGAACCGTGCGGCTGCCGACGGGTCGCCTCTCCCCAGCCGGCGTGGATGGGTCCAGGCGGTCGCCGTGTTTTGAGGCCAGTTTAGCGGTGCAAAATGCATTGATTGCGGCTGGTCCGGTGACAAGCGGCAGTAGCCCGGGAAATGGCGGCGACGGCGGGAAGGCGGCGCCGTGGCCGGCACGACGGACGGATATACACAGAAGGCGGCCACAACGGCCAGCGATCGTTTCTCAAATGATGCCAAATTCAGTCGCACGAAGCGCATCATTCGCTTATCAATTTCGGATAACGTATTTCCTAGACAGTCCGAACGCTTATCACCGCCCCGCGTCCGCACAGCAAGCCGCTCTACGACAAACGGAGAGTCAGCCGCCGGCCAGCAATGGTGTAAGCCACTAAGACTGGGACAGTAACAACTGATACCAGTTTTATTAATATGGTAGAAAGATCCGTGCAGAGTTCTCGAGCCGAACGACAGCAGCTATCGCTGCCTGACCCAGGTCACCGGAGACATCACCGCTCGGCCTGTGTGTTGGCCATCGTCGAATTGTCGCTGACTCGGGCTGCGAGGTTGCTTTTAGGCTAAACAAAACTGCCGCGGTTCCAGCAGTTGAGACGGCCTGTAGAGCAGTTCAAATGCGATTGAACTGTGACAAAGCACGCCCTTCGGGTCTCGGTGTATTTGGCGAAGCCTTATCTGTCCCAGTGTGCGGGCTATTAACCTCCACAAAGCTAGGCTAGTTTCTGCGTTTTGCACTTTTGAAAGAGATCTTTGACTCATGCGGTTCCGGGCGTCTGCTGCAGCCTTCCAGTCACCTCAGGCCGTTGAAGACGTCGGCGCCGACGGCCGTTTCTCGCGTTTCCGCGGTCGCGACGGTCCCGCTCTGGTGACATTCCGTAGACAAGGAAAACAAGCTATCCTCTCGTGTAAAAACCAGGTGTGCCCGCCCCTACCCACGGAGTTATTAACCAACAAAGTGGAACAATTTATCGGCCTGCAATCGCGAAAAGCGCGCGGACGGTCATTTGGTGCGCCCGCCGCCGTCGCTGGGAAGCCAGCGGACTGCGTTGACAGTGACGGCTACGGAATTTCGTTTTGGTCGCGAAATATTTCTGTGTTTGACAGGAATAACAAGCATAAAAGAGGTAGATGTAGCACGATTTCTCAAATCCGGTGCTTCACTGGCTGCACCGCCCTGGATCCGCCCCTGGTGGCCGGCCGCCCGGTCCCACGGTTCTGATGTGGGGGAACTGGGGAGGGAGGGACGGCCGGCGGCCGTCGCGCCCGGGGCTACGCAGCGTCCGCGCAGCGGTGGGGAGGGGCTGCGCCCTTCCGGCCGCTGGTTTCCGGAAAAGGGTTGACAGGGATGTGTAGAGAAATTATGGAAGTATTATTTGGTATGCTGCCGCAATTTCTAGGACGCCTTATTTCTTCACAATACGTCAGAGTCAGTGCAATGATGACTTCCGGAGCCCACATATTTCTCATGCTTTCGTAACTGGCAATCGATACCTCTATAGCAATGTTATGTTGTTTCAAACACGGACTATTTGGGTGTCAAACACTGCTTGAGGACTTCCTTTTTCATACGGTAGGTAAAATAACAATTAAATTTGAGACTTTATTCACCTTTATCGGTGAAGCCCATTGCACTTCTTCACCCATTGTTCATTCACAACTTGTGTGTCAGTCAAAGCCTACAAAATCTCGAACCAATCCGAACTTATTAAATTAAGTGCCATCGTGTAGCCCGGAATCTGCGTAACCATGGATGACTACCGACAAACTTTTGCAGCGGTTTGCAGCCCTGGCGAACAAGACGCATTGTTTGTTTTCGTATCGCAGACGCGGTCGCCTTGCTGCGGGCGGGTGGGATCGGGCGGCGCGCTGCAGTATCGTGGCTCTGTCCAGTCCAGCTAGTGGAGCCGAGTACTGACTTATCTACATCACAACAGTAGAAGAAGGCGAAACAGAACCCTCAGGGATTTGCGTGACCCATTTCTGTAGCGCCGTGAAACTGGCGTCAGACAGCCGGTTTCCATTATCAGTCGCGATTTCACTCGGAACCGCGACGCTCAGGCGGAATGAAAGCAAGGCGGGCACCTGTGACGTGTGCCTGTGCATGTCATGTTTCCATGGCTTCAATACCGGCTTTGCTTTGGACTTGGCTTTGCGCACCAGAGTTTCGCGCACGCGAGCAGCAGAGCGCTCGAGAACGGCAATTCTCCGCCGCATGCGGTACGGTACATAAATACGGAACAGAAAGGAGGATCCATCGCGGCTCAATGAACAATGCAGATGCTTCGTAACTGTCGAGTGTCCCCACCGGCATGACCCCAGTAACGACCATTGTTTTGTGCATGAAGTCATACAGGGCAGCATTCCGATTCTTGTTTGCGCCTTGTTTTCGCAATGTATGTACTTGGCCAAAACGGAGCGTTTCAATGGCGCACGAATGCAGTCATTGCGTCGCAGTCGCAGTCAGTTGTGCAAGACGCACATAGGGTTGTGGATATTCACCGACCTTCCACTGGACACTTGGACAGCCTGTCTGACGCACGTGCCGACATGCACTGTGAAAATACTTCCGGAGCTGTTTTGTCCGAAGAAAAAGTCAATGCTTCGTCCTGCCGAAATACACGCATTGGTGAAAGAACTCTTGAAAACCGATAGTAAATGGCGACGTAATTAGCTAAAAACGGAAGTAAATACGACGCCAAGCATACCGATTTGCACCAGACAAGAGCAACATAGCACGCTTAGTTCCAGTGACAAGTATAGGATTTGTACGTCCAAAATACGGGTAACGGTAAAACAATTGTCAAAATCAGGTAGTACGCTGCGCCATGAGAAGCACAGACATTGAACATAAAGGCCAGATTTTTGCGCCAGGACCTATTGCCTTGGTGTTTTGAAGAAGAGTTACCGACCGATTTGTTTCGCGCCTTGCACCGATACAGGCCACACCTAACCCTATGTTTAAAAGAAAACCGGATCAAGATCTGGTTGATGCTTCCAGACCTATAGGTAACCTAAAAACTTTATTGGTTGGCAAGGTGCCGTTGTCAGACGCAAGACCCCTGCCGAATGGAAGGCGAGGAAGATAAGGATGAGGAAAAAATGTCTAGCCGAGTAAAACTACCAAACTGACTGCCATCGTTCAGTGCAAGGAAAGCTGGTTTTGTGCGTCAGAGGTTTTTGCGTGCATGCAGCAAAGCGCTCAAGAACGGCAATCGTCTTCTGCATACCGGTATTTAAATAGGTACCGTACAGAAAGGCGGATCCATCACAACTCGGTTTGCAGCTCCGAGAATGACCCCAAGTGCTGGGCGTCACCGGCATGGACTCAATGACGACCATTATTCTGTGCATGAAGCCAAGAGAGCAAATGACAATATTCCGCTTTTGGCTTGCTCCTGATTTTGCCGATGTCTGACCCTGGCCAAAACCAGGACTTTCAATGGTGTGGGTCGCGCAAATGCAGTCAGCTTCACAGACAGAGGCTTTGCAGTGGCGCAAAAAAACGCCTTCTCCTCGTCTGCATCGATGAGGCGAGTCCCCTTTTACGAGACTGGCCGAGCTGCCTGCTACAGCTGTAGACAAATAGAGGCAGTGCGAACACGGGGCCCGAGTCATCAACTGCAACCTCGAAAACACGGTCATTAAGGCAATATCCTGTCGTAACGCTGGCGCGGACTGGCACGGCGGACGGATCTACGGAAGGCGGCTACAACAGCACCGTCTTTTTTAACACTGGTCTTGCTATCTGCGGTAAAAGACATCAAAGTTCTCGAGGCGAACGACATCCGCGCTAATTAATCACGATGTCGCCCGGACTGGGCAAACAGCTGGCGGTCCCATTCGGCTGATTTGTTGGAACATGATCGGCGCGGTTCATTGGCCTATGCTGTCTCCAGTGACGTAGCCAAGGACGCTGTGGCGTTCTTGGCTAGACCCTACTGATATTAGAGGATAGTATCCTGATACATAGGATAAACTACACTATAGCCCCCAGAGATTATAGACCAGGAGGCTATACCCTCCTGAGCCTAGTCGTTTACACAAGAAATTTAGCAATTTTTCCAGGAATACGGAATTGTGATGATATATATATATAAGTATATATATATACACATATACACATATATGCACTAGCAAACATCATGTTTTTTTGCACGTTAAATATGAGTCCAACTCCATATGTTTGTTGTTTGTTCCCAAGGTTTAATAATATGCTTTTGGGATACGACGAATTTTGGCATCTCTCCCAAACCCTGAAGAAAATCCTGGCTATGTTCCTGGCTGTCCCATCAACTGTCGTAGATTGTCCTGCTCCATCAAAACCCAAGCAAGTGTGCCATCGCATTAGCTGCAAAAATACATTGTTTAAGAAAGGAAACAAATGCAAGCATAACAACGTAAACGGAAGAGTAAGACGGTTCTTATGGAAAGAAACATGTCCATATGCGAGTAAATTCCTCTTGGCGGAAAATAAAAGTACTGGAGCCTGACGGTTAGTCAGACAGAAGGACGAAAGACGTGACGTCAGTTGAAGGTTAGCGAGACGTCTCCGAGACTGGTTTCTGTCGCGCGAGGAGCTGCACGTCGACCGTCGAGCGGTCCTGCTGCAAGTCGAGTGTATAGTGAGGTGTATGTAATGCCGAAGTCTTTCTTCGATGTATGATATTAGAATGTCATCACTGATCTTGTGAAATAATCATATTCTTTCACAATGAAATATCGACCGCGCTGACAAAAGCGTCAATGTTTAAAGTCATCGCACTGAATGCTGCTCGGACTTGGTACTAAAAGAAGTAACCAAAACGTTACTCATCAGCAGAAGGCCACGCAGGTTTTTCAGACAATCAGCTGACCCCCAAAATTTGGATGGGTCAGCAGGTAAATTGGGTCCGTAAATCACAGAAATAAGAAGGCCAAGGGGCCGTAAGCGAGGAGCTAGCAGAAGGGTTTTTATGGGCGTTTGTTTTTTATTTTATTAGAGGGGCCAAGTCAAGACTGTCGAGCCCTCCCCTAATGCCGGAGAAATTCCCCGCGCTGAGCTACTTTCTTTTGAGATCAGGCTTTTTGTTTGCCTTAAGGTGGGGAGGGTGTCCCACAGCCTCCATCCATGTTCCTTTTACCCACGAACGTGGGAAAAGTGCGGCCGTCCTGTGTATCTTGTTAATCTGCATCTCTCAGCCGTCCTCCTCACACCTCGTCATCCTCGGCCTCTTCGCTCCAGTCGCAGTGCTCCGTATTTCGCCCGTCATGGACGTCAGTGCCGGCAACTGCAGACGGCACCGAGACCGGCAAAGCCGTAAGATCTCTGATACATGCATACTTTTGGTCAAGGCTTTCCCCCGTGACCTAATGCACAGAATATCTGATTAGGGAAATCCAGAACTGTATCAATGTTTTAATGCACGCAGCTGCGCCATACATGAGCGACCCTATCACCTTCCGATCTCCTCTTAGTCAGGAGCCCACCTAGATGACAGCTGCACAAGAGCATGTCTGCTTCGTTACCACAGCGGACAGGCGTGGCTGAGTGCAGTTATTCCCATACTGTCGGTGTGTAACACCACCGGTGTATGACGCCGTCGGTGTATGACACCGACGCTACGGACAAAATTCCACTAGGTTTTCTTCCTTATAGTACATACATTTGAATATTAGATGCTAATAACTGGACTAGATGAATAACACATGAAGTTCCACGTAAAAGTGGGCAGATGACGCATTTCTCTTCGGCCTTTTGTCCAGGTGCATACACAGCGATGCAAATCATCGCAAATCCTGGCCCTGATTAAGGTATTTCGCCATCTTCCAGTGACGGCGGAGTGGGGGGGGGGGTTCGTTTACCACGCCCTCGCTGTCGAATCAAAAACCACTCGGCTGATTCAAAAACCAATCGATAACACCGAACCTGGCAGTCCGGTGGAATATGCACTCTTTTGCTCTTAAGTAAATTACAGGTCAGGTCAAATACGAAAAAGGCACCATTTTCTCCGGAGTCTCCAGGTCCCATCTTAAGTTGTTAACTGAGGAAAATCCCAACCAGTGACCACCAAATCCCCCTAAATACGCAGCGAAATCCCCCCGCAGGAAAAACGTTGTTGTGTCAACAGCTCCTGTCCAACCAGGTTTTTCACACGCTTCAGGAAACACTGTCATTAGCATATATGCATGGTGAGGCTGCTAGTCGTAAATGAAAAAGGAATGAAGGGAAAATGGTGAAAATGACCGTAAAATCAATATAAATGATATCATGAACAAAATGAAATTGAAGGGGAATAATGAAAATGATTCTAACCCAAACCGGCATAGTCAGCAATACATTTCCTTAAGATGTCATAAACAGCATTTGGGCTCCGTCGGGGCAGACAGAGCTCGAATTCTTCAAAGGCGGCGAAAAATAATAGACTCCTATCCTGCGAAATGTTCGTAAAGTTAAAAACCGCAGGAGACGCCCGACATGTGTCTTGGCATTGCCTTTATGTGTAGCCAAGCCTGACGAACTACATGTACTTATGTATCGACACGCGCAGTGGAGGGTCTCTGAAAATTACAAGCAGTGGAGAAGGGGTGCAAAATTCTCCACCCCCACACCCCCGTAATCTCACAAACTTACTAATGACACAAAAAATCAGGGTTGATGGTAAGCTGTGGGCAACAACATTTGTCTAAATTTCATGACCTTAGGGCAACACTTTCGAGGTCAGATCGAGTGACATGTTCAAAATTTCATCGGTGTGGCGATTTTTCTGACTTCTTTACGGGTACCTACCATAGCTTATGGAAAGTGTGCCAAAATAATACTCATCCATATTTCAAGAGTGATCCACGATGTGTAGCAAAATGGGCAGCTACACACCTTTACACCTGCAATGTTGCCATTCGTACTAACATGACTCACAGTAAATACGATATCATATAAAATGTATCGTCTATATCTTCGCGAAATGCCACCCTTCCCGAGCGCTTCCTAGATAGCCGGGGAATGATTTATAACGCTGCATTGCCCTGATCGATGAGCTCGTGGACAATGGGTCCCACCGTGTTTATCACAATGACACGTTTAGCACGTGCGGCGCGGCCTCCGCAGGCAGTGTGGAGTCGCTGTCCGCCCCGGCCAGGGCGGAAACTGGACCAGTGTCGAACACTGTTTGCTGGGGTAAAATCCAGGAGTTATGTTCACTTGGTTCCCTCGTCATGGTCATGTTTATTACCGGATTGCGGGAACTTTTTATCATTACCTGTACTTTGGACTCATCAATCCTGCGCTTCTTGCTTGAACAAAATCGATGGCGTAGTACTTGCCTCGCGCAAATACGTACGCTCACCGGGCGATTTAATAACGCTTTTTATCGTTTATTATTAACGTTTATAACATCGCCGTTTTTGGGGGATTTCAAAAGTTTTACCGATGCGCGAAGTGCGGCAATACGCAGCAGTGTTTTCTTTTTGTTGGAACCAATTGGTCCGGTAGTATTTTTGCAGTGCAAGTCGTTGCATCAGACAGGCTATCAAAGTACGGCATAGACGCCCGGTGGATGTTCAAAACCTTATGTGCCTATTGAACGACAAGTTGCGTGCTTTCTTGACAACCCATGTCCATCGAATTGAGACGGGCAAGTTGCCTGAGGATCCGCAGACAACCATGGTATATGGAAGTCCCACGCACAAGTGATCCGTACAGGACAAAGTATGAGCTGCACATCAACATTTTTGAATTAATGAGGTCATTGCGTTGCCCGTAAGTCCGGAAACATTAGTCCGATCTTGATACCGTTTTCTTTGAAACATGCCATGAAGTGTGGCCTGTATCGTTGCAATGCATGAAGCAAATCGGTCGATAACATTTCTTGAAAACAATCGAACACTGTTAGGGCAAAATCCAGGAGTTATGTTCACTTCATGCGCTTGTCATGACGTTGCTTCCTACCTGACTGCAACAGTTCTCTTACCAATACCAAAACAGTTCTCATACCAATACTTGTATTTTGGAGGCACAAATCCTGTGCTTGTTACCTGAACAAAATGGATCGCGCGGTACTACTCCGGCGTAAATCTGTGCACTCGCCGGGAGGTCTATTGCATTTTTGCGTTGACAGCATCGCCATTTCTACTGGCTTTCAAAGATCATTTTACCGATGCGTGTAGTGCAGCAAGTTGCAGCTTTGGTTTTTCTTTGTTCACACAAAGTCGGCCCCGCAATATTTTCAAAATGCACGTCGCTCCGTTCCTTAGAACACGCCGCCAGAGCACGGAATGAAAGCCCAGTGAATATCCAGCACCATAGGTGCGTCTCGAACGACAACTTGCGTGCGTTCTTGACAACTTGTGTGCACGCAGCCGGTTGGAGTCAATGTCAGTTGTCTGAGTAAGTTACCTTGGGGTTTAGAGTGCACCATAGCTTATGCAAATCCAACGCAGAAGCGTTTGTAGATATGATGTGCCAGATATCCAAACATGCAAAACTGACACGCATGTGGGGACGGGCAGCTCTATTTACGGAAATGATGTCACTTGGCAACAGAAAAGGCCAAGAACGTGAGCTATTTTTGGCAATATCTGTATTATACGTCCCAAAAAAGAATCCGGACTTGCGCGCAGTCTCGCTATCTGTGAAAAGAGCCCGTGAGCCGCTGTTTGAGACATTTGGACACCAGATGGTAGCGTATGACAAGAACCCTAACACGACGATGCGCCATCGTTCATTCCACGCCAAAATTTTTGTTGTGCTGGCGTCGTTCCAAGTGCTCGTCTTGGCCAAACGGCGCAAGGTATCAAGTTTCGATTGCAAATTTCATTTGTGCTGAATAACAATGGCGTGAAGTATAACTGAACCTGCGTAACAGAGACAGACGAGTATCGTCACCACGGACACCGATCAAGGTGAATCTGTTCAGGACATTCAAGCTGCCAGCGGAGCAGCTCTCGGGTTTTGACAGATTTCATTCGACAGGTCGAGTGGGGCTGCATTCGGTCGCTTCGCCGGCTGATTCCGTCGAAATCCATAACTGCCGATATTGCGGTCTCTGAGGTGAATGACATTTTTTTCTTTTCGGTGGCAATGGAGAAACACGCAACTGACAAGCTTTGCCATGCAGCATTGTTTTAATCGGACACTGCAGTTTTCCACGATACATTCGAATAGTACCTGATGATGACCGCTGCCAAGTCATTGCCGATAACTGCGACAAATCAGTACACGGTCAGGTGCGGAGCCAAACGTCTTCGCCCGTCAGCCACCTGATCAATAAGTGATCGTTTTTGCCGGCTGTCTGTCGAACAGACGACAACCCCATGGGCCTCGACTGCGAACGTCGCTCCGATTGTACACCACTGGGTTCGATGATTTCGCTCGAGTTGACATATTCACCTTATCCTTGTCCTTCCTGCCTTCTGTGTGGTAGGGGTCCCACGTCTGACAACAGCACCTTGCCAAATGCGAGGTGATGCCACCTTCGCCTTGGGTGAACGTTATTGTTTTAGTGTGCTTTTTCCGCGTGCAATAAAGTCCCAGTGCCACCGGGATGCTCATAAATGAAATGAAATGCAGCATCACAGTGAATTTTCAATGTCACGCGTCATAAAGTTCGGATCAAGTGTATCTACAGTCTGAAGAAACTCGGCTTACCGGCAGAAAAATATGCGTCTTCTCGCCCAAACAAGTATTACGGAATTTCACTCTGCCGGAGATGGCCGGGCCAAGTCAGCTAAAAAGTCGTTCGCTGATGAACGCTCAAACGGCGATACGGTCTGTCTGCTTTGTCGGGATGGGCCGGCCGCCACGGCGGCCCGCGCCAGTGTGGTGACAGGATATTGCCTTGACGAGCGTGTTTTCTGGCGTTCAGTTTATGACTGGCCTCATATTCGCACTGCCGCTATCTTTCTACAGCTGTGGGCCGGCGGCGCGGCAGTCGTAAGAGGGGACCGTCTGTCTCGTCTGAGCCGAGAAGATGCTCTGGTCAGTGCCGAACCGCTGACTGTGATGCCCTGACTGCATTTGCGCGCCCCCGCCATTGAAAGGCCCGGTTTCGGGGAAGTGCAGACACTGCAAATTTAAGGCGCGTGCATCAATCTGAATGCTGGCGCATGATCCATTGGGTTCATTCGCAAAACAATGGTCGTCATTGAGCTTATGCCGGTGGGGACGCTCGACAGTTGCGAAGCTTCTGTGCAGGCCATTGAGTTGTAATGAATTTTCCTTTCTGTTCAGTACCGATAAGTACCGTATGCGGCAGATGACTGCCGTTCTCGAGCGTTTTGTTCCAAACGTACGCGAAACTCTGGTGCATCAAGGCAAACGTCCGGTATTGCAGCCAGGGAGACATAATTTACTGTAATGACGCGCACAGGCACACGTCACAGGTGTCCGCGTTGCTTTCATTCCGCCTGAGCGTCACGGTTCCCAGTGACATAGCGCGATTGACAATGGACACCGACCATCTGACCAATATTTCTGATCAGAACGAGGTCCGTCCTGACACAGCGACTTTCTTAAACTTAATCTGTGTCAACTTTGGTTTACATTGTGTAAGTTACGGATATGGATTTGGGTTCCTCGAAACTACTAAGAGCTACTTATCAACTAAAGCTACGTTATTATTGGCTAAGCATCCCTAATGGAATTTGAATGAAGCCATTCTGGACTGTAAACAGGGCCTCTGTGGGGCTCTGCCGATTTGCGAAATGTCCTCCTACCAACCTACAGAGGCACATACTGCAGGCCTGCAGATGGGCTTTTGCCTGCGCATCTACAAGCAAAAGGCCGCCTCCCGGCCCCTATTCCGTGCTCCTGACCGCTACGTATGATTCCGTGCTGGGGGCAGATTCTGCTACCCCCCGCCCTGCGATCTTGAAAATTGTTGGTCCGGTTTCCTAGGAGAAAAAGGTGTTAAATAGCTTCTAGAAGGATCTACATTACAAAATAAAGAAATGTTGACAATTTTGACAAGGGAGATTAAGGATCAAAATGAGTCCAAAAGAGGGGTTTACTTATACAAGATTCTTGACTAAATTTTATCGCCAGCGTTGTTCTAATTCATGCCATTCCACCGGCATTTGATAGGTCCAGCAAATATGTTAGGGAGGAGTCGATTTTCAAAATTCATAAGTTTATCTAGTATACATAAAAGGTGCACGTATTTGGAAGATGTTAATTCATTCTGCAACATGTCTTGGGCCCAGCGAGCTTATCTGTACTCGGAAAATATTTCCATTTGTGTCACGTGTAATACTGTATACATATGACAAATGTCCATAGGCGGATCCAGCTAACAGAAATAAGGGTGGTAACTTTCTACATGGTAATTGGAATCATAGTTTTTCAGGCATAAGACGACAAAAATACAGCCTTTTACAGTGTTCTGAAGTCGCTTCTTATCTCTGTTTTCACTGCAATATATACTAATTGATCGTAATATATGTGGAACTAACACAACCAATCACACAGATCAGCTGTCTGTTAGGCCCACTGATGTGCATCCCAGAACCGATGCCTGGAGGCGCCGGGACACCATATAAAGGCGAGATGTACTTGTGAATTAGAACAGGTATAACCATATTCCACGTCATCTTTGTTTTAGTCGTGGAAGAAGTCATGCATTCATAGAAATAAGAAAATATGAATACCTCGTTCCACATTGCTCTGGATACGTCACTGAACACTACCTATCTTAAAATACTTCAAAATGTGCAGATTACAAACATCTGGATCATCTGATCTGTCGGCAGCATTACAAAGGAGATCTGAAAAGTACCTAATCACGTCGAAGTGTGCGGTCTCCAGAAAGGTGAGATATTCCTCAAACACACATCCCTGTAAGGTGTCCTGGAACTGCCTCTGGAGGACATGCATTTTTGAAATTTTGTCACAGCATGTGAAAACATACTTAGGAAAAGTCGGAAAACTTCGTGAAGAACTCCCGAAAACAACGGGAATGGCGAGCAAAAAAATCAGAGGAGGCGGAATCCGTCCGGAATAGGGCTAAGGAGAGTTGTCTGCCAGCCTGTAAACAACTACCTCCCAGCATGTAGAGGGATAAGCGGCGGCGGCGGCGGCAGCGGCGGTCGCTTGCTTCCTAGAACAACGAAGCACTGAAATTCACACAATCGTTCACTTGAACCCAACTGCCGTATGATCTGCGGTTGGTATGACTGTGCCTCTAAAGAAGACATGACGAGATGAATACACCATAGTCTGACGGGGAATTCATGGGGAGATCATTTCTCCCGGAGCACCTGATATGTTGTATGTTTTCCCCAGCCCGAGTCGTCAGCCGACTGCTGGCTGCCGTCCTG
>CP099852.1:20983842-21058679 GCA_030062745.1 Capitulum mitella | reverse complement strand
AACTTAATAGCTCTCGTCCTCTGGCGTCTGCAGTCGGCGGTGTCAGCGGGCCTGAGAACATAGGACGCATTGGTCTGCTGGATAGAATCTGCCGATATAGTGTCATGCTTGGAGGCGTGAACATGAATCGTGGAGAACTTCATGCGTACAGTTATTTTCTTCACCAGATACCGTTCAAAAACGCCCAATACTTCGCCAGTGATATCGCGTGCAAGTACATGCTATATGTGCATGTGTGCCGGAAGTACAGCGAATGATGTTACCTGTATGGATCTGGGTTGTGTGCCAGCATGACCTCAAGTTCATTGACGTCTTTACCGTATGGCAAGACTCTGTGCATGATGCCAGAATGTTTCGGAACTTGCCATTGTATGATAACTTGGCAGTAATGGAACACCAGGTAACATCATTTAAGGACAATGGAAACCTGACAGCCTTCCAGAAGTGACTCAACTACAAATTAAGCAATGAGCGCTGCATGAATGCGCGAGTATTTGCTCTTCTCAAACGCTGCTTTCGCCGGCTAAAATTGATCAAAATGTGGTTCACGAAAGAGACCGCAGACACCATACCAGCAGCATGTGTGTTGCACAACGTCTGCCTGGGGTAAGATGCTCATTAGGATGACCTGCACAGCGATGAATGTGAGTCATGACCTATAACAGGTGGCGGGGATCAACTCCAGGTCATGTGGGCGACTGCGCTAATGCAAGGACAATTGATGAACTGGGGTGTGGTGAACTGTGGTGAACTCGGGGACCGCACCACTTTTTTTGTTTTTTATCAATTTGTATTTTTTGGTAGTGCGATCACTCTCATATTACCCTCATATTGGACGCGCAGGAGCCTGGGCGCGTTATATGCCAGAAGAGTGTGTTATATTGGAAGAGGGGGATTCGGACATTGACAGAAGACCAGAGACATAGTTTATGGAGGTTCAGGGGGTCCGGAACACCGAAGATCTTGTAGATATGTCGCGCAGAACTCATCCAGATGCCAGTAAGTATACTTTCGCAAGGGACAACCCCAGATGTTTACGTACAACAAATATAAACCGAACGCGCATATTTTGAATGAAACCTCAGCCGATCACAAACCTGTGACGTTTCAAGCGCTCCTCTCTACGACGGAAACTAGTCCAAAACATTGCTTATTTTGGATGCAGGCTCTCGAAAACATATTGTGTTTCGGCGTTGGGTCCGTAAATGTTGCCTGTTACTCGAACTGATTTATTTGCCACGAACTGAAGGATTAGAAATCGTCCCTCTTTATATGACGTTACTGGGCCAACATCAGCACTTACGTTTGGATGCACTAAAATTGCCACAGCTCTTCGTTTCCCAGGACCACTTTAGGAATGGCATTTCTCTTCCAATTTGGTAAGGACCAGTTTCCCCGTCATTTCATTACGCTGGGTTTCTTGAAGCAGAACTATGTCGGTCTTTTTCTCTTTTAACCATGTTAATCTCTTTTAACCATTACGTCTTTTGACACGCCGCTATGCACGGTTTTGAGCCCGTCTACATTTAAAGATGCAAATATGGTCCCCTTAACCTAGACTAAAATCCGTATTCCATCGTGTTGGTGGGTGTTTTACTGTTCAGTATTTGCATGCTGCTGGCACTTTTCCAATAAGGCAAGTGTAAATGGGAAATGGCATCACTGTGTTTAACATGCGACTAGTCATGTCGAACACGGTCTCAGCTTACGGGTTCATTGGACTGAATCGTCGGCAAGTTTGCGCTGGCAAAATACCGGTTCCACCGACAGTGCCGGCCGAGCGGCCACTTCTCAGCGGCGAAAATATTCCCTGAACCGTGCGGCTGCCGACGGGTCGCCTCTCCCCAGCCGGCGTGGATGGGTCCAGGCGTTCGCCGTGTTTTCAGGCCAGTTTAGCGGTGCAAAATGCATTGATTGCGGCTGGTCCGGTGACAAGCGGCAGTAGCCCGGGAAATGGCGGCGACGGCGGGAAGGCGGCGCCGTGGCCGGCACGACGGACGGATATACACAGAAGGCGGCCACAACGGCCAGCGATCGTTTCTCAAATGATGCCAAATTCAGTCGCACGAAGCGTATCATTTGCTTATCAATTTCGGATAACGTATTTCCTAGACAGTCCGAACGCTTATCACCGCCCCGCGTCCGCACAGCAAGCCGCTCTACGACAAACGGAGAGTCAGCCGCCGGCCAGCAATGGTGTAAGCCACTAAGACTGGGACAGTAACAACTGATACCAGCTTTATTAATATGGTAGAAAGATCCGTGCAGAGTTCTCGAGCCGAACGACAGCAGCTATCGCTGCCTGACCCAGGTCACCGGAGACATCACCGCTCGGCCTGTGTGTTGGCCATCGTCGAATTGTCGCTGACTCGGGCTGCGAGGCTGCTTTTAGGCTAAACAAAACTGCCGCGGTTCCAGCAGTCGAGACCGCTTGTAGAGCAGTTCAAATGCGATTGAACTGTGACAAAGCACGCCCTTCGGGTCTCGTATTTGGCCAAGCCTTATCTGTCCCAGTGTGCGGGCTATTAACCTCTACAAAGCTAGGCTAGTTTCTGCGTTTTGCACTTTTGTAAGAGATCTTTGACTCATGCGGTTCCGGGCGTCTGCTGCAGCCTTCCAGTCACCTCAGGCCGTTGAAGACGTCGGCGCCGACGGCCGTTTCTCGCGTTTCCGCGGTCGCGACGGTCCCGTTCTGGTGACATTCCGTCGACAAGGAAAACAGCTATCCTCTCGTGTAAAAACCAGGTGTGCCCGCCCCTACCCATGGAGTCATTAACCAACAAAGTGAAACAATTTATCGGCCTGCAATCGCGAAGAGCGTGCGGACGGTCATTTGGCGCGCCCGCCGCCGTCGCCGGGAAGCCAGCGGACTGCGCTGGCAGTGACGGCTACGGAATTTCGTTTCCGTTGCGAAATATTTTTGTGTTTGACAGGAATAACAAGCATAAAAGAGGTAGATTTAGCACGATTTCTCAAATCCAGTGTTTCACTGGTTGCACCGCCCTGGATCCGCCCATGGTGGCCGGCCGCCCGGTCCCACGGTTCTGATGTGGGGTAACTGGGGAGGGAGGGACGGCCGGCGGCCGTCGCGCCCGGGACTACGCAGCGTCCGCGCAGCGGTGGGGAGGGGTTGCGCCCTTCCGGCCGCTGGTTTCCGGAAAAGGGTTGACAGGGATGTGTAGATAAATTATCGAAGTATTATTTGGTATGCTGCAGCAATTTCTAGGACGCCTTATTTCTTCACACTACGTCAAAGTCAGTGCAATGATGACTTCCGGAGCCCACATATTTCTCATGCTTTCGTAACTGGCAATCGATACCTCTATAGCAATGTTATGTTGTTTCAAACACGGACTATTTGGGTGTCAAACACTGCTTGAGGGCTTCCTTTTTCATACGGTAGGTAAAATAACATTTAAATTTGAAACTTTATTCACCTTTATCGGTGAAGCCCATTGCACTTCTTCCCGATTGTTCATTCACAACTTGTGTGTTAGTCAAAGCCTGCAAAATCTCGAACCAATCCGAACTAATTAAATTACGTGCCATCGTGTAGCGCGGAATCTGCGTAACCATGGATGACTACCGACAAACTTTTGCAGCGGTTTGCATCCCTGGCGAACAGGACGCATTGTTTGTTTTCGTATCGCAGGCGCGGGCGCCTTGCTACGGGCGGATGGGATCGGGCGGCGCGCTGCAGTATCGTGGCTCTGTCCAGTCCAGCTACTGGAGCCGAGTACTGATTTATCGACATCACAACAATAGAAGAGGGCGAAACAGAACCTTCAGGGGTTCGAATTACCAATCTCTGTAGCGCCCATTTCTGTGTCTCATAACTCAAGAATACGTGCCATTCTTCTCCCACAGAGCAGGCGCGGGCGCCTTTTTGCGGACGGGTGGGATCGGGCGGCGCGCTCTGGTATCGTGGCTTTGTCCAGTCCAGCTAGTGGAGCCGAGTACTGACTTATCTATATCACAACAGTAGAAGAAGGCAGAACAGAACCCTCAGGGATTTGAATGACCCATTTCTGTAGCGCCGTGAAACTGGCGTCAGACAGCTGGTTTCCATTATCAATCGCGATTTCACTCGGAACCGCGACGCTCAGGCCGAATGAGAGCAACGTGGGCACCTGTGACGTGTGCCTGTGCATGACATTATAATGAAAAATGTGTCCATGGCTTCAGTACCGGCTTTGCTTTGGACTTGGCTTTGCGCACCAGAGTTTCGCGCACGCGAGCAGCAGAGCGCTCGAGAACGGCAATTCTCCGCCGCATGTGGTACGGTACATAAATACGGAACAGAAAGGAGGATCCATCGCGGCTCAGTGAACAATGCAGATGCTTCGTAACTGTCGAGTGTCCCCACCGGCATGACCTCAGTAACGACCATTGTTTTATGCATGAAGCCATACAGGGCAGCATTCCGATTCTTGTTTGCACCTCGTTTTCGCAATGTATGCACTTGGCCAAAACGGAGCGTTTCAATGGCGCACGAATGCAGTCATTGCGTCGCAGTCGCAGTCAGTTGTGCAAGACGCACATAGGATTGTGGATATTCACCGACCTTCCACTGGACACTTTGACAGCCTATCTGACGCACGTGCCGACATGCACTGTGAAAATACTTCCGGAGCTGTTTTGTCCGAAGAAAAAGTCAATGCTTCGTCCTACCGAAATACACGCATTGGTGAAATAACTCTTGAAAACCAATAGTAAATGGCGACGTAATGAGCTAAAAACGGTAGCCAATACGACGCCAAGCATACCGATTTGCACCAGACAAGTGCAACGCAGTAGGCTTTCAGTGACAAGTATAGGATTTGTACGTCCAAAATATGGGTAACGTATTGTTTTGCACTTGTGAAATGGATCGTGGACTAATTCGGTTCAGGGCGTCTGCTGAAGCCTTCCAGTCACCTCTGGCTGTTGCAGACGTCGGCGCCGACGGTCGTTTCTCGCGTTTCCGCAGTCGCCCCAGCCCCGTTCTGGCGAAATTCGGGCAGACAGTGAGACGAGGTATCCTTTCGTGTAAAAGTCAGGCGTGTGTGCCCTACCCGCGTCGAGTTATGAACCGACAAAGTGGAACTGTTTTCGCTCCGTCCCCGCCGAACGCGGCCAACGGCAGCTCGGCGCGCTGGACGCCGACGCCGGAGCGAGCGGGGTCTGCGATGGCAGTGGCGGTTACGCTGCTTGGATTTCATCCGAAAAAATGTTTTGCCTTCGAGAGGAATGATAAGCATAAAACAGGTAGCTGTGCTATGGTTTCTCAAATCCAGTGCATCATTGCGTCCACCATCCCTGATCTGCCTATGGCGGCCGGCCGGCGCTGTGTTCCTCGGTTCTCATGTGGGGGAACTGGGGAGGGGAGGCCGCCGGACGGCCGGCGACGGCGAGATCCGACCGCCAGCGCCCCGCCAGCGCCCGCCAAAGTGCAGTCTGCAGCACGGGGTCAGAGAAGAATTTAACGTACTGAAATATGCCCATAAATTGTCCAATTTCCGGCAGGCCTTTTGCCGCCAAGAAGTTGCAAATAATGAAGGCCGCCACTGCTCCAGCCTCCGCTGCGTTCGGCCAATCGCACCATTTCATGAAATACATCTTTTAAAAGTATTCAAAGGGCTCGGCTTCTGATTCAGGTTTCGTTCTGTTTAGTCCGCCGGAAAATTGAGTTGTGTCCAGGTGGAAAGTTGGAAAGTCCAGTTGTCTGTTCGTCATTGCGGACTGCGCATTCCGACTGCGTTTCTGACATGCTCCTGGCTGTATCAGCTGCAGCAGCGACACACGCAGCAGTGGCTGTCGTCTCTGGTACCGTCACCGCTGCCGTCACTCAAATGTGCATGATTGTCTGCTGGACGGTGGTGCGTCGTTAACTACATCGATGGGATGCGGATCTGTGTGGTCGTTAGTAGGAGACGCATGGTGTGCACAGTTGGAGTCATCGGGAGGTTCGCTGGCAAAATATCGGTTCCAGAGTCAGGATTAGACAACGAAGCGGCCCTGCGCTGTTTTCATTTAAGAAAATATCGATTAGCGAGGTCACTTGACTTGTGCAGTGTTACCGTTTTGGACTTTTCTCCTTTTGTTATGCGCTTCAGACGCATCTGGTCTGGATGGAGATAACGTAACGAAACATACCGTAACGTGGTACGAAACGCATTGACTGCAGCTGCTCTCCGGTAACAAGCTGACCGCCTCTTCCCCGGGCAGCGGCGGCGGCGACACGAAGGGAGCGAGCGGTACCGGCGCCTCGGCCGGCTCGACGGACGGATCTACGGAAGGCGGCTACAACAGCACCGTCTTTTTTAACACTGGTCTTGCTATCTGCGGTAAAAGACATCAAAGTTCTCGAGGCGAACGACATCCGCGCTAATTAATCACGATGTCGCCCGGACTGGGCAAACAGCTGGCGGTCCCATTCGGCTGATTTGTTGGAACATGATCGGCGCGGTTCATTGGCCTATGCTGTCTCCAGTGACGTAGCCAAGGAGGCTGTGGCGTTCTTGGCTAGACCCTACTGATATTAGAGGATAGTATCCTGATACATAGGATAAACTACACTGTAGCCTCCAGAGGTTATAGACCAGGAGGCTATACCCTCCTGAGCCTAGTCGTTTACACAAGAAATTTTGCAATTTCGCAGGAATACGGAATTGTGATCATATATATATATAAGTATATATATGTACACATATACATATATATGCACTAGCAAACATTATGTTTTTCTTGCACGTTAAATATGAGTCCAACTCCATATGTTTGTTGTTTGTTCCCAGGGTTTAATAATATGCTTTTGGGATACGACGAATTTTGGCATCTCTCCCAAACCCTGAAGAAAATCCTGGCTATGTTCCTGGCTGTCCCATCAACTGTCGTAGATTGTCCTGCTCCATCAAAACCCAAGCAGGTGTGCCATGGCATTAGCTGCAAAAATACATTGTTTAAGAAAGGAAACAAATGCAAGCATAACAACGTAAACGGAAGAGTAAGACGGTTCTTATGGAAAGAAACATGTCCATATGCGAGCAAATTCCTCTTGGCGGAAAATAAAAGTACTGGAGCCTGACGATCAGTCAGACAGAAGGACGAAAGACGTGACGTCAGTTGAAGGTTAGCGGGACGTCTCCGAGACTGGTTTCTGTCGCGCGAGGAGCTGCACGTCGACCGTCGAGCGGTCCTGCTACAAGTCGAGTGTATAGTGAGGTGTACGTAATGCCGAAGTCTTTCTTCGATGTATGATATTAGAATGTCATCACTGATCTCGTGAAATAATCATATTCTTTCACAATGAAATATCGACCGCGCTGACAAAAGCGTCAATGTTTAAAGTCATCGCACTGAATGCTGCTCGGACTTGGCACTAAAAGAAGTAACCAAAACGTCACTCATCAGCAGAAGGGCACGCAGGTTTTTCAGAAAGTCAGCTGACCCCCGAAATTTTGGATGGGTCAGCAGGTAAATTGGGTCCGTAAATCACAGAAATAAGAAGGCCAAGGGGCCCGTAAGCGAGGAGCTAGTAGACGGGTTTTTATGGGCGTTTGTTTTTTATTTTATAAGAGGGGCCAAGTCAAGACTTTCGAGCCCTCCCCCAATGCCGGAGAAATTCCCCGAGCTGAGCTACTTTCTTTTGAGATCAGGCCATTTGTTTGCCTTAAGGGCTGAATCCGAAAAGGCGAAGCTGGGGAGGGTGTCCCACAGCCTTCATCCATGTTCCTTTTACCCACGAACGTGGGAAAAGTGCGGCCGTCCTGTGTATGTTATTAATCTGCATCTCTCAGCCGTCCCCTCACACCTCGTCATCCTCGGCCTCTTCGCTCCAGTCGCAGTGCTCCGTATTTCGTCCGTCATGGACGTCAGTGCCGGCAACTGCAGACGGCACCGAGACCGGCAAAGCCGTAAGGTCTCTGATACATGCATACTTTTGGTCAAGGCTTTCCCCCGTGACCTAATGCACAGAATATTTGATTAGGGAAATCCAGAACTGTATCAATGTTTCAATGCACACAGCTGCGCCATACATCAGCGACCTTATCACCTTCCTATCTCCTCTTAGTCAGGAGCTCACCTAGATGACAGCTGCACAAGAGCATGTCTGCTTCGTTACCACAGCGGACAGGCGTGGCTGAGTGCAGTTATTCCCATACTGTCGGTGTGTAACACCACCGGTGTATAACGCCGTCGGTGTATGACACCGACGCTACAGACAAAATTCCACTAGGTTTTCTTCCTTATAGTACATACATTTGAATATTAGATGCTAATAACTGGACTAGATGAATAACACATGAAGTTCCACGTAAAAGTAGGCAGATGACGCATTTCTCTTCGGCCTATTGTCCAGGTGCATACACAGCGATGCAAATCATCGCAAATCCTGGCCCTGATTGGGGTATTTCGCCATCTTCCAGTGACGGCGGAGTGGGGGGGGGGGGTTCGTTTACCACGCTCTCGCTGTCGAATCAAAAACCACTCGGCTGATTCAAAAACCAATCGATAACACCGAACCTGGCAGTCCGGTGGAATATGCACTCTTACTCTTAAGTAAATTATAGGTCAGGTCAAATACGAAAAAGGCACCATTTTCTCCGGAGTCTCCAGGTCCCATCTTAAGTTGTTAACTGAGGAAAATCCCAACCAGTGACCACCAAATCCCCCTAAATACGCAGCGAAATCCCCCTCAGGAAAAACGTTGTTGTGTCAACAGCTCCTGTCCGACCACGTTTTTCACACGCTTCAGGAGAGACTGTCATTAGCATATATGTATGGTGAGGAAGCTATTTGTAAATGAAAAAGGAATGAAGGGAAAATGGTGAAAATGACCTTAGAATCAATATAAATGATATCATGAACAAAGTGAAATTGAAGGGGAATAATGAAAATGATTCTAACCCAAACCGGCATAGTCAGCAATACATTTCCTTAAGATGTCATAAACAGCATTTGGGCTCCGTCGGGGCAGACAGAGCTCTAATTCTTCAAAGGCGGCGAAAAATAATAGACTCCTATCCTGCGAAATGTTCGTAAAGTTAAAAACCGCAGGAGACGCCCGACATCTGTCTTGGCATTGCCTTCATGTGTAGCCAAGCCTGACAAACTACATGTACTTATGTATCGACACGCGCAATGGAGGGTCTCTGAAAATTACAAGCAGTGGAGAAGGGGTGCAGAATTCTCCACCCCCACACCCCCGTAATCTCACAAACTTACTAATGACACAAAAAATCAGGGTTGATGGTAAGCTGTGGGCAACAACATTTGTCTAAATTTCATGACCCTAGGGCAACACTTTCGAGGTCAGATCGAGTGACAAGTTCAAAATTTCATCGGCGTGGCGATTTTGCTGGCTTCTTTGCGGGTGCCTACCATAGCTTATGGAAAGTATGCCAAAATAATACTCATCCATATTTCAAGAGTGATCCACGATGTCTAGCAAAATGGGCAGCTACACTCCTTTACACCTGCATTGTTGCCGTTCATTCTAACATGACTCACAGTAAATACGATATCATATAAAATGTATCGTCTATATCTTCGCGAAATGCCACCCTTCCCGAACGCTTCCTAGATAGCCGGGGAATGATTTATACCGCTGCATTGCCCTGATCGATGAGCTCGTGGACAATGGGTCCCACCGTGTTTATCACAATGACGCGTTTAGCACGTGCGGCGCGGCCTCCGCAGGCAGTGTGGAGTCGCTGTCCGCCCCGGCCAGGGCGGACAGCGGCACCTGTCCCCTCCTGCGGCACCGCAGGGGCCGGTCCGGAACTGGACCAGTGTCGAACACTGTTTGCTGGGGTAAAATCCAGGAGTTATGTTCACTTGGTTCGCTCGTCATGGTCATGTTTATTACCGGATTGCAGGAACTTTTTATCATTACCTGTACTTTGGACTCATCAATCCTGCGCTTCTTGCTTGAACAAAATCGATGGCGTAGTACTTGCCTCGCGCAAATACGTACGCTCACCGGGCGATTTAATAACGCTTTTTATCGTTTATTATTAACGTTTATAACATCGCCGTTTTTGGAGGATTTCAAAAAGTTTTACCGATGCGCGAAGTGCGGCAATACGCAGCAGTGTTTTCTTTTTGTTGGAACCAATTGGTCCGGTAGTATTTTTGCAGTGCAAGTCGTTGCATCAGACAGGCTATCAAAGTACGGAATAGACGCCCGGTGGATATTCAAAACCTCATATGCCTCTTGAACGACAAGTTGCGTGCTTTCTTGACAACCCATGTCCATCGAATTGAGACTGGTAAGTTGCCTGAGGATCCGCAGACAACCATGGCATATGCAAGTCCCACGCACAAGTGTTCCGTACAGGACAAAGCATGAGCTGCACATCAACATTTTTGAATTAATAAGGTCATTGCGTTGCCCGTAAGTCCGGAAACATTAGTCCGATCTTGATACCGTTTTCTTTGAAACATGCCATGAAGTGTGGCCTGTATCGTTGCAATGCATGAAGCAAATCGGTCGATAACACTTTTTGAAAACAATGGAACACTGTTAGGGCAGAATCCAGGAGTTATGTTCACTTCATGCGCTTGTCATGACGTTGCTTCCTACCTGACTGCAACAGTTCTCTTACCAATACCAAAACAGTTCTCATACCAATACCTGTATTTTGGAGGCACAAATCCTTTGCTTGTTACTTGAACAAAATGGATCGCGCAGTACTACTCCGGTGTAAATCTATACACTCGCCGGAAGGTCTATTGCATTTTTGCGTTGACAGCATCGCCATTTCTACTGGCTTTCAAAGATCATTTTACCGATGCGTGTAGTGCAGCAAGTTGCAGCTTTGGTTTTTCTTTGTTTGCACAAAGTCGGCCCTGCAATATTTTCAAAATGCACGTCGCTCCGTTCGTTAGAACACGCCGCCAGAGCACGGAATGAAAGCCCAGTGAATATCCAGCACCATAGGTGCGTCTCGAATGACAACTTGGGTGCGTTCTTGACAACTTGTGTGCGCGCAGTCGGTTGGAGTCAGTCAGTTGTCTGAGTAAGTTACCTTGGGGTTTAGAGTGCACCATAGCTTATGCAAATCCCACGCAGAAGCGTTTATAGGTATGAAGTGCCAGATATCCAAACATGCAAAACTGACACGCATGTGGGGACGGGCAGTTCTATTGTGTACGGAAATGATGTCACTTGGCAACAGAAAAGGCCAAGAACGTGAGCTATTTTTGGCAATATCTGTATTATGCGTCACAAAGCCGGACTTGCGCGCAGTCTCGCTATCTGTGAAAAGAACCCGTGAACCGCTGTTTCAGACATTTGGGCGCGAGATGGTAGCCTATGACAAGAACCCTAACACGACGATGTGCCATCGTTCATTCCACGCCAAAATTTTTGTTGTGCTGGCGTCGTTCCAAGTGCTCTTCTTGGCCAAACGGCGCAAGGTATCAAGTTTCGATTGCAAATTTCATTTGTGCTGATTAACAATGGCGTGAAGTATAACTGAGCCTGCGTAACAGAGACAGACGAGTATCGGCACCACGGACACCGATCAAGGTGAATCTGTTCAGGACATTCAAGCTGCCAGCGGAGCAGCTCTCGGGTTTTGACAGATTTCATTCGACAGGTCGAATGGGGCTGCATTCGGTCGCTTCGCCGGCTGATTCCGTCGAAATCCATAACTGCCGATATTGCGGTCTCTGAGATGAATGACATTTTTTTCTTTTCGGTGGCAATGGAGAAACGCGCAACTGACAAGCTTTGGCATGCAGCATTGTTTTAATCGGACACTGCGGTTTTCCACGATACATTCGAATAGTACCTGATAATGACCGCTGCCAAGTCATTGCCGATAACTGCGACAAATCAGTACGCGGTCAGGTGCGGAGCCAAACGTCTTCGCCCGTCAGCCACCTGATCAATGAGTGATCGTTTTTGCCGGCTGTCTGTCGAACAGACGACAACCCCATGGGCCTCGACTGCGAACGTCGCTCCGATTGTACACCAGTGGGTTCGATAATTTCGCTCGAGTTGACATTTTTACCTTATCCTTATCCTTCCTGACGTCTGTGTGGTAGGGGTCCCACGTCTGACAACAGCACCTTGTCAAATGTGAGGTGATGCCACCTTCGCCTTGGGTGAACGTTATTGTTTTAGGGTGCTTTTTCCGCGTGCAATAAAGTCCCAGTGCCACCGGGATGCTCATAAATGAAATGAAATGCAGCATCACAGTGAGTTTTGAATGTCACGCGTCATAAAGTTCGGATCCAAGTGTATCTACAATCTGAAGAAACTCGGCTTACCGGCAGAAAAATATGCGTCTTCTCGCCCAAACAAGTATTACGGAATTCCACTCTGCCGGAGATGGCCGGGCCAAGTCAGCTAAAAAGTCGTTCGCTGATGAACGCTCAAACGGCGATACGGTCTGTCTGTTTTGTCGGGATGGGCCGGCCGCCACGGCGGCCCGCGCCAGTGTGGTGACAGGATATTGCCTTGACGAGCGTGTTTTCTGGCGTTCAGTTTATGACTGGCCTCATATTCGCACTGCCGCTATCTTTCCACAGCTGTGGGCCGGCGGCTCGGCGGTCGTAAAAGGGGACCGTCTGTCTCGTCGGAGCCGAGAACATGCTCTGGCCGGTGCCGAACCGCTGACTGTGATGCCCTGACTGCATTTGCGCGGCCCCCGCCATTGAAAGGCCCGGTTTCGGGGAAGTGCAGACACTGCAAATTTAACGCGCGTGCATCAATCTGAATGCTGGCGCATGATCCATTGGGTTCATTCGCAAAACAATGGTCGTCATTGAGCTTATGCCGGTGGGGACGCTCGACAGTTGCGAAGCTTCTGTGCAGGCCATTGAGTTGTAATGAATTTTCCTTTCTGTTCAGTACCGATAAGTACCGTATGCGGCAGATGACTGCCGTTCTCGAGCGTTTTGTTCCAAACGTACGCGAAACTCTGGTGCATCAAGGCAAACGTCCGGTATTGCAGCCAGGGAGACATAATTTACTGTAATGACGCGCACAGGCACACGTCACAGGTGTCCGCGTTGCTTTCATTCCGCCTGAGCGTCACGGTTCCCAGTGACATAGCGCGATTGACAATGGACACCGACCATCTGACCAATATTTCTGATCAGAACGAGGTCCGTCCTGACACAGCGACTTTCTTAAACTTAATCTGTGTCAACTTTGGTTTGCATTATGTAAGTTACGGATATGGATTTGGGTTCCTCGAAACTACTAAGAGCTACTTATCAACTAAAGCTACGTTATTATTGGCTAAGCATCCCTACTGGAATTTGAATGAAGCCATTCTGGACTGTAAACAGGGCCTCTGTGGGGCTCTGCCGATTTGCGAAATGTCCTCCTACCAACCTACAGAGGCACATACTGCAGGCCTGCAGATGGGCTTTTGCCTGCGCATCTACAAGCAAAAGGCCGCCTCCCGGCCCCTATTCCGTGCTCCTGACCGCTACGTATGATTCCGTGCTGGGGGCAGATTCTGCTACCCCCCTGCGATCTTGAAAATTGTTGGCCCGGTTTCCTAGTGGAAAAAGGTGTTAAATAGCTTCTAGAAGGATCTACATTACAAAATAAAGAAGTGTTGACAATTTTGACAAGGGAGATTAAGGATCAAAACGAGTCCAAAATAGTGGTTTACTTATACAAGCTTCTTGACTAAATTTTATCGCCAGCGTTGTTCTAATTCATGCCATTCCACCGGCATTTGATAGGTCCAGCAAATATGTTAGGGAGGGGTCGATTTTCAAAATTCATAAGTTTATCTAGTATACATAAAAGGTGCACGTATTTGGAAGATGTTAATTCATTCTGCAACATGTCTTGGGCCCAGCGAGCTTATTTGTACTCGGAAAATATTTCCATTTGTGTCACGTGTAATATTATATACATATGACAAATGTCCATAGGCGGATCCAGCTAACAGAAATAAGGGTGGTAACTTTCTACATGGTAATTTGAATCATAGTTTTTCAGGCATAAGACGACAAAAATACAGCCTTTTACAGTGCTCTGAAGTCGCTTCTTATCTCTGTTTTCACTGCAATATATACTAATTGATCGTAATATATGTGGAACTAATACAACCAATCACATAGATCAGCTGTCTGTTAGGCCCAATGATGTGCACCCCAGAACCGATGCCTGGAGGCGCCCGGACACCATTTAAAGGCGAGATATACTTGTGAATTAGAACAGGTATAACCATATTCCACGTCATCTTTGTTTTAGTCGTGGAAGAAGTCATGCATTCATAGAAATAAGAAAATATGAATACCTCGTTTCACATTCCTCTGGATACGTCACTGAACAATACCTATCTTAAAATACTTGAAAATGTGCAGATTACAAACATCTGGATCATCTGATCTGTCGGCAGCATTACAAAGGAGATCTCAAAAGTACCTAATCACGTCGAAGTGTGCGGTCTCCAGAAAGGCGAGATATTCCTCAAACACGCATCCCTGTAAGGTGTCCTGGATCTGCTTCTGGAGGACATGCATTTTTGAAATTTTGTCACAGCATGTGAAAACATACTTAGGAAAAGTCAAAAAACTTCGTGAAGAACTCCCGAAAACAACGGGAATGGCAAGCAAAAAAAATCAGAGGGGGCGGAATCCGTCCGGAATAGGGCTAAGGAGAGTTGTCTGCCAGCCTGTAAACAACTACCTCCCAGCATGTAGAGGGATGGGCGGCGGCGGCGGCGGCGGCTGCGGCGGCAGCGGCGGTCGCTTGCTTCCTAGAACAACGAAGCACTGAAATTCACACAATCGTTCACTTGAACCCAACTGCCGTATGATCTGCGGTTGGTATGACTGTGCCTCTAGAGAAAACATGACGAGATGAATACACCATAGTCTGACGGGGAATTCATGGGGAGATCATTTCTCCCGGAGCACCTGATATGTTGTATGTTTTCCCCAGCCCGAGTCGTCAGCCGACTGCTGGCTGCCGTCCTGGCGGCCGACTCCTCGCCGCCCGGCTGCTCCTGCTGCTGCTCCTGCCGTCTCCAGCTGCTGTTGCCACCGTCGTCCGGCTGTTGCACTCCTCACATGTTTTTGCTACTCTTATTGCTGCTGTGGTACTGGCCAAGCGGCTACCCCCTACCTTCAGCCGCGAAAATATCATTTTTTTTAGTACACCGGACAGCCGTGAGGCGGTTTCACGTTAAAGTACAAATACTTCAGCTTCCCCGTTCAGGATGTCTTCCTGGGCGGCACCAGCCGGCCGGCGAAGGTGTTGCAGCGCCTTGGCCGGGCGACGATGCTCCCCGCTGTAACTGGTGCCGTGTTCCCTGAACCGTGCAGTTAACACCGGGTTGCCTCTGCCCGGTCGGCATGGATGGATCCTGGCATTCGCTGTATTCTGAAGCTAATTTATCACTGTAAAACGCATTGATTTCGGCTGATGCGGTAACATGTGGCGGTAGCCCTGGTGTAACCCAATAGGGCTGGAATAGTAATATCTAATACCAGTTTTATTAACTGTGTTATAAAGGTCCTTGCAAAGTTCTCGAACCGAACAATAGCCGCTGCCGCTGCCTGGGTCAGGTCACCAGAGACGACACCGCCGCTCGGCCTGTGTTGGTCATCGTCGAGTTGTCGGTGACTCGGGCCACGATGCATGTTTAGGTGTGTTTTGCTAAGCTGCCCCAGTGTTCGGGCTCCACAAAGTCAGGCTGCTTCCCACATTTTTCGCCTGTGAAAGAGATCGTGAGTTCAGGTCGGCTCAGTCCCGTCTCGAAGCCTTTCATTCGTGTCAGGCCGTTGCAGACGTCGGCGCCGACGGGCGTTTCTCGCGTTTCCGCGGTCGCACCAGCCCCGCTCTGGTGACATTCGGGCAGGCAGTGAAACGAGCTATCCTCTCGTGTAAAAGTCAGACGTGCCCGCCCCATTTTCGTCGAGTTACTCATCGACAAAAAGCCGTTTATCGCTCCATCCTCGCCGAACGCGGCCAACGGCAGCTCGGCGCTTCCGCTGCCGTCTCCGTGGAGCGAGCGGGTGATGGCAGTGATAGTGGTGATGGCAGCGAGCGGTGGCAGTGATAGTGGCAGATGGCAGTGGCGGTTACACTGCTTGGATTTCATCCGCAAAAAATGTTTTGCATTCGAGAGGAATGATAAGCATCAAAGAGGTAGCTTTAGCATGATTTCTGAAATTCCGTGCATCGTTGTTGCCGTCGTCCGGGATCCACCCATGGCGGCCGGCCGCCGCTGTCGCCTGGTCGCACGGTTCCGATGTGGGGGAACTGGGGAGGGGTGGCCGCCGGCCGGCCGGGCGGAGGCTGTCGCCTCGGTTTACTGCCGGCGTGAGGGGGGGAGGGTGCCGGTGGGGAGGGGTCGCTGGGAGGGGTGAGCCGGCCGCCGCTGGAGCCCCGGCAGAGCGGCCAAGGTGCCCACCTTGGGGTCTGAGGATGTTTCAGCTGACAGAGAAATGTATCTGCGCATGGTGTGCTATTTCGCCACCGACATGTAAACATACGGTGGTCATTGCCCCTGCTTCGGCTTTGTCCCGTCATCGATTATGGGACAAATAGTCCAGGGGCTTTTAGTCGAATTCTGTTTTGTCAAATGTAAAAAGGTCGACTGATTTTTTGCGGACATGTTTTTTTTTTTGCTTGCCGACATGTGAAATAGGCGAATCGTCAAAAAAATCCAACGGCAGATTGGCATGTTCATGTCGATATGCCAATTTGTTCAATGTCAGTAGCTCAAATACCGATTTGCCAAATGTCAATTACTTCAATGTGAATTTGACGAATGTCAGTTACTCGAATGTGAATCTGACTGATGTGAAGTGATCGGATACAAATTTGACGAATGTGAATTGTCGAATTTAAATTTGACAAACGCCAGTTACTCGAATGTCAGTTGGACAAATGCCAGTTAGTCGAATGCTAATTTGATAACGTGTTAAATGACATGTCAATTGATCCAATGTCAATTTTTCAAATGCTAAGTGGACGCCAAGTCGTATAGCTGAAAGCAAATTAGTCGAATATCATTTCACCAGAAAACGAGTTAATCGAACATTTGTACATAAATGCTAGTTTGTCGGATATCAATTGATGGAAGTATGAGTTGAATGGTGGTAAGTCTCATGTTAGTCCACCGAGGACAAATTCGCCGACTGTCACCGTGACCGGCAGCTGAGTTGGCAAGGCGTTGGTCTCCCCGCTCTGGTCAGACGGGCTCGAGTCGCCTCGACTCTGGTCAGACGGGCTCGAGTCGCCTCGACGCTCGATATTAGTTCCGCGGTTCATGCGGAAACTAGCCGACATGCAGTTAAAGTGACTACCGCACAATCGTGTCGCACCTTTAGCGGCACGTTTAACTTTCGAAACTACGTCACCTGGAGTTACGCGATCGGGTGTAGCGGGTGGAGTCAATGCAACAGAGTCTGCTTGGCATGGGCTCTAATCCCTAACATCATCCCTGTAATCATTCGGATCAAACGTATTGAAAAAAATGTCTCCTACCAAATACGTGGGCAGAATTTTGTTCTGTGCATGTTCGGTTGGCCGGGAAATTTAATACCTTGTAAGGTGACAGTGAGTGAGTGAGTGAGTGAGTAACTGTGAGAGAGAGAGAGAGAGAGAGAGAGAGACAGAGAGAGACAGAGAGCGGGTACCCTTCAGCAGGCCAGGGTCCCTGCATTTCCAAGTGGAAGTCACTTTACAGGATAGCCATGTATCATGCAGAAGTGGACAGTTGCAAGGGTTCCTTTACAATCGGGCAGGAGCCTCCTTTACGGACAAACTTGGAGGTCTCCCACAGGGCTACCCCTAACGGCCCGAAGGGACTGGTCCACACGCCAGCACATGGTTTTGCAGATGGTAGCATGCAATGTCTGATAAGCTCACGAAACGAATTAAATGTCGGACACAGGAGAACAGTGTTTGACCATTTTTAACAGACGTTACCGACCGATGTATTTCGTCGATTACACCAACACAGGCAACACCGAGTCGCATGCTTACAAGGGAACGGCACGAAGATCGGGTTGATGCTTCCGGACTTACAGGTAACACAATAACCTCACTGGTTTTCAAATGCTGCACTCTATATTTTGTACTCAATAAAACCCTTTAGCGGTGGGATCTGTATGTGTCACGGTTCCCTGCAGATCTCCGGGCAACTTACTCTGACATCTGAATTCGGTGGGCAAGAATTGTCAAGGAGGGACGCAAGTTGTCGTTCAAGATTTGAATGTTTGAGCGCATGTGGAGAAATGGTCATGTTGACGGAACAGAGGTCCAAAGCGAAAGAGGTGATATGTGGAGCTCCGAGGCAAAATCGATGCAAGAAATCACACCATTCACGGATTTATTTCACCTGGATGAGTCGGTACTGATGCTGCAGCATGCGCCTTTGCCGTGCAGCCGCCGCTCCAGCCGGCCGGCCGGCCGGCTCGGCCAGTCTCCACTCCTAAAGACCGTTCACCCCAATCGCGCCTGGCCGGCGGCCACCCCTCCCCAGTTACCCCATCACGTGTCATCGGTAGGTCAACATCGTCAACAGAGGTCCAGAGAAAGACGACGACAGAAGACGAAACAAAAGCCCTCGCCTTGCCCAAGGGCGCCAGACGACAATATGGCATATGAAAACATGAAAATATGACGACGCGCCTTGCTCAAGGGCGCTGTCGTGGGACCTCTTGGCTCCGTTGAATCCACACTGTGGGACATCAGCCTCATTGCCGCAACAGGGGACCCCTTGGCTCAGCCAGCAATGGCATGCCGCGACAGGGGCCCTTTGACTCCACTGACATTCATCGTACTATGTGTTATGGCGCAATGTATTGTTTGCTGTGGCGTTTGGGAAAAATCTCGCACGAGGCCAGAATGTGCGGAAAAAAGCAATTTACATTTAACTTTTAGTAAGGCGGTTTTTCTTATTATATTGTTTGTATACTGCAATTCGTGACGATGGCCTGGATTTCGCAATAGTGTTTTGTTTGCTTGTGTAAATAATGTAATCGGTTAAACCCGTTAGACTTAATCGAATTCAGAAGTTATGAATGCTGCTCCCATGGCCTGAGGGATCCTGGAGCCATCAGTGTGCAAAAAGGTGTAGTCCAAGTCCTGTGCGGGCGGCCGACCAATCAGCGTCCGGCATCAGAAGCGGCCGTGCGCAGGCGCGCCGCAGGCCAGTTTGTCGCCGGCTCGCGGCATTGCGGAAAGTGCGTAGTTATCGCGACGCGCGGGCGAACGTGTCGAGACAAGCAGATGGCCAGTTGTCGATTCCCCGTTGTGCGTAGTGAGCTGCTAGCTTCTGTGGCTCGTTCAGAGAGGCGCAACAACGCTACATTTAGGTAAGAACACTGAAGTTTCGTGAGAAACACTCGCTCTGTTGCCCCTGCGAAGTGCGTCTGTGCTATTCATGGAAATTGTATGTGAACTCCCGACACTGAACGCAGGGATATCGATTTCGGTAAATGATTGGAGGGAAGGGGCGAACCGAAGGCCCAGCAACCTAACCTCCCCCAAGTGTGGGTTTGTCAGCGGATTTAGCCCACTTTATTTTGACCAGCAGAAATTTATAAATTCTGTTGTTGCTACTTATCAAATAAAAAGCTGCATTTGGCCCCGTGTGTACAGGTATGCATGTAGATGTAAGATAAAAAGATGAAGACTTTTAGACATTGCTTTAGATTTTATCCTTTACTTTGTGCTTACACCTTATCTATTGCGACCATTCTTTTCGTTCCTGCCGCTGACTGCCTAGCCTCCGTCTGAAGGCTCTCTGGTATGGTTTGTATGTTTTGTGGACACCAGAGATCCGCGACACTGAAATGGGCTACGTCTGGTTCAGGAGAAAAAGTAACGAGGAATAGGTTGGAAAATTCGGGGCAGGCCGGCGCAGAATGCTAGAATTCAGCAGAATAAAAGGAAAACCATCCAATTCAAGAGTGTATACGATCCTAAGAATGCTACCATTCAGCGGCGTAAGGGGAAAACCATCCAATTCAAGATGGTGTACGGGTCCTAACCGAGAATGCTGCAGTTCAACAGCGTGAAAGGAAGGACCAGCAAATTCAAGCTGGTATATGTGAGGCAGGAGCTCCAATTCGAGAACGAACGCTCTAGAGCACAACGAACACTTCAAACAAGCGCGCTGGGATAGGAATGAACTAATTTCCAGAATTGCAGTTCAGCCAGCAAGGAGACCTCCCATTAAAGAGACTGAGGAGAGGGTAAAAGAAACTCCCGAGCCTCGCGGACTATCATTTTTCTGTTATACGTCACCTCACATATTGCACTGCCGCACACCATCACTGACAACGAATTTCTGTATTGAGGAGACTTCCGAACAGTTGGATTACATTACATCCATCACAGATTCAACAACAGTTGGAAAAACAGGAAGAGAGACAAAGAGGACGTGTTTACGGCAAGCTTATACAGCGCGAGAGAACGAAGTCATGAGATAAAGGGGAGAGGTATCTTGGGGACAGAACAAACGGTAAAAAGCAAAGACAGGTGGCTGGCCGGGTACGATAAGAAGCGCGGAACCGCCGGCGCAGGGCGGTCGGCGGGCCGGCTGGGGCTTCGCCGCCCCACGCACTTTTTCATACGATTGACTGACGCCCGACGAGACACAAGATTTGACTCGGAACACGGATGCTTGAGCCCAAGAGGCTGTGCATCCTAATTCACAACAAACAAACCCACGCACTTTGGGACGGAACAAAGGCGGCGCAAACACAGATGGCCTGCCGGGTCCGGCGAGACGTGCCGGACCGCCGGTCGGACCAGCCGGCTGGGGCTTCGTCACCCTGCGCGGAGGGCGCTGCACGACCGACGGTAACAGTTGCTGTCACTCATTTCCCTTCAAATCCGGCAGAAAATATGGGGGGGGGGGCAAACTAACATTGGGTGGGCCCAGATCGACACTGGGTGGGCCATAAGCCCTCTAAAAAGAATACAAATGGACACCCCAGACTGAACGCCACGTTGCGTGTTAAATGGTTTGGCTGTCGGGCCTCCCGGCCCAGACTGGAAAGCGTGGCATGTGCACGCCCGAGATGCACCGCTGTTATCGAGAATGCACGCTTGAGGTCTGTCTGGACCAGTAAATTGTGCACATGGCGTACATGCCTTTCGAATGTTGCACGCTCGGAGAAATTCGTTGGTTTCGGTTCAGCTGCTGAATGGCAGCTCCGTCGAGTTCAGATTTTGCTTTTTGGCTCTACCGTAACGGCAAAAAACGTCGCTTATGACGGATTAGAATGATTTTGCCAACCGCACAAGAAAATATGAATGGCCGTGTAATATTTATTTCATATAGAAAACACACTGCAGTTTTACAGCCCTCAAAGGCCTACAGGGTCGTAAAATTGGCTTAGAAAAACCAACGAACACTTCAAACTGCATGCCACTTTGGCCACACACAGCCTGTTGAATGGCAAGAAAATGTGAGACCGAAGTGCTTTATTTTGATTCGCTAAATGTCTCAATCTGGTTTCACCTTAAAGTGTAGAATGAGCCTCATGGAAGTGAGAAGTCATAAGCACCAATCTCTGCGTCACTGGAAGTACAGGCCGGACCGTGTGTGAAGTAGCCAAGGGAAAGAAACGGGTAGTCAGAGTGTAGAAGCGGCAACGGCGATTTGACTGCGACCGTAGGTGTAAAGAATTACAAAATGATGTTGCCTTCTGAAGGTGATAGAATGGCCATCCCTTGGAATAAATTCCGATAATATGTTAATTAACAGATGTTGCTGTTCCCTAGACGAAACTGAGAGGCGTTTAACCTCGCAGTCACCAACAGACCACTGTCCTCTTCATCACTGCTGAGTGCCGAGCACTTCATCACAGCGTACCTTGCGGGAAACCACGTCTCCGTCCAAAACAAGTCGTGCTGTTAACTGGATTTACTGCGATTTTTTCCCGCATTCCCGCGGCGCTAATCCATGACGATTTGCGTTTTTCAGCACGATGACCCTCCCGGTAGGAATGAATGGTAGTGCATCGCCTCTGTTTTAAAACTAGGAATGTTGTTTAGAAAATACATGATTGGATGTTGACAGTAAACTATAAAAAAATGCCCTTACTGGTATTTCGGCAGAGAAATTAAGAAATTTCGGGAAGACATTTCCTGTTACAGGAAGTAAGTCTGTTATGTTTTTTTTTTACGTTCACTATGTCATTGCGAATTAACTTGAACCTCATTGCGAATTAAGCTCTGTTCCCCTCTTGCCTTGAAATCTGGATTTTACCCTGTTTGAGAGAGCCTAAGCATTGCATAGTTAATGATAGTTAGCTAATTTCTTCGATGATATGTACCCAGTTTCTTATTTTACTACCCAGCTGGTAATGCCAGCGACATTGACAATTTACGTTCATAAACACTCATATTCGTGTCTTTTCGCTTTCGCCTCATTGGGTCACTGCAACGATGTACTGGTCCAGCGACTTCGCCTGGCTGACCTAAGAAATGGGAAGGTAGAAATATGGTAACTTTCCTTAAAGATCGTTATCATGTTGTTATTTTCAAACAGCCATTTCACCAGACGTGTTGGAAATGGGGCGTGCAGCAACTGTTGCCCTCAATGACTTGGGGAAAAAACATTTACTCATGACGTTGCTATGCCCTGTCCTCGAATTTTTTTTGCAGGGAATTCGCCTAGTTCAACTCGCCGTGTCTTCATGCATTTCAGCTTGCATGATTCACGGTGAAATGCTGCACAAGCAATCGGTCAAAACACAATCAACTGTATTCCTGTAACCACTCGAAGAATGTAAATTATTAGACTGAGAACTAAGGACATTCCGGTGAATTCAATGGGGCAGAAGAACCAAAAGGCATCTATATGAAGGTTCTGCTACCGCCGTCTCTCAGTGCCGTTCAGTGTATGGCGCAAACTCCGCAAGATTGTTGAAATAACCTAGAACATTCCGTGAACAGTGACGTCATTGCACAGTCATATGTCTCTACTTTATAAGTTCAGGCATGATCCCAGCCATATCTCACGAATTAATTGGCTGTAGCTGGGAATGGCCATACGGGCTGAATCATAGACTTATCTAGACTTAGGGGTCTGAAATGTTTGAGGGCATGCACTCCACGCGACGTCTTCGGGTGTCCGTCATGTGATAACAGTAGGTTATAATACTAAAACAGGACGAGAATGCAAATAACTTTTTTTTTTATTTTTTTTTTTTTTTTTAGAATAATGACGCACCGACACTATCACGTCATCACTGACACCGTTGAGATGCCCCCCCGATGGGGCACCACCTTTCCGTGGTGGGGGGGATTGTGTGCTCCAGTGATCCGGCGGGCGGTCGGGGTTGCTCGTGGAGCTCCCCTTCCGGCCAAAGGGGAGGAGCCAGACGAAGAGTGCCTCACCGAAGGGCACTGGCTCCGGTCAGTGTAGGGGAGCAGCGCCCCCTCGGTCCCCAGCTTCTCCCGCAGGAACACCACTTGGTGTGGGGTATGGCGACCCCCCGGGTCCCAGCCAAGAAATTCCTCTGACCCGTATCGATCCTAGCATCCCCTGCCCACGCCGACCCTGGTTGTCCCATATCCGGGCCTTTTGTTCACCTCACCTCTGGTAGCAAGCAGCTCAGCTTCCCCTGACTGCTCAGGTCTAGCAACCCTGCCAGTCCGCCAGCTCTCGGTTTTATCGGAGTAGCCGCGCTCCCTCGGCCCGTCCCCCGGGGTTGACGGAGTCCTGGAGGTTGAGGCCTCTCGCCGCACGGTGCTAGTTGTGGCGGGGGGCCAACACGCCTCTTTGGTCCTGATATCCGGGAGGGGCGGGCGGGTCCGTATGGCCCCATGCGGACCAAGTGGCTGGTCGCCTCGGGCCGTCGAGCCCGGCTTTGTTCGGGTTCGTTCGGCCCGGCCGGCCGGGGTCAAGGGGTGGGCAGCGCTGGAGCCCGGTCAGGACGGGGAGGGGTCTCGCCGGTTGCACCTGGCCGGGCAGAAGGCGCCGCCTGTCCCGTATAGCACCGGGGTAGCCCTGGCGTCCCGCGTCCCTTTTTTGTAGGGCCGGGCGTCCCCCAGTTGGGCTCCGAGGTGGGTGGGGAGCCCTGGTGCCGAAATTACAAATCTCACTTATGGCAAACTCTAACCAAACTCTACGCTCAGACATCTCCCACCCCTGCGAGGGGCGGACCAGTCGTCCCCCTGCCTCCTGCCGAGGGACGGAAATCCGTGGGGCTCGAGTATTGATTTTCCGAGGAAAAGATAAGGCCCTCGCTTCGTTGTCGCCTTTTCATCGCCGTAACGGCTGCGACCGTTTGGGACAAATTATCAGATGTGACAAACTGAGAGACGGCTCCCTAGAGGTCGAGTTTGTGAAAAGTGAAGAAGCTGAAAAAGCCTTGACAGCGACAACGTTCGCATACAGTGTGCGCAACGGTACGGAGACACGAGATGTGGTGGTAAATATGACTGTGGAGCCCCACAAAATGAAGAACTTGTCAAAAGGGATTATAAACTGTTACGATCTGAGAGACGTTGCCGACGAGGAGATTGTTGATGGACTGTCCGAGTTCGGTGTGACGGACGCCCGTCGCATGATGGTGAGACGGGAGGGACGTCTCTGTCCCACAAATAACATTGTACTGACGTTTAACCGGCCTGACCTACCTGCTGATGTAGCCGTTGGATACCTGAGGGTCAAGGTGCGACCGTTCATCCAAAACCCCATGCGCTGTTACCAGTGCCAGCGCTTCGGCCACACAAAACCGTATTGTAAAAACCCTCCTGTCTGTGGAGTTTGTGCGTCAACAGAGCACCTTGCTGATGCTTGCGAGGGTCATGCCCCGCGCTGTGCCAACTGTGGACCAACGCAGTCGCCACATGCGTCTTTCGACAGGACATGTCCTGTTTATATAAGAGAAAAAGAAATCCTGACCATAAAATGCTCTCGCAAAGTCTCCTTCCGAGAGGCAAGAGAAATATACAGTGCGACACATCCAAAGTCGTCTTACGCTGCGAAGGTGAAGACTGCTGTGCCGGCGACGCAGTCTGAAGTGATGACGTTGCCTCAACTAGTTAACATTTTAAAGCATTACGGCCTTGCCGTCGTACCTGCGCCCTCTGCACCGGCCACGTCCTTGGGGTCCCCGACGCCTCCTGCGCCCGCCACCTCGGTGGTGTCCACGGCCCCGGACGTTCCGTCGGCCGGGGGCAGTGGATGGACCGGGGTCCGGCGGGGTCGGGGACCCCGCTCTTCTCCGGCGCGGAGCGGCTCTCCACCGGGACCTGTTGCGTCCCCCGCGTCCGCGCCGCCCACGCCGCCTCGTGCCGCGGCCTCGAGACGTTCCCCGGTGACCGCTCCGTCGGGGGCGCAGCTCTCGGGCGGGGCTTCCCGTCCTGGGGCGCCGCGGAGTACGGGTGTCACCGTGCGCCCGGGTGCTCCAGATCTGGGGGCTGCGGGTCGCGCGGCCCGGGGCGTGGGGCCGACGGTTGCGCCGGCCCGGGCCCATCCGTCGCCGTCTGGCGATGGCGCGGCCATGGGCCCTCCCCCTGCTCCGGCGCGGGGTGGGTCGGCGTCGTCCTCCCCGGCCGCGGGCCGGACAACAAAACGCCCGCCGCCTTGGCCTGTGTCCCCGACGGACGGGGGCAGGGCCAAGGTGCGCGGCAGTTCTGCAGAAGGTCGTCCAGTCACGGGAGGGTTATGACCTTGCAAAAGGGCTGACCACTTCTTTTGAACACTTTAACCTTGCACTTGCAGTGACTGTTTTAGTGTTCCTGCAGGTGCTGATGCTTCTTTTATATCCCGGGACGCTGTGTTTTAAGACCCTTTTAACCCGACCTTATACAGGTCATTTTACAGTGGAACTGTAGAGGTGTTAGGTCGAGCGCCAGTGATCTGCAGGCTCTTCTGAGACGGCGTTGCCCATTTGCTGTTGGCCTCCAGGAGACAAAACTGGCACCAAACACTTGTTTTAGTCTGAAAGGTTACAGCATATTTCGTCGCGACGAGCCAGTCGACACCGTTGCGCACGGTGGGGTCCTACTAGCCGTTCACCATGGTGTTCCCACCCAGCGGCTCGACGTGCGCGCTGATGTGCAGGCTGTGGCAGTGAGGTCGCACTTGGGACGCCGTCAGGTAACACTGTGCTCAGTGTATTTGGCGCCTGGTTGTGTTTTTCCCACGTTGGAGCTCCGGCGTCTGGTTGCAGAGCTGCCTGCACCTTTCCTGCTTTTAGGTGATTTTAATGCTGACCATACTAATTGGGGTTGCGACAACACCGACACACGTGGTCGACTTTTAGAAAGCTTGTTGAACGACGAATCACTATGTCTTTTAAATACTGGAGCCAAAACACATTTTACTTTGCCTTCCGGACAAACATCGGCTCTAGACCTGAGCATTTGTAGCCCACAGATGATGCAGTACTTGACGTGGTCGGTGGATGACGACCCATGCGGAAGCGATCACTTGCCAGTATGGCTGCACTATAAGGACGGTGCCGTGCTCGGCTCAAGGCCACCACGGTGGTTGCTTCGGTGTGCTGACTGGGGCCAATTTAAGGAAGAGGTTGAATTGGCCGTGCGTTGGCGTCAGCCGGAGGAGCGTCCGATGTCGGTGGACGAATTTACCGAGATGATCGTGCAGTCAGCCGGACAAAGCATCCCCAAAACATCTGGTGCTCCCCGCCGCCCACCAGTGCCATGGTGGACGAAAGCGTGTAGAGACGCCATTCGTACACGCAGGCGAGCTTACAGGGCATTCGATCGTTGCAGTACACTGGATAATTTGATCGCTTTTCGACAAGCGAGGGCCTCGGCACGCCGTGTTATCTTGGAGGCGAAACGGCGGTCATGGCGAGAGTATGTGGGTGGCCTGAACCGCGCCACCCGCACTTCGGAGGTCTGGGACCGCATCAAGAGGATAGGGGGCCGACATTGCTCTGCGCCGTTGCCCGTGCTGCGCGTGCACGGCCATGACGTGTTTCACCCTGCTGACGTTGCCAACGAGATCGGCCGCGCCCTCGCAGAGCGCTGCCGGGGTGGCGGCGCCGATCCTGAGTTTGTGCGTCACAAAACTCGCTGTGAGCGGTCGCCTGTGAACTTTTATACCTCTGAGCAGCACTCGTATAACGAAGTGTTCACAATGGCTGAACTCAGGTCAGCAATATCGTCCCTGCGCAGTGTGTCGGAGGGCCCAGACGAAGTGCATAACGATATGCTTCGACACCTTCCACATTGCGCGGTTGAGACACTGTTGACTATGTTCAATGCGATTTGGACCCGTGGCGAGTTCCCGTTGGCCTGGCGAGAGGCCATCGTCTTCCCACTGTGCAAGCCTGGCAAGAGTGGTTTAAACCCTCTTGATTATCGTCCCATATCTCTGACATCTTCCTTGTGTAAACTTTTGGAGAAGATGGTTAACCTCCGCCTGACCTGGTTTTTAGAGAAGAATAACGTGTTTGACAATGCTCAGTGCGGTCTCCGGAAAAACCGTAGTACTGTGGACCACCTTTTAGCCCTAGACACAGCAGTGCGTGTTGCTTTTCGGGAACGACGTCATGTGGGAGGTGTGTTTTTTGACATCGAGGGTGCATACGACACGACGTGGCGACACGGCATTCTCTTGAAGGCCTTTGGGCAAGGTATTCGTGGTCGTATGGGCGTCTTTTTACAGAACTACTTGGATGACCGTTTTTTCCGTGTTCGTGTAGGAAAGCACTTTTCTGACCGGTTTCTGCAGGTGAACGGCGTGCCTCAGGGTGGTGTGTTAAGTGTGACACTCTTTGCCATTATGATTAACGATGTGGTAGACAGACTGCCTCGCTCTGTAGGAAGGTCACTGTTCGTCGACGATCTGGCAATATGGTGTAAGGCGTCCAGTGCTATCTCGATGGAGAGGCAGTTGCAGCTGGCCGTCGGCCGCTTGGAGAAGTGGAGCCTGGCAAATGGCTTCCGTTTCTCGACGTCAAAAACAGTTTTCGACGTCAAAAACAGTTGCGTGCCACTTTTGCCGCTCTCGCCGTGGCTGTCCCGCTTTATCTGTGCAACTGTACGGGAAACTGATTCCGTCGGAGCCAGTAGTGCGGTTTCTTGGACTGCAATTTGACAAACGATTGACGTACAGGGACCATTTTAAATCGCTGCGTGAGAAGTGTTTTAAATCACTGAACGTTTTAAAGTGTGTCGCAGGTACATCGTACGGTGCGGACAGAGTGACGTTGCTCCGTCTATACAGATCCCTGATTCGCTCTAAGTTGGACTATGCTTGTTTTGTGTATGACTCTGCATGCGATTCCAGCAAGCGTACGTTGGACACAGTGCACAACTCTGCCTTGCGCATTGCTACGGGTGCCTTCAGAACGTCTCCCACCGCTAGTATCTTGGTGGAAGCTAACGAGCCACCCCTGGCTTTGCGACGGAAGGTGCTCGGGCTGCGGTATGCATGCAAGTTAGCTCAGTTCCCCGACCACCCGACATATGAGGCGGTGTTTTCTTCCAGCACAATAGCCCTTTTTCGCACCGGACGATCTCTGAAAGCCACTCCTTTCTGTGTGAGAGTCCATGAACTGTTAATTGAGAGCGGTGTGCGACTGAGGTCCGTGGCACGTTCTTACGATCTAGACATACCCCCCTGGGAAATGGTGTCCCCTGTGGTCGACGTGTCTTTGGCTGAGAACCAGAAGCGCGACGTGGCCCCGGAGGAGTTACGGTGCAGAGCACTGGAGCACATGGCATCCTACGATGGCCATATGACTGCTTTCACCGATGGATCGAGGACGGAGGCTGGTGTGGGCTGTGCTTTCGTGTGTGGCCCTGACACTCGGTCATTTACTTTGCCACCTCATGCATCGGTTTATACGTCGGAACTCGTGGCTATCGACAAGGCGCTGTGTTTCATTGAGGCAAGCGACGATGGTTTTTACGTACTTTTTACAGACTCGCTGAGTAGCCTTTTAGCGCTGAAGTGTTTCCATCCGCGTCATCCCCTTATACAGGATATTTTAAGACGATTGACAGCGTTAGACCGACATGGAAAGAGAGTGACGTTCTGTTGGATCCCCAGCCACGTGGGGATATCTGGCAACGAACGAGCCGATGCAGCCGCGAAGCGTGCGTCACGCATGTGTGTGACGCGCCGAATGTCATTGCCTGCCAAGGACTTTTATCGTGTGTTTTCGTCATATATGTATGACTTGTGGCAACGTGAGTGGGATGCGCTCGGTCCAAATAAGCTCAAAAGTATTAAACCCCACCTAGGAACTTGGGCCTCAAGTTCACGCGAAAACCGGCGAGAGGAGGTTATTCTCTGCCGTTTGCGCCTAGGCCACACATACGTAACGCATCACCATCTGTTAAAGGGCGAAGAGAGAGGGATGTGCCCCCGCTGCAGTGAGCCCCTCACTGTGCAACATGTGCTGATCACATGCAATGGTTTGACTTCAGAGCGTTTGCGGCACTTTGGCCACAGTACGACTCCTCGCACTTTGCAGGATTTGCTGAGTGACGAGTCTCGTTTTATAGAGACGGGACAGTTGTTCCGGTTTTTATTGGATGTCGGTTTTTCTGCGGTTTTTTCACGCTACTAGTCACATGTGTTTTATTTTGTGTATGCTGTTGTAGGTAACTTTTTTGTCTTGACATAATTGCGTTATATTACGCCGTCGGATTTTATTAATTGTCGTGACTCTTTTTAATGGAGCTACTTGAAGAAGTTATGGGCGCCGAATGACCCTGCAGTCGGTGCGCCCCTAAGCCCCAATAACCAACCAACCAACCGTTGAGATGAAAGGATAAAACATCTTTAAGCCGTATTTCTGTCAGCGGGCGGATCCGCCTCCCCATCGAGTGTTTTTTGCAGACCATTCTAAACCTTTTAAGATATAGACGTGAACACTTGTTACTCTCCTGTTCGCTAGGTGTACTGCTTTAACACCATGTGTTTTGTTTTATAAAAATGCGGCGTAGCAAAGCAGAAAACAACCATGGATCAGAATCCGTGTCGCACACGTGACATCTTAGGAGGGTGTTCACGTAGCCGAAACGTCTGCGCCGGTTTCTGTTGTCTGCTCCCTGCTCAGTGAATAATAGACATCATTTCTGCTTTGGGGTCTTGATATTGTGATTTGTTCCACGAAACATTGACACTAGTGACCATGCCCATAACACTGCTGGGACTGATCATCTTGGCAGAGACCGTTCCAGAACCGTGTAGTAGAAGGTTCAATTAGCTTGATATATAAGGTCCGAATCGAGCTCGGTACACCGGAAAACGTTTTGGGCGCTAATGGCTATCAATAGGGAAGTTCTGAGAGATTTCGTGGCCTCCTGGTACAATTTTTCTTAGCCCCTGCTTCTGTACTTACTTTTAACAAGTAAACAAAGGCTCTAAAATCCTAGACTGGGTGGTTAACAATGTGTTATACCTGAGTAAATATAGAAAATCCCAGCACGATACTGGACAATAGGTATCAGGCTTGGTGTCTTGAAGGAAGTCATTGGTTCCATCCACCGGCATAACGACGATTTTTTTTGGGCGAGATTTCGCCAAAAACACGCCGGTGATGCATATAGATATGAGATACGCTGCATGCGATGCGCCTGCAAACTGCGCTAGTTTTCTTCACACCGGACGCATGAGGCCGATTTTTTTCCACACCACATTATGGCATTGTTCCGTGAAGGTCGCCATCAGCGAGCTGGCCCGTTGTGTGAGGATGGGGACTTTTCAGCGAGAGCGGCGGACGTTTGCGCGAAGTAATGCGTGTGGATCACCCTGCAAGGCCACCGTGGCATTTGGTTTCCCCAGCAATAGACCTCTCGCTCCCTGAAATTAGGAAGGGGGACGTCCACCCTGCTTTGTTTCAGTCGAGGGCTTTGGAACACTTGGCGATGTATCAGGGTCTTACAAAGATTTCCACTGATGGAATAAGACATCCAGAGCCAGACAGAATTGCTGACGAGCTGCTGTACAGATCTCTTCCATCGTGTAGAAGGTCTACAGCAGTTCTGTCGAGGAACACATGGTACGTCCTGTCACCAGCCGTCAGCCCGTAGCTGTCTTCTCGTTCGCATGGACTCCAGGTCTCTTGAATTGCTCTACAGGCCCCGCAGGCGGCACGGGACTGCACACGTTCACGAAGCGAAACCTAATGCAGGGACGACGGGGGCATGTAACTGATGTCAAGGGCCGTGATGCAAATTGCATTGCAGAACTGTTTTTGTCTACCTACGCACCCCTCCCCCCTTAACTGATTTTGTTTGACTGTCTGACGCACTACTGGCATTAGAGACGAAGATGGGCGTTAGCTGTGAAGTACTCAGTCACGCCATGTCCTGCGACTTGCCATCTGTTATCAACCTCTCTCCAAAACAATTCATGCAGTTTATGCTGGACATTTAAATATCACAATCCACCAGAGGAGCTTTTTTAGATTAAAAGCCGTTTTTTGTGCTCAAAGACATTTTAAGATCATTGAATCAACATCAGTAATTATGCTATCGTGAATGGGGAAATGGGGAAATCGTGTTTTTTTCATTCAACATTTTTTTCGCATAAAACCTGTTGAGTTTGGTGATAATTTGGAAACTACTGAATGCGATAATTCTTGTGCACACTGCCTTTTTCGCGGTTTGCTTGGTACAGTGCGTTTTTTGGCCTCAAGCAAATTTGCTATTTTGTTTGTCCGAAGTTGTTTTGAACGATGGCACACCCGGCGTACGCCAGAACATTTTCTTGCACGCATAGGAATAGCGAAGCGCACACCTAAGCTGGCGTGAACTATCCGATGCATGTCGACAAGACCTCATCGAAACCTGCCACGGTTTGCGCTCCGGCTCACGGTTTGACATGGTTCTCGTTTCCAAGCTCTGTGCGTAGTTTCCAGTATCCCCCTTTGGTCCGTGCTGCACCAGACAATTGAAGATTTCGATACTGTGGTAGAAAGATAAAGCAATGCAGGGGCGTCAATTTCTGTAAATGATTGCATGGGCCGAGCCGAGGGTCCAACAACCTAACCTCCCTCTAAATGTGGGTTTCTGAACAGATGTGGCCCATTTTATTTTGATCAGTGGAAATTTATAAGTTTCTTGTAACTCTTTTTCAAGCAAAAAATTTCCGTACATTGGATGGATAGATAAAAGACAGAAAGATAGATGCACCACTTCATATTTTATTCTCTACTTTCTGCTTGTCTTTCATCTACTGCGGCCGTTTTTACATCGTTTTTGACCATTGCCCTTTAAAACTGGAAGAAAATATTGGAGGAGCCCAAATGAACATTGGATGGGCCAGGGCCCTCTCAAAAGAATACAAATCGACCTCTGATGCAATGCAGAATATGCAGGCTACTGCAGAAAACGTGCCATTTTAAACACCAAAGGATTGTGTTTTCCGTGCAAAAGCATGACATGCCATTATTATCCTGGTTCCGCTTAAGTATTGTTATTTTACGTCGTGGGTTCATCCACCATGCATGGCCAAAGACAACAGGGCTTTTTCCGGGCCCGAAGTCAAACAATGGCCACATGCACAATGGAGAAAACACACACACACACACACACTTCCAGCGGAGGCTAGGAACAGGCGATGTGGATGTCGGAGGGACAGAAATTGAGGAGTTCGTAAGCAGTAGTTGGTTGGAGAAAGGTAGTAACAGCAAGTGAGACCCATCTCAGTTAAAGTAGAGATGGGTCACGAACTCATCACTGCTTATTGGGTGATACCGATATACAAGAGGGAAACATTGGTGGACAGTTAGATTATGACCTATCGCCTACATTGTGCGAAAACATCGTAATAGAGGTTGTGTGATTCTTGAAACACGATGCCGAGATGTACTACTTACGTCTTCAGTCGGGAAAGGATCCAAAATACACCGTTTTTCCCCGAAAAGAAATTGCTTCGTCACTGCGACGCCAGCCGCCAGATGCTCGTGTAGAAATTTTCGACGTTTTTTTTGCCTTCATTGTTAGCGTGCGTGGAATCTTATACGTGGGCGCTGATAGGCTGTTGGTCGGACCCAAGGTCGGATGAAAAGTGGTGGAGAAGATGTGGAAACATGTAATGTGCAATTTAGGGTGCTAGATAAGGGGAAATTTCGTTGAAAAAATCGCAGGAAAATAAAGATAAAATGGAATAATAAATACTCCGTAAACTTAATGAAAATAACCACGTGACCTAACCCAACCCAACCTTTCACCTAACTTATTCTCACTGTGACGGCAGTATATCATGACAGTTGTATAATACAGTAATACAAGAACGCAATAAATGAAGAGTAAATATAAATTCATATTCAAGATTACATGTGCAGGATCTTCACAGATCCCTAGTGCGAACAACCTTAACCGGGGAAGCACTACATTTTTCGCCATAGAATACGGCCGTTTGTCAGTCGACCGGCACAGTTGCAGTGTATCGAACGTTTTCATTACGATTTTATTGTTATTATTTGAGAAGATAGATTATTTTTAGGTACCTGTGGTCTTTGTTGGTGAGCGACGCCATCCTGCCGTCGCAACGTATGCCGACCCTGAACTCAGGCAGAGCCGTTCCCGCCATCACAGTGTTATTTTAACGTCGGAGCTAAGGAGCCGACCCCGGGCGCAGATCGGATTTCAGGCCGACGTGTGCGGCGGCGTCGGGGGCACTCGGGAATAAAGCGTGGAGAGGTTGGGACTCGTGTGTGAGCCTGGAGGGTGAAGGATTGTCGAGACACAGCCAGACTAGGCGGATGTCCTATCTTACCACAGTATCATAAAGAGTTATTTTCAGTTGCCATAAAGAGGACGCAGTATCGTTTATTTGGTGTTGGTTTTAGAGTGGATTGTTCTAAGATCATGGGATCAGAATTTTTTTTAGCCGAAACGTTTGTGGTATTAAAACCTCACGAATGAAAATACTAATAATGACAGTGCAAAAACAAAGTAAAGTAAATATAGTAACATAAGTGAAATTGACATCAGTAGAAATAATTGTAAGTGGTGCAAAAAATAACAGAAATGTACCAGAAAGAATAAACGCAGTAGGATTAATGGAATACAATCTAAAATGCTAATGGCAGAACGCAAATTAGGAATTAAACAACAAGAAATAGGACCACAACGTGAAAATGTAAAGACGGAAAAATACCTCACCTGCAATTAGGTCAAGGCCAGGTTTCTGTAATTGTCATTTGTACCGTATTGGACCGTTTCGGAAGAGAAAGTAGATCGTGGGTGGCGGTGTCTGTGTTTTAACTAGCACGTGTCTCGCAGTTTTACTACGTTTCTACTGCAACGACTTAATCCTGCTGGTTTGTGTGCCCCGGACAGTTCGGTGGAAACCAGCGAGGAGCGTCCCCGGAGTGCCGGACGGTCGCCAGCCGCCACGGGCCGACCGCCGCCGCCGTCAGCCACTGTCACCGGCGCCGGGCTCCAGGTAAGTAATACACCGCTTGCCGATTGGGACCCGCACCGGACGTCATGCGGAGAATTTTCCGCCCTGTGAAGTTTTCACCTGCAGTTTGCGACATGTCAGAGAATAAGTTGTCAAACACACACAGAGGAACGTTTAGCCTGAAAGCAAAACGTCACAGGACGGTTGATGCCTTTACAAAGCAATGTTATTTGCCTCTTCGGCGTGCCATCAGTCGCCGGGCGTCGGATGGCAACACGTCATGTTCCCACCGCCCGGTGTCAGAGGTCAGCTTGCGCCGCCGTTGGCGGCTTTGTTTGAAGCGCCTCCGCCCCGATCGGCCATGATGGCGGCGGAGGCAGCAGGAAACTGGGACACGCCGCTGGATACGCCACCCTCGCAAGGGCCGACACCAGTTAGGGGAACTGATATTTTTCGGAAGCATGCAAAGCAAAGCACAGCTCCTTTCGTGACTGACAAGTCATTTGCAGTTACCGTTAACCTGGCGGCCACTCGCTGCAGTGATGCGTAATTTTCCGTTTACATAGCCGGCCTGATTGATGACAACAATACCCGAGAGTAATTATTTGCGATATGGCTATAACGTCGCATCCATCTGCCACTCAGTCATGCAGCAGTGTGAAGATGGCAGAATTCTGCGAGGTTAACGCACTGTGAATGGTAATATTGGCGGAGAAGTTGGTCAGTACAGTTGTCAAGTCGAGCCAGGGCCAGGTCTCTGTAACCGTCATTTCGGAACTGAGTACTGACAGCTTAGTAATGAGCAATATTCCACGTGCGGGGCTGTCCAGTGATTCTTCTGTTTTCGGGAAGATTCTCGATTGCCTTTGGATGCGTCATCGCCCGGCTGGCTTGTCGCCCGTTGCCTAGCAACAGAGGCGCACCCTGGAGACGTCGTGTTGTAGGTTTAAGGCGCCTTGCCACGAGGAGGCCCGGGGTAAAACTCTAGAAAAGGTTGTGAGAATGACACTTTCTTTCACAGTTTTGTCTCATCCGAATGTATCTGGTCCTTCGTGCTGGAGGCAGCCTGGGTCGGCGACCTCTTGCTGGGTACGCCTTTGCCCACCTCGCGGCAATTCGTGCGGCGCCGCCCAGCCTCGGAGGTAGAGCGAGGGCGGTAGGGATCATAGTGTCGTTTGGTGATCGTTTGCGGCGAGCGGACAGCTTTGTGTGCGGCAACTGATTTTGAATCGCAGCTTACCGACTCCAGAAGTTGTTGGGATTCACGGTTGTACTTCGTGAGGTAATGGCGATGCGTCCACCTGACGAGGTACTGAGGTAAATTTGATGTACAAGTAACTGTTACACATGCTCCGGCGAAGGTGATTTCGTGTTGAACGATGAAACGGCGACGGATGCGTCCGAAAAGGAGCCCAGCAACTGTACCCAGTGCCGAGTGGGCACTCCAGGTGGGTGTCCGTGTTTTCAGCAGCGATCATTTGTAACGAACACGAACAGAACGACCGTGGAACGGACCGAGACACGAACCCGGACACGGACCGTAAGACGATCCACGTGTCCTGTTGGCCCCCCGCCTGGTGTTGACGAGTCTAGATCAAAGGCGACCGCTCTGTGCCCCGGAGGACCGTCATAGCCCTCGTTACGGACCGAGCCGCTCATTTGGCGTTCCGGTCGGGCCCTAAGCGTAAGGCCGCCATAAGGAAATTTGCCTGAAATCGCGGTGTAACCGGTATAGTTACTAACTAACCTGGAAAACAAATTCGACGCCTGGTCCCAAGTAGAACAAAGCTTTCGCTATAGCATGCACTACTCGTTGTGGCCGTAGCGTTGGTACTTAAGAGGCCAATTTGCATGAAAGAACTGCATACAGGCCGATTTTAACATACGAGATCCGTGAAATTTTGGCGCATCCTGACCATATCTAGCTCTCATCTTAGCCGTGTAACCATTTTCAAATTTCGGCGCCCACTTTCACGTAGGGCGATATCTGAGGAAACTGGGAAAAATGTCCGGGATGTCGTACTACAGTAATTTAAGGGGCCAAGTTGGGTTGCATTTGCAATTCATTGCTGCAAATAGGTAAAATGTGTACTCGATGATGTAATACGACCAGTCAGAGACCGCACACCTTTAACAAGAGATAACACAAATTTTAGACGTTGGTGAGCACACAATGTGGATTCGTGTGCAACATGTGCAACTGGCGTGCAACAGCCAGTAGATTCAATAGGCAATCCCGATGATATGCATGTGATTTATGGAACGGCTTGAATAATACTGTGTATTTTTTGACAGAGCTTTCATCCAAGAGTCGGCTACGTTGAGTGCCTGCGAAGTGCACAAGATATGTGCGAGCGTAGTATTTAATGCTTTCTGCAATATTGCAACACGGGCTAAAATCAGCCGCTATGTAGTACTTAATACTGAGATTTTCATTGCTCATCAATGATGGCACATAAACATATTCGCGCTGATAACGAAGTAAAAGGGACATTTGTTTGCAATTGCTGCAAATGCATTGCAATAACCGAAAATTGTTTGAAACGCTGGTGCGGCCCAGAGTTAACAGGTTATTTCGATCACCGCGTCTTCATTATAATTTCACAACATCAGATGTGGATTGCAAAAGGTGTGCGACCAAAGACTTTACTGCACTTAGATTATGCAATGTTGCAGAATGGTCTAGATATGAAGGGCAAACTGAAGTTTGCTGTAAACGTGTTCATCAATAATGGCGAACACATACGTACCTATAATATACCATATATGGCAGCCTATGACTGCAACAATTGCAAACATCTTGCAATAAAGTGAACATTACGAAATAATCACCCGATCCCAAGAAATGTTCATCAGAACGTCATAATTAGAATATATGACCACCAAAAAGTGGTTCGGAGAATAATCAGCTGGTATATGTGCGGTGCAGACTTGATCAAAATAAACTGCTAGTCGCATTCGCTGCAAATAACACCACATCAAATCAATCCAGCTCATGTGATTGTATTGGCACGAGTCAAACAAACGTCACATCTGTGAAAACGACTATACAGGAAAACACTACAACGTACCCGCTAGCGGGTAACGCTGGAAAACACAGGAAAACGCTGTGTCGTACCCGCTAGCGGATACGATAGAGCGTTTTCCTGCACTGCCTTTGAATGACCTGACGCGGCCCATCTTTGTAGTTGGAACACCGTAATTATCCTGCCGCGATGTCATGGTTAAGCTTTTCGTCAGCCTGCTGACAAAAAGCACCTAGTACGCCCAACCGTGGCACTAATTCTGGAACATGAAAGCACATGATATGTAGGAATGATGGTATCATTTTTTTTTCTAGAAAACTTCAAGGAACAGCCTGACAAATTTCTTCCCGGCTTCTTTCAGACCTAACGCATGTCTACTGGCCTTGACAAGCTAATACAGGTGACAATGCTCCGCGAGTATCTCCTTGAGTTTCTTACCTACTACATCAGACGACGCACACTCAAGCAAAACGTCAGTTGTTGTCGGTGCGCGAAGGATGCCGTCCCTATCCGACGCGGATAGCCCGCTAGTCTCAATCTTTTCCTTTCCTGCGGTGAATTTGCCCCGCGTTGTAACGCTGCTCTTTATAGCGGATACAAACTACTCACGCTTAGCGCGGTCATGGATGTGATCGAATACACACTGAAAAAGTTTGTCACTTGTACGGAGATGCATATGCAAAGTGTCGATTGCCCCGCGGTCCATCGGCACAGCCGTCACCAAACTCGGTCGCACTACGCCTGGGTTTTTCACACACACGTCTTGTCGACGCTTGTGATCCCCGTGATACCGGTCCGCGTTGGAAGCATGACAGTAAATGCAAGCAAAAGTGGAATGGGCAGCGTTAAAACCTAACACAATTAAAAGGAATTTGTAATCACCGCCAAGGTAAAAGTCGAACACCTGTTGATGCTCATCAATGATCACGCCATTGCGCTGCACAGAAAAAAAATTTGGTCGTTTAGGTTCTTCACAGGCTCACTTAAGTTTTCATTATTTTCGCTCAGTTTTCCAGTCCCAATCACAAGCGGCTTCTTCTTGTGAGGGAGAGTCTCGTCGAGAAGAGTGATGGAGAAGTTTGTAAAGCCGGTGAACTTTCCCGCCTGGGCACCATCTCCTGGAACGCAAAACGTTGGGAATCAAAGCGTGTCAAGACATTGACTGCACTAATAGATACAAGTCAATTAGGCCCCAGGCATAACAACATGCAACAAGAGTACAAACATGTGTTTTGTGTCAGCTGGCTCGTTACACAGGAAATGCAACAACGATGAAGTTTAAATCTTTCCTTCCAGACCGCGTCAATTTATTCGGAAGTCATCTCATATTGATAGTTTTAATTCGAAAGTATTTGATTCTTACACAAATGCGAAAAATCGCCAAACCCAATATGCGAAAAACCTGGCAAATCAAGACGAAGGAATGACAGCTTCAGAGTGCATTATTTAGTAACCTCACTGCAATGCCTGTTGGTGATCCATACCTTCCGTTGGACTGTACGCTATCATATTTAAATACGTGGATTACCCGATATCTTCACTCGAATTCTCTCGTCAGATGGCGTCGGGTGCAGAGTTTGCAAAGCTGACGCGAGGTCCAGCCAAGCTCCGTCTTTGCTTGCCTCGAGGGGGAAGTTCTCGTTCATTCTGTGGCCAGACCGACAATGTTTACAGCTTCGTTCAAGCGTGCGAGTTGCCAAGTAGCGCTTGTGAGTGGCATTGTGCAAACCAATATAATGTAGGAATTTCTTTTATACTTAACTGTCCTTTCACCTTGTCCCCAATCACACACATTTTACCGAAAGCCTATTACGTACGACATTTCAAGAAGCTGATAGCTTTGCCTTTGACATGGCTCTGTAACACAGTACGAATCATTTAAACCCGCAATTTGTGTCAATCATACATTTAATAATTTAAATCATTATTTGAATTATAATCATTTAAACCCACAATTTGTGAGCATGCAGAAAGCCTGCAGACTGTGAACATGCATAAAACCTGCAGCTTATGAGCAGCCAAGGCTAGAGTTTTCTTTCACATGTGACATCATGAGAGAATGAAAATGAAAATACCACCAAAGGGTACCACTGCAATGTGATTATGCAGTATTGAAAAAAAGTTTAGTGTGCATTCATTATTTTAAGAAACTATTGTAAATTTTCATTGGCGTTTGACAGTCTTATGTCTGACTTACTATGGAAATCCTTATTAAACAGTATTTTATAGAGGCTTGGTTGAATGCAATGCATGCTTGTTTTTTACTATTTCAAAAAAGATTTTATATTTAAAATTTGCAAGGAAAATAAAAAAAAAGCTTGAGGAAGTCTGAATTGATAAACACTCAGGAGGTACAACTTATAAACGCACAAAACGTGCATTGTAAACATGATAGCTGGTTGAGATGTTGAAAGCTCACAGCTGGTCAATATATGGAAAGCAAGCAGTTTGCGGGTAAGCAGAAACCCTGTGCCTTGTTAGCAAAGAAAAAACCTGCACCCTGTGAGCAAGTGGAAAGCCTGCAATGGGTGAGCATGCAGAAAGTTTATGGCTTGCGAGTATGAAGAAAGCCCACGTAGTGATCACAACAAAAGCTTGCAGCTTGTGGGCATGCCGACAGCCCGCAACCTGCCCGCAAACAGAAGTCCAGCAACTTGTTAGCATACTGCAAGTGAGCAACTTGTGAGCATGCACAAAACCTGCAGAATGTGAACATGTGGAAAGGCTGTGGTATGTGAACAGGCCAAATGCCTGCAGCATGTTACCATGCACAAAGCCTGTGCCGTTTGAGCAAGTGGTAAGGAGTCAGAAGGCTAAGCACATTTAAAAATATGAAGATAGCATGCTTTCAAAAATCAGTAGACCTGCATTCCTAAAAAATCAAAAGGTTTGTGGCTTTCCAAAGTGAAAAGGACTTCAGCTTTTTGAAACCAATAGGCCTATATGATCTTAAAATTAACACTCATGCAGCATTCTCATGCATTATATAGCTTTTTTAATAGAAATAATCATTTACAGTTGGTCAGAAAGTCACCACGAAATAGGCCTGACCTTAGGACTGCTGAGCAATACCTTACCTCATATTTGCCTCGTCTTTTTCAGAAACATTCCCCATTCAAACATGTTCCAGCGTGCCTAGCGCTGAGAAAAGTTTAAAAAAGTGTCCGGCTACTTCGTCAATCCATCATACTTGCTGTCTTCATACGTCAATGAATAACATACGCCCGGTAAACATACAAATGAGCAAAGTTCGGACCACGGCCCTGTTCGGACGCCTCAGCACACAGTTCTATCTGAAACGCACAGCTGCAGCAAATGTCGCACGCGCGCCGGAAACGTAGAAGCCCGCCTGAACGTAAAGGCAGACGAAAACTCGTACATTACGAATATCTTCCGCTCCTGATCGCTCAGAAGTCTACTAATGTTTGAACTTTGTTGGCTCCTTGCGAGGCATGTACTGAACGAATTGAGGTGAATCAGACGCTGAATGAAAGGTGCGACAAATCTGCTTCTAATAGTTGGCTAGCTGTTGAAGCAATTACATGATATGACGACAAATCTACAATATCCAGCAAATGGTCCTTCAAACCATCGGTCCCTAACGTGGCCACCACCATGGTCATGTTGTAGGGGATGGTTGCAGTGCGTGGTGCGGTCCCCTGGAGAGGGCTGGCCGACCGCTTGATCCTCACCGCTTGCGAGCACTGACCGTCCTGGGGACGATAAGGAGACGTAGGCCTGTTCTGTCGGTCAGATCTTCTTGTCTGGGGACGATAAGGAGACGTAGGCCTGTTCTGTCGGTCAGATCTTCAGTTCAGTCTGGGGACGATAAGGAGACGTAGGCCTGCTCTGTCGGTCAGATCTTCAGTTCAGTCTGGGGACGATAAGGAGACGTAGGCCTGCTCTGTCGGTCAGATCTTCAGTTCAGTCTGGGGACGATAAGGAGACGTAGGCCTGTTCTGTCGGTCAGATCTTCAGTTCAGTCCGAGGTGGGTGGCTGTGCTGCTCTCGTTCTGACGCGAAGGAAACGTGAAGAGGACAGCAGATTAGTAGCACAAAATTAACTATTTCTATATCCAGCTCAGGTGGGTTATTTTACTCTGGCAAAATATGTTGCTGAGTTCATGGTATCGTTTTCAACAGCAGCAACAGGGCAAATCTGGACGCTCGATAACTGGTGGTGGTAAAAAGATTGCGGTGCTTCGTTACTCGCGATTGAACGAGCAGCATCGCAGCGGAGGGATACCTGTTTTACACAGAAAATCGGCTAGTGTATTTCCTCCTGTCGTTAGCAAACAGACGGTTTTGACAGAGACCATCATCACCTTGCTTTGGGTAGTTCAGCCGGACGGCCGGTCTGCTTTCATCGTCCGTTTGTGCGCCACGTGGCATGGCTGCCAAATGTGTATCACAGTGCTGAATTGCTCCGAATGTGATACGGAAACGTCCTTTCGCAGTTCAGCCCCTATTCGAAGAGCGAGGACTGCACCGGACGTCCGTCGAAGTGGGCGCCGGTCGTGGACAGCGAGCGGGTGAGTCCAGCTGCCCTGTATGGTGTCACGGTGATTCAGCACGCTGTTCCTGTCGGTCGTCAGCGTTCATCGCGCCCGGCGTTCGATTCGTTGTGCCGTGTTACTGACATTGGCCACGGGCCGTGGCCATGCCATTGCACGGACGTATTTCACACCGTCCCCTCCGTTCTGCGTTGAACTTTGGACTGTGGCGTAGTATATCTGTTCGTAGTTATTCGTGAGGTGAAATGCCGGAGGACTAGTCGATGAAAAGCATCGTTGGAAAGGCGAGGGTTGTTATTCAGAAAGCGTTGAGAAGTGAGATGAGTTGAAGAAGCAGAAAGGTAGCGGTGATCGTTGTTGCGTCGGTCGACGCTCGTCTTCGTCTCGCGCCCGCACAGTGTGGCTTCTCACACCCGCTGGTCGCCGTCAGCGAGCGCCGTCGTTCGTCTGCCGCCGCCGGGAGAGCCGGCTGGACGGGAACATGTGGTCCCCAGACGGCGGCGACAGGGAGGGGAGGCCGTGGGATTTCCAGGGCGGAGAGGGGGAAAGACGGTTTGCTCGTTAACATAGCCGGCCTGATTTTACGCTTGTCCAGAAGGAAAATGTAATCACGGAGTGAGCAGACTGCCGCGTCAGACGAACGGCACACATGAACTAATAATTCACTGCTCAACTCGAGCGTGTAAACAGAACTGTGGACAAATCGCGCAAAACATACGTTTTCGCAAGGCGTCAAAAACCGCACAATGTCGATGACAGTAATGTGCAGACGTGCGCTGGATCATAATCAGACACACGTATTCAAACCGTCTACGATTATCGTAAATAGTTTGGGTCGTAGCTTGTAGCTCGAAGCTCACCGCTTTTCCGACGAGTTTTACATCACTCGTATGTGTTTTTCTGTTGCACTGTATTCTGCCAAGAAACACTTACAGTATCAGTATATGTACTGATTGGGGTCCCATTCCCCCCCCCCGTCAGATATCTGCTCCCGAAAGTGTTGGATTCTGTGTATAGTTTTAATCACGTCGATATGGTTTCTGCTTCGGTCCAGCACCATCCAGCATAGGGGCATTGCCAAAAGAGAAGCTGAATTGCTTGCTCGTATATTGGACGTCACCTACGTTTGTTTGTGTCGCTAGTTCTACACAGGTTTGAAAACATGTAGGCAAAATGCGATGCTACACTCCAAATTGTAACAAACGTTATTTTACGTCTTGGGTTGTATGATGAGTGGTTTTAAACGAACCGGACCACATCTTTTAATTATTAAGATTAAGGTAGTGTTACGCTCCACCGTCGCCGTGCGCCTCAGGACCTCATCATGAAGCCAACAGAAAACACCTTCTGGATCGCGGAAACGAGCGTTCTATTAATTGTCCTCAATCGACCGGACCAACAGAAATACAGATGACGACGTAGCAACCCGGCTTGCCACAAACAGATCTGTGGCTTACATGTCTCCACCAGCAAGGAGACAAAATGAGCAAGGAGTGTGCGAGGAGATGTCAGGAAAGGACTAGGAGTGTGCCTCAGGGAGTAGCACTGAGCTAACGTGCACAGGAAGGATGGGAGGACAAGGGGTGAGCCTCAGGGTGTAGCCCTGAGCCAGCGCGCACGGGAGCGAGTCGGGAGGCCGACTGCCCATCGCTTGCCGACCCGCTACTGAGATCAAGTTAGGATCACGTGGTCAGGGGTCAGCCGGCCAGTGAGGGAGAGGGCCAGGCGCGGGAAGCAAAAGCGCAAGCGAGCAAAGAAAATACCACATCTGTAGCCAGGAATCGAACCCTTCTCACCTGCATGAGTAGCAGGCACCTTACCAGTCCGCTAGCATATCATACATAAGTAACGGCTCTGCGATAGAACATAACAGTAACTGTACCATTTCTGTGAGGCTTTTGTTCCCATGCGTACATATTTCAGTGCCCGTAATTCCTGGTATGCCCATTCAGCCGTCTGAATTCCTTTGCTCAGTTCAGCAAAAGCTCCGGATGTTGAGGGCCGTCTGGGTCTTTGTGCTGTTGTTGCGGTAATCCATTCTGCGGGCAACATCCTTTTAAATGTCATTGCAGGCATTGGGTGTATGCTGAACATTTGGGACAATTATGAATTATGACAGTTATGAAATGTGACAATCCTGTGTCCAAAATTGTTCATGTCGGTCCTTCATTATTTCCTTTGCTTAACATCGTGCGTTGATTAATCGTGTGCTTAAGTTCAGAGTTTAACTGAGCTTTAAATAAATGTCCTTTTTGTAATATTTTGTCTTCATTGGCAATGTCAAAAGAAATAATATGTAGCCAGGCTAGAGTAGTCGCTACCCAGAACGTATTGGGTATGTGTTAGGACATCAAGCTGTCCGACAAGCAGATTCGACATGAGCTCGACATCTTTTGGATGACCTGCATCGGAATCTTAATCACAATGACTTGATCCGAACCAGCATTTCAGGCACGACTCATTTTTAAATTTTATCCCAGTGGTATGGAATTCATGCAAGCGTTTTCAAAGCTGACCTGAATCAAATGGGACTCACTCCAATTTTTGAAAAATCGATCCGGATCAAGTATTGACTGAAAAAGTAAATCATCTAGTGCTAAAATCAGCACCGGGATGGCTACTGCACCTTTCCCGAATTAGTGTCAGTATTAATGTAAATTCCTGGCCACGTGCTGGCCAAAAGTGAGCTGTTACATATAGCAGGGTTCGCGTAATCTCACCCGGCTAAGCACAGTGCTTGTTGACGGGCGCGGATATCTCCATCGTCCTGTTGTGCTATACATTTTCTCGTCGCTTCTGCTATCATTACGTCTTTTTCTTCTAGTCTTCGCTGCAGTCTTTCAGCTGTCTGTCCGTTGTGGGTTGTGGATAATGACGATAAGTTTTTTGCCGTCTGTGGCTCATGAAGCTTTTTCTGGGCTTGTTTTTTCATATGGTTTCGATAGGATAATATGTCACCACTGAGTACCACCAAAACGGTTTATAACGTACCTTAAAAACGGCATAGTTCTAGGTACTGATAGGGAATCACTGTCGCTGATTATTTCGCGTATTCTGCGGTTACTGAAATCTGTGAAATTCTCGTCGAGTAACGATGCCTTGTCGAACTTCCAGCAAGTGGGGCCAGTTTCGGTCGTGGAGAAGAGCGCTTGAAACGTCACTTGTTTGTGGTCGGCTAAGGATCCATCCAAAATATGCGCGTTCGGTTTATGTTTGTTTTGCGTAAACTTTTGGCGTTGCCCCTTGCGAAAGTATACTCGCTGGCACCTGGATGAGTTATGCGCGATATATCTACTAGATCTCATTGCTCCATAAACTTTGTTACGACTTCTCGGCTTCGGATATGGTTACGCATGTTGCCTGATACGCTCACCCTGTCTTGTGAGTTTTCGATTACAAAACTAAAATCACCCGCCAGTGCATAATTGTTACAGCTGTAATTGCTTATTTCGATGCAGATTCTCGAAAACATCTGGTGTTTCGGCGTTCATTGTAAATGTAGCCTATTACTACAACTGAGCTATCCATCACAAGCTGAAGGATTAGATGTCATCGCATTTATGTGGCGGCACTGGGCCAACATCAACACTTAAGTTCGGATGCGCTGAAATTGCTCCACCCCTTCTTCTCGCAATACCACTTTTGAAGTGAAATGTTTCTCCCAATTTGGAAAGGACCAGTTTCCCCATCACTTCATTACTTTGGGTTTCATGAATCAGAACTATGTCAGTTTTTTTCTCGTTTAACCAAGTGAACTACATACGTCTTTTTGTCACGCCGCCATGCACGGTTTGGAGTCCGTCTGTATTTAAGGATGCAAATATGGTCCACTTGACCTAGACTGAAATCCGTAGTCAGTCGTCTTGGGTGACCTACTGGTCAGTATTTGCGTGCTGCTGACATTATTCCAATAAGGCAAGTGCAAATGAGAAATGACATCACTGTGTTTAACATGCGACTAGTCATTTCAAACACACCAAGCACGACGCCGTGAAAAGTGCACGTGTCAAATATGCATGACGTATAGGACCCTGCATCCCGTGTACAAACCTTGTACACAAAGACAATGAAATTTCTTGAGAGCCAGCCGCGCTGCCTGACGCCGTTGCAGCACGTCTTCTTGCTTGCCGCACGAGTTCGACACGTTGCCGTCGCCAGCCAGCTCTGCCACCACTGACGCGCACGAATATAGGACACTGTACAGCATTGCAAATTCAGCTTTATTTCGGTGATCGCATTTCTGTTCGACTTCAAGCATTAAACACTTTTGCACATTTCCAGCTCTCAATAAAACAATTTCTTGGAAAGCCAGCTCATGAACAAAGGTGACATTCAAGTCGCTTTACACAGGCTGCATGAGTCAAAGTACTGAACCCCTCCGGCACTGGTTCTGCGACCAGTTGCACAGCCGACGGCTGCGGCGACGGCGGCTGCTGTGGCTGCCTCAGCGGCGAAGGTAGCGGTTCTGCTGCTTGAAGCTCGTCATCCTGCTTATCAGAAGTGGCTTGTGATTGCACCGCTCAAGTCCGCACGATATATGCTGTCGACGTCTTGGTCGCTGCTCGTCTTTGTCATCGTTTCCATTGCTTGCTACCATTACGTTTTTCTTTCCTGATGGCAAAGCGTTCTCTTTCGTTTTCGAATCACTGGTCTTCTGGACATCTTTATTTGCGCACACATGTCTGCTTGCTCCATTGCGGGGAAGAGCTCGAACTTGAGTGAACGAGTGCTTACTTGCCAGTGCGTCGTTTTTCTGGGAACCAACCGGCAAACATTTCCATGCGTTGCATTGTGTAACAACAGCCGTCCGAATGTTTTCCTCTTCTCATCCGGCTCTCACGCCGGTTCCGCTGGTATGAGTGACGCCCGCCGCTGGCGAATATTAAGAACATTGATTGAGTACATTGATTTTTGATTAAGAACAGGTTACAAGTCGCCGCCTTCGGGCGCAGGAACTGTGCTCGCACCTCCGGGTCCCGTGTTACTGACGAGGAGGCGTCGGATCGCGCTTCAGACCCACTCGATCACCACAATGAGAACCCTGCCGCGGCTGCCCAGCGTCTTGCCGGCCGAGGTGTACCGCAAGCAGCGGTTTCCACCGTCGTCTGTCTCGCGCACCTGTGAAGCAACACACGGACATTGCGCTGTGTTGTGCTGCCGGCGGCCAGACGCGGTTTGGCATGAGAGTTTTGTCTGTTTCGCCACCTCTAACTGGTACCGTTGTTAGGGACAGTGATCCGAAGACGAGATGCGTTTGCAAACGTTGCCGGGTGCGGAAGCGTTCGTCTCGGCCGGAAAGACGGCGCTGCATCCATTTGCGACGCGCGCTGACAACACGGCCGTACGTCACCTACCTGGCCGGTGGCCAGGCCGCCCAACATGCTGCCGGCCACCGTCACCGTCCGCAGTCCGCTGAGACTGGAGATGGCGACATTTATGGTGTTTGGTCCGTCATCCTTTCTTCAGGGACACAGTCATACCAGCTGAAGATCATACGACAATCGTGGTGAAATGAACGAGCGGACGAATTCAAGTACACCGTTTTTCCAGGAAGCAAGCAACCAATATTTCCACATGCTCTGAATTGTGATACATCAGACATCTAAAGCCACAATGTTTCTGTTCCTGACCCTCTTACCTCGCCGGCGCGTGTAGGCCGGTACCAGTGCCGCTCGGTGTATCGGAAGTTGAAATGGAGCCCGGCCTGCACGAGGAAGGCCTACATGCTGCGGAAGTTCCGCTTGTCCGGTGAGACGAGGCGTTGCTGCACTTCCAAGTGCCAGCGCAGGACGGCCATTTCGGCCGGGCTCCAGTGGGCGTAATGCCGCCCGCTGGGCCGACCGGTGACCGCCTGCTGGCCGGGCTGCTGCTGCTGTCCGCTGCTGTATACGTCACCCGGCGCCAGCCCCTGCTCCGCCCGAGCCGCCTCATAATAAGGCTGCAGGGCCTCCATCTGGGAACATAAGCCTAACGGCCGGGCGTCAACATTGCCGCTCGCATTCAAATGCAAGGCTCGACTCGGTCAGTAGTTAATGCTTAATGGCGGGCTCATGGTACAGAGCATGTCCCCCGCCCCCTGCAACCACTGCTTGAATCCGGTTGTCTCCTCCACTGCCACCATCGGACCGGCGGGGAACGGCACGGTTTCCGCTGGTGGCTGCCGGCGACACACAATCATTAACGTCATCATCAGTGACACGACAATGGTCGATCGTTTTGTTTTGTTTGACTTGAGGTGTGGTTTTTGTATACCTCGTAGCTCAGCATACAAATGAGACCGACTGGGAGATGATTATAGCAACACTGCATGCATTTTGTTTGGTCTTTGATGATATTTTTCGACTGTTGTTCTGTTCACTTACCGGGGCGACCGGCATCGGCGCTGGGGCGGGGCGTCGGAAGGGCCGGGCTGTGGCGGGTCGGAGGGCTGCGGCGGGCTAGAGGGTTGTGGGTCCGGACCGGAGGAGGGTTGCGGGAGACCGGAGGGCGTTTCAGGACGGGCGGCTAGCTGTGTGTACGTTTCTACGTTTTGCTACATTTTTTCTCAGGCAACAAGGTGAAAGGCGAGGGTAACTGATGAGTTAAAAAGTTGTTCATTAATATAAGCAGCAACGATTTTGCAAGGTCTTTAAGCTTCAAAATTTTGTAACGTTTAAAGATTGGCTCAGAGCTTTGAGGGGGAAAGACAAACTCAGTCATGCGGACGGCTCTCTTTTGGAGGATGAAAAGCTTTTCAGACCTATAACATAGCACGAAGGTTTTTCCTACACAGAAGCGTATCCCCAAAACGTCACATAACGAGAGGGATCAACGCAGAAGCGTCGCGTGTGAAGTGTCACGTAAACATAATGACTGTAAAGCAAATTTTTCTAACATTTAGCGCGCTGAACGATTTTTTTTTTAGAATATGAACGGTAAGGTACACACCGCAAGGAAAACATCTGCATGCCAAAAGAAGTCCAGTGGGACTCTGTTATCGGCATTCTGTGTTTGAAACCATTTCATGGTTGATGCTGCAAGTCGCTCCCGTTGCCCTGGCTTCTGTATTTGAATTTTTCCTTCTAATAAAAGCACGACTCCTACGACTTTTAGGGCCAAAACGTCTTATGCCAGACTTCTTAACACAAGTGGCTTCAAGATTTCCGCTTTGCGAACCAATGGTTGTTTTTAAACAAAATGAAATCTTAATTTAATGAACATCACCGCTTTGGGGAGCTGAGACGATAACATCTTACACTGAAGCTAGAAGTTTCCTTCTTCTGAAGAAAAAAGAAAATGTCCGCAAGGTGACCACCGAACCGTGTACCTCGTCAAAGAAATGTTGCTGAGATTGTCAGAAATAAAAACAGTAGTCCAAGGAAACGGCCCATGGAAACCTATTCAAAGAGGTACTCTTACTCAAGCAACAATTACATAATTTTGCGGCTGAAGGAGCCGAAACGAAATCTTGCATGAATGTCCCACCCAAGAACCAGAAATGTAGATAAAAACGTGCACATATCCCATACGTCTCCCAAAATCCAGTTCCGTTGTCCGTAATCCGTACAGCGGAAGTGAATGGCTCAGTATGGCTGCAGCGTTCACTGATGAAAGGCAGTCAGGCCATAACCAGTTGCGACTGTTTACCAACGGGGAAGTTTACGAACTACAGTTTCTTGCGAGGTTCATCAGTCGCCTGCAAAGGGTTCATGAGAAGATTTGCATGTCCCAAGAGACCTGAACTTTTAACCAAGAGATTTTGTCTAAAAATGGGTTTCATCTGATGCAAAGTCAGCTAAATGAGATTAGTTTGAAATGGTAGTGAGATCAACGAACGCAAATGGGTCTAATAAAGCATCGCTTTTGCAATGAGCATCATTTGATCAACCACCAGGAGACCGACAAAGTTACTTGTTCTCCTCTGTGGCAGCAAAACCGCTCAAAATGGACAAGTTAATGAAAATGTTTCGCCGCCATGCATGCTGGCAACAGGGGATTCTGACCTCGAAAATTAAGCACGATTTAGTATTGTCAGACAAACTTGTCAACTTACGCAGTCCTTACGCAGTCCCAAACAAGGCGTAATTTGAAAGTGCCATCACTTTTGGCTTTACAGACAGTGGAAATCTGCAAAGGAATAAATACCCAGGAAAACTAAGAACGCTGCGTCTCATCAGCGCCACAAGGAAGGAGATTTCTCGTGATTTCTACATCTTTAGATTCTTTCATTTTTTTTTGAATTGCAAGGTGATTAATGTTTTTCTGCTGAAGTACTCTAATCTGTGCTCATTACGAGGAAAGTAAATCCTTTACATACGCTACAAAAAAAAAACACCCACCATCGCACTCCGAACAGCAGAATTCACGAGATCTTTGTTGCGATCAAGGCTTATTGCATACGGTTGACGACAGGTGTTACCCGTGGTAAACCGTCAGCCTTAGGTGCAACCAGATGTGGTAACTCTGAACCATCCAAAATCTCACAAAAAATAGCTTAACCCCAAGTAAGAAATGGATAAGGCAGGTCAATATTGCCAGTAATCAGTATTGTAGACAACTGAATAATGCGAGCAATGCTAGTACATTTTGCAGGAAAACGTGCAGTATGTGTTACGATTTTTTAAACACCAAGTAGATATCTAACAATTTGACAGTTTTGCCATCAAAACGTCTAACGTTGACACGGGAAGATGTCAGGGTTTGGTTGTTATTGCATTTTTGGACGCGTACATACTATCATGTTGTAAACGCAGTATGTAACGTCCATCCACGTTCGTTCTTGTAAAACGGACTCAGAACTGATCACTCTTGCACATTCCTCCTTGTTTTTTGTTATCAAGGTATCCAATTTCGTTTTGAATTGACGTAAGGCAGCTGCTTTTTCGGCTTCATGCCAAGCTCTCTTTTTACCAGCACGCTTTTTGGGAAGAAAAACGCTTCCGTCATCGGAGCGACTCTGAGTGGTTTCAATAGCCTGGGGACCACTTGGATTTTGACTAGCTGAGAAGGGCAAAGAAGTGTCGTCGTGGTCACCACCATGTCCATCCTGCCGTTGAGACTCAAAGATCTCGATGCCATCGAGACTTTTTCCTGCATGAGAAATTATCCCTCTATCGAGACCCACACGCAGTTTTCCCATTTTTGCGATTTGCAATTCTTGCTCCGGGAGACGATAGCCGATAGCCCTGTAAACCCGAACGCTGTGGCCCATGAACCTCGCAAGCAGATCCAACTCGTTTTCCTTTAGACTTAAAATTTGCGACAGTGTTCCGATATGCTTTCGAAGCTTAGTAGACTAAAGGGTCATTGGGTGCCGGGCTCCACAGAGCATTGCAAACTTCCTGATGCAATCACTTCCACGGAACGGTTCACCGGTCAGCGAGTATGGGTATACGAGGACGTAACGATTGCTTTTACGTTTGACAACTCCGTTTCTTTTCGTGATGAGTACATCTACATCTACATCTATGAGTACATCTACGATTTCATTCCGGTTGTCATCAGGACCGGTACAAGTCGTGTACGTTTACGTTTTGTGACAACTCGTGTCAGAGATGAGCAGAGGTACTGTTCGCTTTTGCTAAGAGAAGCCAGAATATCGGATTGAAGTTCATGGTATGTCTTTCAATGAAAGGTGTTACTTTTAGGCGTGCAACCTCACCCTGACGCCATCTGTTGAACGGAATAATTCTTGCTAGTGTTTCTTGAGCCAGCTCTTGAAAACATTTTGGGTGCATCCCCCATTTTTATTGGCTATCTTTGCTGCCCACATTTTTTCGATCAGAATGTTTTGCACTTTTTGTGCATCTTTTGCAACTGGAAGTAGCTGGGGCTTATTCCATCTTTCCTCGTGCATGGTGGCAAGTGCTCTGGTTGAAACCTGATGGGTCCAGTCAGTCTCACACACCTGGATAAATTGTTCAGCGGGCTGCTCAAAGTCCGGGGTTCCCTGCATCAAGGCTTCTGCTATTAGCAGCTTTGCCATGTGTTTCAAGCTATGACCAATTTTCAGATCTAGTGATGGAGTCCTAAATTTGTTCATAAGGCTATCAAACTTCATCAAATGAAGTTTGATAGCCTCAGAACTGATGTCATGTACATGTACATGTACCAGTTCATTATACTTACCAGGCGTCAAAAAATCCTTTATTGTAAGCAGCCGACTACCACTATTTTTTCAAGACCAAGCAAAAGTCTTCCCATTTCCGTCATGTTGTTACTAACATACTGTCTTTGGTGGCTTCCAACTGATCCGCTTTTTAAGAGAAGTCGATTTCCCAGTTTGAGAATAAGGGAATCTCGTCTAACTTTTTGGGTAATGCGATGTTGCCGCATGCCGCAGACTAAAGATTTGATGCTATCGCCATCGTAGGCGTCCCAGGAAGCAGGAGTCTGCTAGGCACTTGTGAGATATCTGGCCGTGACCTGTTTTCAGTGCACGATTTCGAATGTTACCAGTTACAGTCCGCTTTAAAGGAGTCAAGGCAATGGGAACGCGGAATATATTCACTGCTGCCCTTTTTGCACCAGGGCTACGGCCAGACTTAACAGTTTAACAGTTCCCCCGATTTAACTGCATCAGTGTTTTTCTCGTAATTGCCCTTGTGGCATAAAGCTTGGAATGCTTGACGTCTTTCGTGCCAGCTAACATCGTAAAGCATGGCTGATTGAACTTCTCATTGGTTTTTGTGTTTCCGTATGATATGTCGAGCCAGTTGGCTTTACGGCTTTCCACAAAACACACAACAGTTTCTTTGATCACGCGCTCCTTTCGGTGCATTCACCGCAAGGGCGACGCTTATCTCTGCTGGAGAAATACTACTATTGGACAAAGTCAGCGGAAATGAAGCTGAGGGCTAGCTTAAGGGCGCTGATGTACATTCTTCAGAAGAATGAGTAGATGACGGAAACGAAATATTTTCATTCATCCAGTCGTCGCATTCCGACGAGGACACCGAAAATATCGTTTGGCATTATTAATTAGCGTGGCTGTGATTCTCCACCAATATACAATCCAATCAAACGTTATATCTTTGAACGATACGTAGATTACGGGATACCTAGATTACGCACAGAACTCATTCGGTGTAAGTGCACTTGCACATCACCTATCATCACCTTGCTCCTGTTATTATTTTGTTTCGCTATTTATCTATGTTGTACCTGTTTTTAAGGTATTACATTAATTTATTAAGGTCCGGTCACAGGATAGCTTATATAGCACCCAAGGATCACGATTGTGAAATCCGGAACGAAGTTTCAGTCCAAAGGTACTCGTTGCCTTTTTGTTTGCACTGTTATTGATCCTTGACAGAACATGGAATAGAACATAGAAAACGACTGAACGTTGGAGAGCATAAACGTTTTTCAGCGGCTTAAGGCTGAAAGCAGTAATTGCACAGGCAAGATGTAATAATGATGGTTTCCGAGTTGATGTGTGACGAAAAAAGATGTCCGCTGTCGGGAGGCGCCGCTCGGTTGAGCTTAACGGACTCACATCATAGAACGTTTCAGAGCATAACTACCACATTTTTCAAGGCGTAAAGGATTTCTTGTATCCACCTTATTGGGGAAGGCGTAAGGAAGGTGCGAAATGCCTAACTGAAACGGTCCGTCCGTCCGTCCGTCCGTTTCTAGCGGGAAAAAAACAAGCGGTTAACGGTCTCCACAAATAAATGAAATCTGTCAAGCAAACGTATGAGTACTTACGTTGATCGCAGCTGATGGAGGTCGTAAGTCTTCGTGCGGGTCACCCAAGCTGTCTCAAATGCACCGAGAGCAAGGACAAACTTTAGTACGCAGCCTTTTAGCAAAAAACGTTTTGAACGCCTGACGGTCTGAAGCACGCCGGCTTCCTCATTGGTTCGTTTAGGCTAAAGGTGCCAGCATCCCGTCCAAAGAAGCGCGTGCCCGCCCCCTGTTCGTATTTGGGGAGAGGTCCAAGGAACCCCTTCCGTCCTCCGTTTTCCGTGAATCCGCATACCAGAGGGACTTGTGTCGGGACCGTCCGACTGAATGCCGATGTGGGGGGTGAAGGGGGGGGGGGGCTGAAGGAGCCCTCGCTGCGCTGGGCGAGAGGGGTGGCCGCGGTGCGTATGTCGTTCGGGAGGGCATCGCAGCAGCGGGCTGAACTGTTTGACGTTCTGAAGTGATGAAGTGAGGCGCGCAGTGGTCATCGCACACGGAAATTGAAGCGGAGCGAAACGATGGCAGAACGATCAGCCCGGCGTGCTGGTGCCCCCGATAACTTTTCTGAAACGGAAAAAAACATATTAACATAGGAGCTTCGATATTACCGTTTGCTGTCCAGGAAGAAAGCATGTCAAACTTAATGCAATGCATTAATTTGACAATGCATTCTTCCTGAACTAGATGAGTCAGGAATGCATTTCAGAGAGCCGAAAAGACGAGTCTCCGTTGCTTTCCTCGCTTTGGTAAAGCCCGAGTCTTCTTCTCGTTCGTGCCACATCGTATCGAACTTTGAATCCGCTCATTAGAATTTCATGGAATTTTGCGCAACGGATGGCCACCGGCTGGGCGGCCATGCGCCGCAGCGCTCTCGGGCGCTTACTTGGATTTTGGTACCATTGGACCTCTAAAGAAAAAGTAATTGTTTGCGAAAGGGATTATGACGTTAAGATGATATCTGATCCACTTTAGAATCATTTCGAAAACTGCCGCATTGAACTGGCGATGATGAAGACATCTTACATTTGATATTTGACTTTCATTGTTGAACCGATAGCAAGATAGTTACTACATATACATCATTTGACTTTTGATTTCATTAGTACAATGATTTCAGCAAGATTACGCACCAGCCGGCGAACATTTCCGCTGAGGTTGTGCTGGTTTTTCGGGCCCCATGAACCACACGCAGTTCACAGGAAATGCGTTTTTTACACGTTTTGAATGAAACATAAGAAAGGTTGATTATTCCAATCACCATGCATAAAGCACGATTGCTAATTAAGATCATTTCGAATTCAGTAATTCGATCATTGGAAACTTACCAATATTCCAAACCGCGGCACTGATATCCCGGCTCGCTCGCTGTTTCTTGGGGAAAAGCCTGCAGAAAGTTCTGCAAAAGACAGAGCATCATTATTTAGCTAATGGACATTTTACAAAGAACAAGAATCCCTACATTCATCACGTTGAAAATGGTCAGGTGGTTTTATGCATTTAGGGTTCAGGTAGTAGCCATGTTCCTCGACACGGAGTTGATGACTTGAAGGCGATGTCCTCTAATACTGTGGTGATATACAGAAAAAGGCAACCGACACGTCCAGGTCAAGTGGTAACTGGAAAGAGGTTTTAAAAAGCTCCCATCTCTTAATTACATTCAAAACAACCCACAACAAGAATATGATCAAGCTAAGTTGCCTTCCGATTAAAAGATAGATAAAACAAAGATCGATAACACAAAAACAAAAAAGATCTGTACATGAGCAGCTCCACACCACATAGTGCATGACCAATCAGAGACGCAAACAAGCAGCCAACTCTCTTGCGTATTACAGAGTAGCGGCTTCTGAAGGCATTATTATAGTGTTTGGCAAGCTGAGTTTTTCATAATTTTACGCCGAAGTAAAGCACGCCGAAGCGGACCGAGCAGACGAAATTGGGGATGAGCCGGGCCGCACGCCGTCAGCCCGACGGCAGGGGCCGGACAGCAGGGGCCGGACAGCAGCCGGATAGCAGGGGCCGGACGGCAGGGGCCGGACGGAAGCCAACCGTCGGCTGTTCAGGACCCTGGCTGGGTAAAAGTGCGAAATGTTAGGTCTGATGGTGAAAATGCACTTCCAAGGAATCTCCCGTCAGACTGTCTCGTCTTCATCTCGTCATGTTTTCTTTAGGGGCGCGGTCATGTACCATCTACAGGTCATGCGCTTACTGGGTTCCAATGAACATTTTAACGGATTCTAGTGCTTTGTTGTTCTCGGAAGCAAGCGAACAATATTCGCGTGGGCTCAATTGTAAAAGAACACACATTCACAGCCGCAATGGTTCTGTTCCTTACCTGCCTATCTCTCCGGCGCCGCCGGTACCAATGCCGTTCCGTCCGGCGAAAGTTGAAGTATAGCCTGGCCTGCACGAGGAAAGCCCACATACTCCGGAAGCTCCGCCCGTCCGGAGACACCAGGCGGTGCTGGACCTCCTCGTGCCAGCGCAAGACGGCCATCTCGGCCGGGCTCCAGCGGGCGTAATGCCGCCCGCTGGGCCGACCGACGACCGCCTGCTGGCCGGGCTGCTGCTGCTGTATACGTCATCCGGCGCCAGCACCTGCTCGAGCCGAGCAGCCTCATAATAAGGCTGCAAGGCCTCCATCTGGGAACATAATCCGAACGGCCGGGCGTCAACATCACCGCTCGCATTCAAATGCAAGGCTCGACTCGGTCAGTAGTTAATGCTTAATGGCGGGCTCATGGTACAGAGCATGTCCCCCGCCCCCTGCAACCACTGCTTGAATCCGGTTGTCTCCTCCACTGCCACCATCGGACCGGCGGGGAACGGCACGGTTTCCGCTGGTGGCTGCCGGCGACACACAATCGTTAACGTCATCATCAGGGACACGACAATGGTCGATCGTTTTGTTTTGTTTGACTTGAGGTGTGGTTTTTGTATACCTCGTAGCTCAGCATACAAATGAGACGGACTGAGAGATGATTATAGGAACACTGCATGCATTTTGTTTGGTCTTTGATGATATTTTTGGACTGTTGTTCTGTTCACTTACCGGGGCGACCGGCATCGGCGCTGGGGCGGGGCGTCGGACGGGCCGGGCTGTGGCGGGCCGGCAGCCTCTGTCCAACTGCGGACGGCCGCCACGGTAGCGGCGGCGGGCCACGCGGCGAACTGCGACGGGCCGACGGGCTGTGGCTCCAGGCCTCCGGCCGACGGGCCGGAGAGCCGCGCCAAGCCGGCGGGCCACGTGGTGGGCCGGCGGGCTGCGGTGGGCCGGAGGGCTGCGCCAAGCCGGCGGGCCACGTGGTGGGCCGGCGGGCTGCGGCGGGCCAGAGGGTTGTGGGCCCGGACAGGGTTTGGTTGTTTTTGCATTTTTCGACGCTTACATGCTATCATGTTATAAACGCAGTATTTAACGTCCATCCACGTTCGTTCTTGTCAAACGGACAACTGATCGCTCTTGCACATTCCTCCGTATTTGTTGTTGTCAAGGTATCCAATTTCGTTCTGAATTGACGTAAGACATCTGCTTTTTCGGCTTCATGCCAAGCTGTCTTTTTACCAGCACGCTTTTTGGGAAGAAAAACGCTTCCGTCATCGGAGCGACTCTGAGTGATTTCAATAGCTTGGGGACCACTTGGATACTGACTAGCTGAGAAGGGCAAAGAAGGGTCGTCGTGGTCACCACCATGTCCATCCTGCCGTTGAGACTCAAAGATCTCGATGCCATCGAGACGTTTTTCCTGCATAAGAAGTGATCCCTCCATCGAGACCCATACGCAGTTTTCCCATTTTTGCGATTTGCAATTCTTGCTCCGGGAGACGATAGCCGATAGCCCTGTGAACCCGAACGCTGTGGCCCATGAACCTCGCAAGCAAATCCAACTCGTTTTCCTTTAGACTTAAAATTTGCGACAGTGTTCCGATCTGCTTTCGAAGCTTAGTAGACCAAAGGGTCATTGGGTGCCGAGCTCCACAGAGCATTGCAAACTTCCTGATGGAATCACTTCCACGGAACGGTTCACCGGTCAGCGAGTATGGGCTTACGAGGACGTAACGATTGCTTTTACGCTTGACAACTCCGTTTCTTTTCGTGATGAGTACATCTACATCTACATCTATGAGTACATCTACGATTTCATTTCGGCTGTCATCAGGACCGGTACAAGTCGTGTACGTTTACGTTTTGTGACAACTCGTGTCAGAGATGAGCAGAGGTACTGTTCGCTTTTGCTAAGAGAAGCCAGAATATCGGATTGAAGTTCATGGTATGTCTTTCAATGAAAGGTGTTACTTTTAGGCGTGCAACCTCACCCTGACGCCATCTGTTGAACGGAATAATTTTTGCTAGTGTTTCTTGAGCCAGCTCTTGAAAACATTTTGGGTGCATCCCCCATTTTTATTGGCTATCTTTGCTGCCCACATTTTTTCGATCAGAATGTTTTGCGCTTTTTGTGCATCTTTTGCAACTGGAAGAAGCTGGGGCTTATTCCATCTTTCCTCGTGCATGGTGGCAAGTGCTGTGGTTGGAACCTGATGGGTCCAGTCAATCTCACACACCTGGATAAATTGTTCAGCGGGCTGCTCAAGTTCCGGGGTTCCGTGCATCAAGGCTTCTGCTATTAGCAGCTTTGCCATGTGTTTCAAGCTATGACCAATTTTCGGATCTAGTGATGGGGTCCTAAATTTGTTCATAAGGCTATGAAATGAAGTTGTTTTTACTACATGTACCAGTTCATCATACTTACCAGGCGTCAAAAAATCCTTCATTGTAAGCAGCCGATTGCCACTATTTTTTCAAGACCAAGCAAAAGTCTTCCCATTTCCCTCATTTTGTTTCTAACGTACTGTCTTTGGTGGCTTTCAACTGATCCGCTTTTTAAGAGAAGTCGATTTCCCGGCTTTAGAATAAGGGGATCTCGTCTAACTTTTTGGGCAATGCGATGTTGCCGCATGCCGCAGACTAAAGATTTGATGCCATCGCCATCGCAGGCGTCCCAGGAAGCAGGAGTCTGCTAGGCACTTGTGAGATATCTGGCCGTGACCTGTTTTCAGTGCACGATTTCGAATGTTACCAGACACAGTCCGCTTTAAAGGAGTCAAGGCAATGGGAACGCGGAATATATTCACTGCTGCCCTTTTTTGCACCAGGGCTACGGCCAGGGGTAATAGTTTAACAGTTCCCCCTATTTAACTGCATCAGTGTTTTTCTCGTAATTGCCCTTGTGGCATAAAGCTTGGAATGCTTGACGTCCTTCGTGCCAGCTAACATCGTAAAGCATGGCCGATTGAACTTCTCATTGGTTTTTGTGTTTCCGTATCGTATGTCGAGCCAGTTGGCTTTACGGCTTTCCACAAGACACACAACAGTTTCTTTGATCACGCGCTCCTTTCGGTGCGTTCACCGCAAGGGCGACGCTTATCTCTGCTGGAGAAATACTTCTATTGGACAAAGTCAGCGGAAATGAAGCTGAGAGCTAGGTTAAGGGCGCTGATGTACATTCTTCAGAAGAATGAGTAGATGATGGAGACGAAATGTTTTCATGCATCCAGTCGTCGCAATCCGACGAGGACACCGAAAATATCGTTTAGCATTGTTAATTAGCGTGGCTGTGATGCTCCACTAATACAGAACCCAATTAAACGTTGTATCTTTGAACGATACATAGATTACGGATTACGCACAGAACTCATTCTGTGTAAGTGCACTTGCACATCACCTATCATTACCTTGCTCCTGTTATTATTTTGTTTTGCTATTTATCTATGTTTTGCCTATTTTTAAGTCATTATATTAATCTATTAAGGTCCGGTCACAGGATCAACCTTATATAGCACCCAAAGATCACGGTTGTGAAACCCGGAACGAAGTTTCAGTCCAAAGGTACTCGTTGCGTTTTTGTTTGCACTGTTATTGATCCTTGACAGAACATGGAATAGAACATATAAAACGACTGAATGTTGGAGAGCATAAACGTTTTTCAGCGGCTTAAGGCTGAAAGCAGTAATTGCACAGGCAAGATGTAATAATGATGGTTTCCGAGTTGATGTGTGACGAAAAAAGATGTCCGCTGTCGGGAGGCGCCGCTCGGTTGAGCTTAACGGACTCACATCATAGAACGTTTCAGAGCATAACTACCACATTTCTCGAGGCGTAAAGGATTTCTTGTATCCACCTTATTGGGGAAGGCGTAAGGAAAGTTCGAAATGCCTAACTGAAACGGTACGTCCGTCCGTCCGTCCGTCCGTCCGTTTCTAGCGGGAAAAAAACAAGCGGTTAACGGTCTCCACAAATAAATGGAATCTGTCAAGCAAACGTATGAGTACTTACGTTGATCGCAGCTGATGGAGGTCGTAAGTCTTCGTGCGGGTCACCCAAGCTGTCTCAAATGCACCGAGAGCAAGGACAAACTTTAGTACGCAGCTTTTGAGCAAAAAACGTTTTGAACGCCCTGACGGTCTGAAGCACGCCGGCTTCCTCATTGGTTCGTTTAGGCTAAAGGTGCCAGCATCCCGTCCAAAGAAGCGCGTGCCCGCCCCCTGTTCGTATTTGGGGAGAGGTCCAAGGAACCCCTTCCCTCCTCCGTTTTCCGTGAATCCGCATACCAGAGGGACTTGTGTCGAGACCGTCCGACTGAATGCCGATGTGGGGGGTGAAGGGGGGGGGCTGAAGGAGCCCTCGTTGCTCTGGGCGAGAGGGGTGGCCGCGGTGCGTATGTCGTTCGGGAGGGCATCGCAGGTGCGGGCTGAACTGATTGACGTTCTGAAGTGATGAAGTGAAGCGCGCAGTGGTCATCGCACACGGAAACTGAAGCGGAGCGAAACGATGGCAGAACGATCAGCCCGGCGTGCTGGTGGCCCCGAGAACTTTTCTGAAACGGAAAAAAACATATTAACATAGGAGCTTCGATATTACCGTTTGCTGTCCAAGAAGAAAGCATGTCAAACTTAATGCAATGCATTAGTTTGACAATGCATTCTTCCTGAACTAAGTGAGTCAGGAATGCATTTCAGAGAGCCGAAAAGACGAGTCTCCGTTGCTTTCCTCGCTTTGGTAAAGCCCGAGTCTTCTTCTCGTTCGTGCCACATCGTATCGAACTTTGAATCCGCTCATTAGAATTTCATGGAATTTTGCGCAACGGATGGCCACCGGCTGGGCGGCCATGCGCCGCAGCGCTCTCGGGCGCTTACTTGGATTTTGGTACTATTGGACCGCTAAAGAAAAAGTAATTGTTTGCGAAAGGGATTATGACGTTAAGATGATATCTGATCCACTTTAGAATCATTTCGAAAACTGCCGCATTGAACTGGCGATGATGAAGACATCTTACATTTGATATTTGACTTTCATTGTTGAACCGATAGCAAGATAGTTACTACATACACATCATTTGACTTTTGATTTCATTAGTACAATGATTTCAGCAAGATTACGCACCAGCCGGCGAACATTTCCGCTGAGGTTGTGCTGGTTTTTCGGGCCCCGTGAACCACACGCAGTTCACAGGAAATGCGTTTTTTACATCTTTTGAATGTAACATAAGAAAGGTTGATTATTCCAATCACCATGCATAAAGCACGATTGCTAATTAAGATCATTTCGAATTCAGTAATTCGACCATTGGAAACTTAGCAATATTCCAAACCGCGGCACTGATATCCCGGCTCGCTCGCTGTTTCTTGGGGAAAAGCCTGCAGAAAGTTCTGCAAAAGACAGAGCATCATTATTTAGCTAATGGACATTTTACAAAGAACAAGAATCCCTACATTCATCACGTTCAAAATGGTCAGGTGGTTTTATGCATTTAGGGTTCAGGTAGTAGCCATGTTCCTCGACACGGAGTTGATGACTTGAAGGCGATGTCCTCTTATACTGTGGTGATATACAGAAAAAGGCAACCGACAGGTCCAGGTCAAGTGGTAACTGGAAAGAGGTTTTAAAAAGCTCCCATCCCTTAATTACATTCAAAACAACCCACAACAAGAATATGATCAAGCTAAGTTGCCTTGCGATTAAAAGATAGATAAAACAAAGATCGATAACACAAAGACAAAAAAAGATCTTTACATGAACAGCTCCACACCACATAGTGCATGACCAATCAGAGACGCAAACAAGCAGCCAACTCACCTGCGTATTACAGAGTAGCGGCTTCTGAAGGCATTATTATAGTTTTTGGCAAGCTGAGTTTTTCATAATTTTACGCCGAAGTAAAGCACGCCGAAGCGGACCAAGCAGACGAAATTGGGGATGAGCCGGGCCGCACGCCGTCAGCCCGACGGCAGGGGCAGGACGGCAGGGGCCGGACAGCAGACGGATAGCAGGGGCCGGACGGCAGGGGCCGGACGGCAGGGGCCGGACGGAAGCCAACCGTCGGCTGCTGACGACCCTGGCTGGGTAAAAGTGCGAAATGTTAGGTCTGATGGTGAAAATGCACTTCCAAGGAATCTCCCGTCAGACTGTCTCGTCTTCATCTCGTCATGTTTTCTTAAGGGGCACGGTCATGTACCATCTACAGGTCATGCGCTTACTGGGTTCCAATGAACATTTTAACGGATTCTAGTGCTTTGTTGTTCTGGGAAGGAAGCGGCCAATATTTGCGTGGGCTCAATTGTAGAACAACACACATTCACAGCCACAATGTTTCTGTTCCTTACCTACCTATCTCTCCGGCGCCGCCGGTACCAGTGCCGTTCCGTCCGGCGGAAGTTGAAGTATAGCCCGGCCTGCACGAGGAAAGCCCGCATGCTCCGGAAGCTCCGCCCGTCCGGAGACACCAGGCGATGCTGGACCTCCTCGTGCCAGCGCAAGACGGCCATCTCGGCCGGGCTCCAGCGGGCGTAATGCCGCCCGCTGGGCCGACCGACGACCGCCTGCTGGCCGGGCTGCTGCTGCTGTCCGCTGCTGTAAGTGTCACCCGGCGCCAGCCCCTGCTCGAGCCGAGCAGCCTCATAATAAGACTGCAGGGCCTCCATCTGGGAACATAAGCCGAAACGCCGGACATCAACATCACCGCTCGCGCTCCGGTGCAAGGTTCGACTCGGGCAGTGATTAACGCTTAATGGTACGCTGTATAGTATGGGTATGCAGTATGTAGGTATATGGTACGGGTAGGTAAAGGGCTCACGGTACAGAGCATTCTCCCCGCTCCCTGCAACCACTACTTACGATCCTGATGCTGGTCGCCTCCTCCACCGCCACCACCGGACCGGTGGGGAATCGCACGATTCCCGCTGGTGGCTGCCGGCGACACACAATCATTAACGTCAACATCAGGGACACTGACAATAGTCTGTTTTTCGTTTGACTTGAGGTGTGGTTCTCGTATACGTTGTAGTTCATCACACAAATGGAGACCGACCAAGAGATGATGACATGAACACTTCATACATTGTTTCTCACGCATAAGAGAGGTTGAAGAAAATTATGTTGTGTCTGCCAATGGTAGAACGTTTTCTCAGCGCTTTCATGAGATTTCTTCACGACTGTTGTTCTTTTGACTTACCGGGGCAACCGGCATCGGCGCTGCTTGAGCGGGCAGGGGCGGGACGCCGAAGGGGCCGGGCTGCGAATGACCCTGCAGTCGGTGCGCCCCTAAGCCCCAATAACCAACCAACCAACCGGGCTGCGGCGGGCCCGCGGCCGCTGCCCAACCGCGGGCGGCCGCCACGGTGGCGGCGACGGGCCACGCGGCGGGCTGCGGCGGGCCGGCGGGCCACACCAGGGGCTGCGGCGGAGGGCCGGCGGGCTGCGGCGAGTCGTGATCACGGCCACCAGGAAGTTCTTCCGGGCTGGCCGACCCGTCCGAGAAGGACCCCGGACTCCCGCCGAGCCACACGGGGTCCGGGGCACTGGACGGGCCGGGCTACGTCTCCTGCGGGGCTTCTGCGACAGCAGCAGCCTCCTGCGGGCAAAGTCCGAGACCGACCGTTGGCAGTGAGGCGATACGGTACACGTCAGACACCGGCCCGCACGCAAAGGACATTGGTCACGGAGAGCACTGCTGCCGCCATAATGCGCACGACATTGCCGCTGACAAAACCATGGATCCATTACGACCCGGATTAGTAGCCGGCGTTTCGTCCTTTTGCCCGTTGACAGTTTGACCACTGGTGACAACGGGCAGCAGACACCACCGAGCTCACCTGCAGGACCACGCGCCGGAAGGCGGAGGCGTACCCATGCACGCGCTCCCGGTGGCCGTGGGCGCTGTAGTGCCGCTCGGCCGTCTCTGTGGAGTGCGCACGGGCCTCAGCGGCCGTGGCGGCGCTGAAGCCCGGCAGACGGCCGGCGGCACGGAGTTGGCGATCCTGTCAACAGCGAAGCCCACCGTTCATTCCTGAGGCGTGTCACGGCCACGGCAGTCGGCTCTGGAGTGTCAGTCAGGACGAACCATGCGTACGGAAAAACTGCGAATGCGGCTTTTGCGACGCCAGCTCAACGACATCCGAACACTGGCACACAACCGCGCACGCACGCGCACAAGCGGAACGCATTTCCGAAAACTGCCGTGGATCACTGAACGCGCAAGAAAGTGCGCAGCGCAATGCACGTTTTTTTCTGCCAATCAACGGTATCGTAGAAAGACGTGTTGCAAACACGCAAACGCACAGACAGAGGACGTACCACGCACATCTGGTGCATAAAACGCGGCTGTTACATTCATGCCTGTCCACTCACCATGATGTTCTGGAAAGCCCTGTTACGGCTCGCTATGAAGCGGCCGACGAGCCGGGGCGCCGGCCCCAGCCCCAGCTGGGCGGCGGCAGCCTGCAGGGTGGCGTCGAGGGCGAACGTCGAGGTCCGGACGCCGGGCAGCACGGCCTGCGTTGCGGCTGCAGCACGGAGCGAGGGCGACGGCGGGTCACACGCAGCTCAGGGTACACCGTCTCTCGGCCCCGCTGCCGCGGCGCGTCGGCTTGCCCAATGCCAGCCTCATGTTGCCACCGTCGCCGGCCCCTGCCGCCGCCGCCGGGTCCGGCAGCCGTTGGGCGTGCGACCGTTCGCGCAGGAACTGAGGCCCGCGACGGCCGGCTTTCGAGTGACTCGCGCGGGACGGCTTTCAAGTGAAGAACAGCACACTGATTACACGACGCCGCCCGTTGCCGTTTGGCGAACTCTCACCTGAGCGCTCCGTCTGGCTCAGCAGGAGGGGTCGGAGCACGCCCACGAAGTACTGGAGCGCCCTCCAGACCCACTCGGTCACCACGACGAGCACTCTGCCGCGGCTGCCCAGCGTCTTGCTGGCCGTGGTGTACCACGACCAGCTCACCTCGCCGTCCACCTCGCGCATCTGCCAAGGGAAAGACGGTTATTACGCTGCGTGATGCCGCCGCCGTCGACACGCGAGAGCCCTGCATCCGTTTGCGGCGCGCGCCTGCGACAAAGCACACGGACCGCGCGTCGAGACACGTACCTGCCCTGCGGCCATTTCCGTAAGGGTTGTGCCGGCCACCGCGCCCGTCCGCAGGCCGCTCAGGTTGGAGATGGCGATGTAAAGCATCCTGAAGCACGCACACCGAGCAGCATTAAACACACACACACGGAGAGCGCCGCGGTCCATGGCGGGCGGCCATTGGTCGGCGATCGGTCGACGAGCGCGGCGCAATGGCCGCTCTATTGATCACCGTTTGCCGCCGCGCCAGCTGTCCGCGTCGAACGCACCGGCGATCCGCGCAGCGCAAGCCGGCGATACCACAAAACGGGTAACGAATGTGCGCCCACCGGCGGCCGGATGGCGCGCACAGTCGACATCGTCACACTTACTCCCTGAACCTGACGGCCAGGTCTCTGGACGGCGCGGTGGGCGGCTCCGGCCAGCTGTGCCGCTGGAAGAAGCGCCGGCAGACGTCCTCAATGGCGACCCGCTCTTCCAGGCCGAGCTGGAGGCGCGGGTCGCGCTTGGCGTCCTGCCGGCGCGCCATGGCCTGGTCGATCTCTGCGAAAGCGCCGTGTTGTTTCAGTTCGGCTTCAGAACGGCAAAATGCATTAGCTCCTGAGCGAAAAAAGCTGGCAACATCAAATACGCGGCAGATGAATCCCCGCGTTGTTCCGGATCGTATGCACGCCAGACATTGCGGATTAAAGCAGCATCATATCCTACTAAGCGAGGTCAGACGAGGTCGAGCTATCAGTCGCAGACACCGAGTTGTTATCACATGGACCCACGCGACACACACAAGGAATATTTCGGGCGAAAGAAACCACAGCCTTCAAGGAATCTCTGACGTCACGACACGTTAAACGCACGTAGTGAGCACCGTATGCAAGTAAAAGTAACAACGCCCGCAGGACAGGTCTCATGGTGCATTTCTGAACCACTGTTCATGGCAGTAATCATGCAAGCTGCACGACAAGTACCCGTCCGTCTGTACCAGGCCTGCTTTGCTACGTGTCATGTCATTCGATGTATGATCAGAGGCAGAAGTGAAACTATTGTCAGTGTCATCTGAAAACGACTGGCATTTATCAGAGGGCCTTTATCCGAGGAAATGGCTGCGTTTTCTAAGCCCAGTTTTCGGATGCCAGCGGTGAAGACAAATTTAACCCTATTCCCGGCAGGGGGGGGGCGGAATCCGCACCCTCTGCGCGCGGCGTTTCCAATGGCCACGGCCAACGCAGAATGGCCGACGCAACACCTCGACGGAGACCGGACTATTCCGATCGCTCGTCGGAGCTCGACGTTCGCTCGTCACTAACCGGATTTGTGCTTTCTCCTGAGACCGACCAGGCCCTCCGCCACCTGCGCGAACTGGCGCGTCACGGCCGCCGACCGCAGCGCCCACGCCGACTGGGCGACGCGACTGCAGAAATGCTGCAGGGCCTTGATCAGCCGCAGGCCGTTGAAGGGCTGGGCCCTGAGCATTGCGGCAATCGCGCCAAACACCTGTCGGCAGAACAGCGACGTCTCGGAAAACGGCCGGCCCGCGGCCGCGGTGCGGCGCGCAATACAGTCACGCCGCGCACAGAATGCGCACGCAAAAACTCGGCGTGACGCGGACACCGCCCCTGTTCAAACGGGGATTATCGTGCCGTGAGAAAAACTGAACGCAACTGCATTTGCCCGCTGCCGTGGCGGTCGACTCACCGCTGCGGTCGACGTCCGGTCGCAGACGATGTGGCGCCAGTCGTCGGTGCTCACTTGCATACGGCGCCAGTCGTCGTCGCCGCCGCCGACGTCGGCCAGACGCAGCAGCTGGCTCAGCGCCTGGCTGTTGGCCAGCTGCTGCTCCCGGTACTGAAAACAGAGAATCGCCTTTCAGCACGAGGTGCCGCTCGCGCAAAGCGTGACGACTCGTCTCGCGGGACCGCGGACACTGCCGGCCGTCTGTACGCAAGCGGGCTGGCTCGAGTGCCCAGGCTCGACGACGCTTTTTCGTCACGCGGCCGGTTACCCGTGCCAAAAGCTTGTCGCGAAAGGCGACACCATTACCACCGCCGTCAGGTGCGCGTGCGACTCACCGTGCCCGTGTGCCGGAAGAGATCGTTATCGGCGCCGTCCAGCCGCACAGACGCCGCGAGCACGCGTTCCGGCAGCGGCTCGCCGGGCAGGTGCGCCTCCTCTTCCTCCAGCTCCTGTGCACGGCGCCGCACCCGAATCGCTTCCTGCGAACACGCGCCGGTCGTCAGCTGCCGCCTTCTCGCGGACCACCAGATAGCTCACGGAGCAGCTGCACGAGGCAAGGCACAAGGCGCACTACGGCACGTGCGTGTCAGCGCGTCGAGCTCAGGCATTCAGGCGTGTCGCGGCGCCGATCACTGACGCGCGCCGTTATTGTCTGTCGTCTGGTGTGGACCCCATGGCCGTAACAAATGCGATGCAAAACCGCTGGCAATTCGTAGACAACAGGAGGAGCCAAGACGGCAGCAGCCAATCGGCGCTCACTCACGTTGATGCGATCGATGGTCTTCTCGTGCACAGGAGCTGAGAGTTGCCTGGCCGCCGCCTCCGTCATGGCTCGCAGGCACTGCGGCGCACGTGAAGGTTGGCGCGTCACAATTCGCAGTCAACAGCTTCCGCGCGGCCACCTGACAGCCGACGGCGCGGACGTCCACATAGGGTATACCTGCATGGGAATCTGCAGACGAGGCACGAGTAGCTTCACGGTGCAGCAGCCACCCGCGACGTTTCAGACATTCAGATTACAGCTATGCTCGGAAATTTGGAACTCAATGGTCTTCTGGACACCGGCACGCATGCACAACTCGCTGGATTTCAAATGCAGCACGAGGATAATTTTTTCGGGCGCGCTGGGTCGGCGGTGAAGGTTTCCGGATCGGGTGGATCATTTCAGCGACGCGCTCACCTGTCGCTTTCACTTATCAAGGTGCGCGCAAACAGCTCCTGCCGCACTTGCCGCCCCTGCTCCGGGTGCACGCGCCGCACGTGGTGCTGGAAGTTGCACCGGATTTCATACATGACACTGTGCAGTTTTCCCCACCCCCTGAACCTCCATTAACATCCATAAACCTGAAACTCCATGAATCTCTGATCTGTCAATGCCCGCATCCTCCTCCCCCCAGTATAACACACTCTTCTAACATATTACGCCCAGGCTCCTGCGTTTCGAATATGAGGATAATATGAGCGTAATCGCACTACCAAAAAATAAAAAAAATAACAAAAAAGTAACAAAAAACAAACGCGCGGTCCCCGAGTTCACCACATCATGAAACGTCCTCGCATTAGCGCAGTCGTCCACATGACCTGGAGTTGATCCCCGCCACCTGTTATGGGTCATGACTCACCTTCATTGTTGTGCAGGTCATCCCAATGAGCATTTTACCCGAGGCAGACGTTGTGCAACACACATGCTGCCCTGAACCACATTTTGATGAACTTTAGCCGGCGAAAGCAGCCTTTGAGAAGAGCAAATACTCGCGCATTCATGCAGCGCTCATTGCTTAATTTGTAGTTGAGTCACTTCTGGATGGCTGTCAGGTTTCCATTGTCCTTGAATGGTGTTACCTGGTGTTCCATTACTGCCAAGTTATCATACAATGGCTAGTTCCGAAACATTCTTGCATCATGCACAGAGCCTCGCCATACTTTAAAGACGTCAATGAACTCGAGGTCATGCTGGCACACAACCCAAATCCATACAGGTAACATCATTCGCCGTACTTCCGGCACACATGGACATGTAGTATGTACTGGCACACGATATCACTGGCGAAGTATTGGGCGTTTTTTTTGAACGGTATGTGTGGAGAAAATAACTGTACGCATAAAGTTCTCAACAATTCATATTCACCTCTCCAAGCGTAACACTATGCGGGCAGGTCCCAACCAGCAGACCAGTTTCATCTCGAGTCCGCTTAGACGGCGGAAGTCCAGTGTTGTTTCGGGCAGCCGACCACATGGATACGCCACAACGATTGTTGGTCTTTGCAACATCTGCGAGCTTGGATGCATGATCATGCGCTGTTCGCCCTGGATAAATGTGCCCACGTGGTGCGCAGTCGCATTTTGCTGTACCCGATGTTCCGTACCGGCACAGCTTCAGCGCAACCTCGGCTGCTGGTTCCGAATTCTCGACGCAGTGACAAGAATGTTCGTGAAGAAGTCGCTGGTGAACGGAACCTCAGTGTTTTCCGTATGATAAACACATCTTTATGGATGACTGTACATATCCAGGCGGGCGACGCCATGAAGTGGCCACATCGCATAAGACCCAAGCTTGTCACTTCGTGGGACCAGTTGTAGGACGTACAGCACCATCCAGGTAGCTTGGGGTCGAAGCGTCTATTTGCGTTGACAACGACGATTAAAGTTGCGAAGGTTCCGCGACCATTTCGTTCTTGACAAGGTTTTGCACTCTCGCCAAGATCCGTTCAACGGGAACGCCAGAGCTGAAATGGATGCTCTGGGTTGAGTGTAGGTATCAGGCTATCGGGAAAAGCTTTTAGAACGCCGAAGGCGCGGAACATTGCTTCCCGCTGCCGGCTGCTGAAGCCTGCCACCTGCCGCTGCCGAGTGTTACGTCCTGTTGCTGTCGCGACCGGAAATGGGCTTTGATTTGACGGCGCTTCAGATGCAACGATGTTCAGAATATGTTACGGGGTTTCTCTCGACATTTAATATAATGAGTGGTCGCAAACAGCGGCTGTTCGCGAGTAGGAGACTTAACCGTATAGATCCCTGACGGGAGTGCGTCTGTCTTCCAGTCAACCATGGCTCATGACAGTTATGACATGTTTTTGACAGACGCTGGCCTGGCATGACAGAAGCTTTGAGAAATGCCACACCGGAATGTTTATACATCCGAATATCCTTGACGTTCCCAGACTACACATTAAAAACCTGCACAGACCTACAGGCGTCAATTTCGTAACCTGTGTATAGGCTGCATGTATGCACGAAGTAGTAACAGAAGTTTGGCCATTAGAGCTAGTCACCGGGGGCGTCTTTAGCCCACAAATTCTCTCCTACATGATAAGAGTCGATGAGCACACTTTCGCGATGGCTTGTCTTCTGCAGATGCCTGGGCTGCTCCGCAGACTTAAAAGTGTTTAAGTGCTGACGGTCTATCACTAAAAACGAGTCAAACGATAACGGAGGCAGTGTGGAACACCAGCATGACACCGTTTCGGAAGTCAAACAAATGTCGTGTTTGGCTCCGTGCCACGAACTGTAAGTTCTGTGAGTTCTTATGGCTGGAGAATTTCGTTGCCGTTCATCGTGCCAGTGACCGTCAGCTTGTCTGTCTTCGTCTCTGCCGTGAAAGGTACAGATGTGGATTTCTGTTACGTTCTTGTATTTGTCGTATTTGTCCACTATTAATTTTCTGCCCTGGCCTTCCACTTTTCGGACTATGTGTTATGCCAGGTCGGCTGTCGTGTTGAGGACGGCTCCCGAACGAGGGTGGTCATAGTTTTGGGTTGTCGCGTTAACAACGCGTTGTCGCACAGTTTCCAGAAATATCTGGGGTCTGCATATGCGACGAATCTGAAGAGTATTTTGTACTTCCCAGGTTTGCTTGGCATACACAGGCGAAAAGAGCATTTCCTCTGAACGTTAGCAGAGTTTCATCCAGCCTCACACGGCCCAGGACAACAGCATTTCTTCAGGCTGTTGTCGAACTCGCATTGATCGTGACTTGGATTGGTACGAACTTGTCACACTTCTTCCTCGTGTCTCTGGTTCCCAGATCGTCAAAAACGCCATGCCGCAGAAGAGTTTGAAAGTGCGTTCCTCCCATGGTGGTCTTAAAATGGTCGATCCTGTCGCGAGATTAAAGAGCTGCTCCAGTGCTCGATGTTTGTACAGCCCTCTCGCGACAGAATTCCAGAAACACTTCTATTTGAACTGGACTTACTAGGTGGAGCAGGTAAACCTTTTTCTTGAGTCCTCAGGTCGATGCTATCCTGTGCTGTTATATCCTGCCCTATCCTATCCTGCTAGCCAGCCCTGCGGTCGTATGTTTGCAGTGTCACGACTCCTGATTAGCGTTACTCCCGTTCCGCTGTCCGTCCGGTCTGCTGTAGTTGTCCGAATGCTGATGATCGTCTTGTTGTTTGTCTGCGAGGCACTAGACATTCGGATTTTCGGATTCGGCGCTGTATTGAAACTTGCAGAGCAGCGGACAGCAGATAACAGCGGAGAACAGCGAAGAACAGCGTAGTGCAGCGTAATCTAGCGGTAGGACCTTGATCCGCGTTGTGAATTTGGAAGATAACCGAAGCGGGAACTCACGGTCGAGAGAGAGCAGAGCAGAGCAGAGTGGTGTCGGCGATGGCGGGCCGGCTAGCAAGTCCAGAATCCATGACGGGGTCTGGGGGTTACGAGTTTTATACCTGGCCCGGGTGTGACGTAGAAGTGTGACGCGATGGTGAGGAAGTAAGTGACGTGTTGTGTGGTGGCGGGTTGTGATTGGCTGAGTCCGATGGAAGGTTCTAGAAGCTTTTGGGGATGAGGCTGGGGTGTTAGCGCGTGACTTGTGCGTGGTTGGCCGTCTGGCATGTGTCTCTATGCGGGCCTTGTGTCAACTTGCAAAAAGATAAACGGGCTGGCTGGTCTGGGAGTGGTGAGGCAAACATGTATGATTAATTGCTCTGCTTTGGTAGTTAAGTCGCACGGAAGCAGCGTCAGAAATGCGGTCACAGCAACAGAATCACGCAGGCTCATCTCGCGGGCGCAGCGACGAAATCAATGTCTCCTCGCTGACACAGCGACGAATTCGTGCAGTACAATTGCTACAATATCTCGCGGGCTACAATATCTCGCGGCGGTCCGGCAAGCTCATTGCTACAATATCTCCCCAGCTCATTGCTACATGATTGACGGCTGATGTTACGTTCACCACTCAAGGTGACGATAAGTCCAATGATTGCCAGGAGTTGGAGTTGAGAGGTAAGGAATTTTGGGGAAGCCCAACGTGTTTATTACATTTTTTAACTGTCGCGCGATGCAATAGGTGTTCCGTCGTTGTCGCCACTGAGTGTGTGTCAGAATGTGTTGCGATGGGTGATTGTGGGTGGGATGAACTCGGATGGAGTATTTCATGAGTTGTAAAGTGCGCTTATGTGAGCGAGAAGGAATGCCAACGTCGGCCCGGAGATTTTCACACGGGGACGTAGCAAAGGCCCCAGTGATGACTCGAAGTGCTCGGTTCTGGATGACCTCCAGAACCGAAGCAAGGGAAGAAGAGATATTGTCAAAAAGAAACGCATTATGTTCTAGGATCGATCGAATTAGAGCGATGCAGAGACGCAGGAGAGTGCGCCTGTCGGCCCCCCAGTCCTGTCCGGAAATACATCGTAAAATGTTCAGGCGGCGAATACAACGTCGTAAGTCGGCAACGTGGACACTGAATGTGAGTTTGCGATCTAATATGATGCCTAAATATTTGAAATGAGTGTGGATAGGGATGTCTTCGCCTCTGAGACGCAAAGGGGATACAGGTTGTATGTTACGGGAAGTGTGAAAAAATTACCGTGGCTGATTTAGCAACAGAAACCTGCAAGCCCCACCGGTTGCACCATTTCTGGATTGAATCAAGTGCAAGCTGCACAAATGTATTGGCGCGGTCGACGCTAGGATGGGTGAACCACACCGCTATGTCGTCGGCGTAGAGTGAGTATTTGAAGCCCGGGTGTATGGTTGGGAGATCGTCCGCGACATCATTGATCATGAGGAGGAATAAAGTAGGGGAAAGTACGCTGCCTTGCGGCAAGCCCTGCTCCTGAAGGGTAGAAGGGGAGTGGACGTTGCCGCAACGCACTGTGAATGTTCTTAAGCGAAGAAAGTTGCGCGATGTAATTTAATTAAGACAGCAGAACGGTGAACTGTCAAAGGCGGCTTTTAGGTCCAGAAACAGTGCAACAGTCTCCTCTCGGTGAGAAAAGCCATTTTGGATGGAGTGAATGATTTGGAGAAGGCTGGTTGGTTATTGGGGCTTAGGGGCGCACCGACTGCAGGGTCATTCGGCGCCCATAACTTCTTTAAGTAGCTCCATTAACAACAGTCACGACGATTAACATAATCCGACGGCGTAATATAGCGCAATTATGTCAAGACAAAAAGTTGCTTACAACCGCATACACAAAATAAAACACATGTGACTAGTAGCGTGAAAACACCGCAGAAAAACCGACAACCGATAAAAACCGGAACAACTGTCCCGTCTCTATAAAACGAGACTCATCACCCAGCAAATCCAGCAAAGTGCGAGGTGTCGCACTGTGCCCAAAGTGCCGCAAACGCTCTGAAATCAAACCATTGCATGTGATCAGCACATGGTGCACAGTGAGGGGCTCACTGCAGCGGGGGCACATCCCTCTCTCTTCGCCCTTCAACATATGGTGATGCGTTACATGTGTGTGACCTAGGCCCAAACGGCAGAGAATAACCTCCTCTCGCCGGTTTTCGCGTGAACTTGAGGCCCAAGTTCCTAGGAGGGGTTTAATAATTTTAAGCTTATTCGGACCGAGCGCATCCCACTCACGCTGCCACAAGTCATACATATACGACGAAAACACACGATAAAAGTCCCTGGCAGGCAATGACATTCGTCGCGTGACACACATGCGTGACGCACGCTTCGCGGCTGCATCGGCTGGTTCGTTGCCAGATATCCCCACGTGGCTTGGAATCCAGCAGAACGTCACTCTCTTTCCATGTCGATCTAACGCTGTCAGTCGTCTTAAAATATCCTGTATAAGGCGATGACTTCTCCACTCCCCTGATGTGAAGAAGGCTATCGGCCGTGGAGCGGCGCGATCGAAAGCCATTTTGGTAAAAACAGATTGTTTTTTTGTTTCTAGATAGATTCTAATCCGATCGTTGACCATTTTCTCGAAAAGTTTGCAAGCACAGCTGGTGAGTGAGATGGGATGGTAACTGGCAGGGTTAGTGGGAGGTTTGCCAGCTTTGAGGATAGGAATTATGGTAGAGGAAGACCAGGTGGCCGGAAAGTCTTCGTTTAATCAGGTTTTATTTAATGCACTCAACAGTTGTGATTGACCGAATTCAGAGAGATTTTGCAAAAAGGGGTACGCAATCTGATCCGGTCCTACCGAGGAGTTGCCGCACCTGTTGAGGGCGTGTGTGAGTTCTGCGAGGGAGAATGGTTGATTGTATCCTTGGGTGTTGTCTGAGTGGAAATGGCATGCCTGCAGTGTCGCATGTAAGTGCGTGAGTGTGGTTTGGTTGTACTGTGGGTTGGCAGAGACTGCCGCGTAGTGCTGTGCAAACTGTGTCACGACCTCGCTCGGTTCTGAGTATGTCATGCCCTGAATAGTCAGTTGTGGGAAAGCTCTGGGGGATGAAAATTTCGTAGAAAAGGCGCGTACTAGGTTCCAGATTTTTGAGAGAGGCGTGAATCTGTTGAAATTGTTGCTGTGCTGTCCCCAGGATTTGCGTTTTGCTGCAAGAATTATGCGTTTGCATTGCGTACGTGCCTGTCTAGCCGCCTCCTCGTGCGGGCCGCAGACACAGCGTCTAAAAACTCGCTCGGCTCGGCGCCGGATCGCTACTGCTTTCTGGCAGGCGTCCGACCACCAAGCCGCGTGCCTGCGGCCGTGTGGTCGTGAGGTGTGAGGAATGTTGTTGTGTGCTGCTTGAAGAATTGTGTCCAAAAGTTGTGCAAGCGGAGGCGTCGAATTTGGAGGCTGACTAGCGTCAATTTGCATGTTGTAGGATGGCCAGTCCGCGCGTTTAATGTTCCACCTGGGTAGGAAGTGGTAATCATGTTGGCCTGAGGGAGTGTTATGCAGTTGGATGTGTATGGGGTAATGATCACTAAAGTATCTGTCCGGTTGTACGCGCCACGTAAATTTTGCAGATATGTCACTGGAAACAAGAGAGAGGTCGATGGCTGATTGTGATCTTGGTGCTGCGTGTGTG
>CP099852.1:20914342-20983342 GCA_030062745.1 Capitulum mitella | reverse complement strand
AATAATGTAATCGGTTAAACCCGTTAGGCTTAATCGAATTCAGAAGTTATGAATGCTGCTCCCATGGCCTGAGGGATCCTGGAGCCATCAGTGTGCAAAAAGGTGTAGTCCAAGTCCTGTGCGGGCGGCCGACCAATCAGCGTCCAGCATCAGAAGCGGCCGTGCGCATGCGCGCCTCAGGCCAGTTGGTCGCCGGCTCGCGGCATTGCGGAAAGTGCGTTGTTATCGCGACACGCGGGCGGACGTGTCGAGACAAGCAGATGGCCAGTTGTCGATTCCCCGTTGTGCGTAGTGAGCTGCTGGCTTCTGTGGCTCGTTCAGAGAGGCGCAACAACGCTACATTTAGGTAAGAACACTGAAGTTTCGTGAGAAACACTTGCTTTGTTGCCCCTGCGAAGTGCGTCTGTGGTATTCATGGAAATTGTATGTGAACTCCCGACACTGAACGCAGGGATATCGATTTCTGTAAATGATTGGAGGGAAGGGGCGAACCGAAGGCCCAGCAACCTAACCTCCCCCAAGTGTGGGTTTGTCAGCGGATTTAGCCCACTTTATTTTGACCAGCAGAAATTTATAAATTCTGTTGTTGCTACTTATCAAATAAAAAGCTTCATTTGGCCCCGTGTGTACAGGTATGCATGTAGATGTAAGATAAAAAGATGAAGACTTTTAGACACTGCTTTAGATTTTATCCTTTACTTTGTGCTTATACCTGATCTATTGCGACCATTCTTTTCGTTCCTGTCGCTGACTGCCTAGCCTCCGTCTGAAGGCTCGTGGCTCTGGTGTGGTTTGTATGTTTTGTGGACACCAGAGATCCGCGACACTGAAATGGGCTACGTCTGGCTCAGGAGAAAAAGTAACGAGGAATAGGTTGGAAAATTCGGAGCAGGCCGGCGCAGAATGCTAGAATTCAGCAGAATAAAAGGAAAACCATCCAATTCAAGAGTGTATACGATCCTAAGAATGCTACCATTTAGCGGCGTAAGGGGAAACCCATCCAATTCAAGATGGTGTACGGGTCCTAACCGAGAATGCTGCAATTCAACAGCGTGAAAGGAAGGACCAGCAAATTCAAGCTGGTATATGTGAGGCAGGAGCTCTAATTTGAGAACGAACGCTCTAGAGCACAACAAACACTTCAAACAAGCGCGCTGGGATAGGAATGAAGTAATTTCCAGAATTGCAGTTCAGCCAGCAAGGAGACCTCCCATTAACCCGCGCACGACCGTCGGTCCGTCCCGAACACCGGCGACTGGGGGGGGGCAGTTGACTGCCCCCCCCTCTAACTCGCGAACGGTTGGTCGCAAGATAAAAATAAGCATACCGTTGGAAAGCCTGTGACGAGTAGAGCTCGAAACTGGTCTCATTTTTAGTTTTAGATAATATTTAAGCCAATTTACGCCCTATATATGTTTTCTCATAGCCGACTGCATAAGACCGAGAAATGGCCTGAATCTCAAGGACTGTGACTAATAACGCATAGGTAAAGGCACCAGCGCACAAATAAATGTCCGCGGATGCCGATACACGTCTAATTCCCCCAGATTTGTTCAATATATACGCCGAAACGTTGAGTTAAAGACACCGTAATTCTCCCGTCAGCGGTCAAGTGTGCGCCGCGGCCGTATGCGGTACCAAATTGACGGGAACTAATTTTAGCGTTCCTTTATTTTCGCGAAAAAAGACGATCTTTGTAAATTTTATTGATATTTGTGGTTCTTGTGATGGTTTCTCATGCTTAAATTTTGGAAAAATTTATTAGTTGCCAATGTACAAAGTTGGCGGAGCTTTATTCGCGAGAGCCTGTTTATTTCCAAAATATGCTACTTTTTCAAACTTTTTGAGGTTCCTGGTATTAATTACGTCTGCGCACGCTAGTTCTGCCATTTTCTACCCATTCTGAGTAATTCATCGTCGATTTTGACGGTGGTGCATTTTGGCCCACTACAGTTATTCGTGACCTGACCTCAGGTCAATGGCTGGAAGTCACTGATACTTTGCCCAATGACGGTAACCAGATGTCTGCTTCATTCCACAGTAAAAATGTTATGGAATGTTCCGTCAATTTCCGGAAAAAACGGCGATATGTCTTAAAAATGGGCTTGACCTTAGGTCAATGACCCAAAAAATTCCGAAAAATCTGAGATAGCAGATTTGTTGCCTCTATCACGATCACTAATCCCTGAAAGTATTATTGAGATATCTTGTTTTGCGAAAAAGTTAGAGGTTGCTAAACTTTTTTTGACATAGGTCTGTTTGACCTGACCTAGGTTAGGCACCTGACGTGACCTGAGGTCAAAATTTTGACACAAGATGTAAAATTGATGGAGCAAAAGGTACACAAAGTTTCGTGAATCTGTGTTTGTTGGTTCTCTGGCAACCCCAGAAAAACCTCAGGGGGGGGCAGTCAACTGCCCCCCCCCAGTCGGGGACGGGTTAAAGAGACTGAGGAGAGGGTAAAAGAAACTCCCGAGCCCCGCGGACTACCATTTTTCTGTTATACGTCACCTCACATATTGCACTGTCGCACGCCATCACTGACAACGAATTTCTGTATTGAGGAGACTTCCGAACAGTTGGATTACATTACATCCATCACAGATCCAACAACAGTTGGAAAAACAGGAAGAGAGAGACAAAGAGGACGTGTTTACGGCAAGCTTATACAGCGCGAGCGAAGGAAGTCATGAGATAAAGGGGAGAGGTATCTTGGGGACAGAACAAACGGTAAAAAGCAAAGACAGGTGGTCGGCCGGGTACGATAAGAAGCGCGGAACCGCCGGCGCAGGGCGGTCGGCGGGCCGGCCGGGGCATCACCGCCCCACGCACTTTTTCATACGACTGACTGACGCCCGACGAGACACAAGACTTGACTCGGAACACGGATGCTTGAGCCCAAGAGGCTGTGCATCCCAATTCACAACAAACAAACAAATCCACGCACTTTGGGACGGAACAAAGGCGGCGCAAACACAGGTGGCCGGCCGGGTCCGGCGAGACGTGCCGGACCGCCGGTGCGGGTCGGTCGGACCGGCCGGCTGGGGCTTCGCCGCCCCACGCACAGGGCAATGCACGACCGACGGTAACAGTTGCTGCGCAGAACTGTTTTTGTCTACCCACGCACCCTCCCCCCTTCACTGATTTTGTTTGACTGTCTGTCTGACGCACTACTGGCATTAGAGACGAACATGGACGTTAGCTGTGAAGTACTCAGCCACGCCATATCCTGCGACTTGCCATCTGTTATCAACCTCTCTCCAAAACAGTTGATGCAGTTTATGCTAGACATTTAAAAGGTGAAGACTGCTGTGCCGGCGACGCAGTCTGAAGTGATGACGTTGCCTCAACTAGTAAACATTTTAAAGCATTACGGCCTTGCCGTCGTACCTGCGCCCTCTGCACCGGCCACGTCCTTGGGGTCCCCGACGCCTCTTGCGCCCGCCACCTCGGTGGTGTCCACGGCCCCGGACGTTCCGTCGGCCGGGGCAGTGGGTGGACCGTGGTCCGGCGGGGTCGGGGACCCCGCTCTTCTCCGGCGCGGAGCGGCTCTCCACTGGGACCTGTTGCGTCCCCCGCGTCCGCGCCGCCCACGCCGCCTCGTGCCGCGGCCTCGAGACGTTCCCCGGTGACCGCTCCGTCGGGGGCGCAGCTCTCGGGCGGGGCTTCCCGTCCTGGGGCGCCGCGGAGTACGGGTGTCACCGTGCGCCCGGGTGCTCCAGATCTGGGGGCTGCGGGTCGCGCGGCCCGGGGCGTTGGGCCGACGGTTGCGCCGGCCCGGGCCCATCCGTCGCCGTCTGGCGATGGCGCGGCCATGGGCCCTCCCCCTGCTCCGGCGCGGGGTGGGTCGGCGTCGTCCTCCCCGGCCGCGGGCCGGACAACAAAACGCCCGCCGCCTTGGCCTGTGTCCCCGACGGACGGGGGCAGGGCCAAGGTGCGCGACAGTTCTGCAGAAGGTCGTCCACCCACGGGAGGGTTATGACCTTGCAAAAGGGCTGACCACTTTTTTTGAACACTTTAACCTTCCACTTGCAGTGACTGTTTTAGTGTTCCTGCAGGTGCTGACGCTTCTTTTATATCCCGGGACGCTGTGTTTTAAGACCCTTTTAACCCGACCTTATACAGGTCATTTTACAGTGGAACTGTAGAGGTGTTAGGTCGAGCGCCAGTGATCTGCAGGCTCTTCTGAGACGGCGTTGCCCATTTGCTGTTGGCCTCCAGGAGACAAAACTGGCATCAAACACTTGTTTTAGTCTCAAAGGTTACAGCATATTTCGTCGCGACGAGCCAGTCGACACCGTTGCGCACGGTGGGGTCCTACTAGCCGTTCACCATGGTGTTCCCACCCAGCGGCTCGACGTGCGCGCTGATGTGCAGGCTGTGGCAGTGAGGTCGCACTTGGGACGCCGTCAAGTAACACTGTGCTCAGTGTATTTGGCGCCTGGTTGTGTTTTTCCCACGTTGGAGCTCCGGCGTCTGGTTGCACAGCTGCCTGCACCTTTCCTGCTTTTAGGTGATTTTAATGCTCACCATACTAATTGGGGTTGCGACAACACCGACACACGTGGTCGACTTTTAGAAAGCTTGTTGAACGACGAATCACTATGTCTTTTAAATACTGGAGCCAAAACACATTTTACTTTGCCTTCCGGACAAACATCGGCTCTAGACCTGAGCATTTGTAGCCCACAGATGATGCAGTACTTGACGTGGTCGGTGGATGACGACCCATGCGGAAGCGATCACTTGCCAGTATGGCTGCACTATAAGGACGGTGCCGTGCTCGGCTCAAGGCCACCACGGTGGTTGCTTCGGTGTGCTGACTGGGGCCAATTTGAGGAAGAGGTTGAATTGGCCGTGCGTTGGCGTCAGCCGGAGGAGCGTCCGATGTCGGTGGACGAATTTACCGAGATGATCGTGCAGTCAGCCGGACAAAGCATCCCCAAAACATCTGGTGCTCCCCGCCGCCCACCAGTGCCATGGTGGACGAAAGCGTGTAGAGACGCCATTCGTACACGCAGGCGAGCTTACAGGGCATTCGATCGTTGCAGTACACTTGATAATTTGATCGCTTTTCGACAAGCGAGGGCCTCGGCACGTCGTGTTATCTTGGAGGCGAAACGGCGGTCATGGCGAGAGTATGTGGGCGGCCTGAACCGCTCCACCCGCACTTCGGAGGTCTGGGACCGCATCAAGAGGATAGGGGGCCGACATTGCTCTAAGCCGCTGCCCGTGCTGCGCGTGCACGGCCATGACGTGTTTCACCCTGCTGACGTTGCCAACGAGATCGGCCGCGCCCTCGCAGAGCGCTGCCGGGGTGGCGGCGCCGATCCTGAGTTTGTGCGTCACAAAACTCGCTGTGAGCGGTCGCCAGTGAACTTTTATACCTCTGAGCAGCACTCGTATAACGAAGTGTTCACAATGGCTGAACTCAGGTCAGCAATATCGTCCTTGCGCAGTGTGTCGGAGGGCCCAGACGAAGTGCATAACGATATGCTTCGACACCTTCCACATTGCGCGGTTGAGACACTGTTGACTATGTTCAATGCGATTTGGACCCGTGGCGAGTTCCCGTTGGCCTGGCGAGAGGCCATCGTCATCCCACTGTGCAAGCCCGGCAAGAGTGGTTTAAACCCTCTTGATTATCGTCCCATATCTCTGACATCTTCCTTGTGTAAACTTTTGGAGAAGATGGTTAACCTCCGCCTGACCTGGTTTTTAGAGAAGAATAACGTGTTTGACAATGCTCAGTGCGGTCTCCGGAAAAACCGTAGTACTGTGGACCACCTTTTAGCCCTAGACACAGCAGTGCGTGTTGCTTTTCGGGAACGACGTCATGTGGGAGGTGTGTTTTTTGACATCGAGGGTGCATACGACACGACGTGGCGACACGGCATTCTCTTGAAGGCCTTTGGGCAAGGTATTCGTGGTCGTATGGGCGTCTTTTTACAGAACTACTTGGATGACCGTTTTTTCCGTGTTCGTGTAGGAAAGCACTTTTCTGACCGGTTTCTGCAGGTGAACGGCGTGCCTCAGGGTGGTGTGTTAAGTGTGACACTCTTTGCCATTATGATTAACGATGTGGTAGACAGACTGCCTCGCTCTGTAGGAAGGTCACTGTTCGTCGACGATCTGGCAATATGGTGTAAGGCGTCCAGTGCTATCTCGATGGAGAGGCAGTTGCAGCTGGCCGTCGGCCGCTTGGAGAAGTGGAGCCTGGCAAATGGCTTCCGTTTCTCGACGTCAAAAACAGTTGCGTGCCACTTTTGCCGCTCTCGCCGTGGCTGTCCCGCTTTATCTGTGCAACTGTACGGGAAACTGATTCCGTCGGAGCCAGTAGTGCGGTTTCTTGGACTGCAATTTGACAAACGTTTGACGTACAGGGACCATTTTAAATCGCTGCGTGAGAAGTGTTTTAAATCACTGAACGTTTTAAAGTGTGTCGCAGGTACATCGTACGGTGCGGACAGAGTGACGTTGCTCCGTCTATACAGATCCCTGATTCGCTCTAAGTTGGACTATGCTTGTTTTGTGTATGACTCTGCATGCGATTCCAGCAAGCGTACGTTGGACACAGTGCACAACTCTGCCTTGCGCATTGCTACGGGTGCCTTCAGAACGTCTCCCACCGCTAGTATCTTGGTGGAAGCTAATGAGCCACCCCTGGCTTTGCGACGGAAGGTGCTCGGGCTGCGGTATGCATGCAAGTTAGCTCAGTTCCCCGACCACCCGACATATGAGGCGGTGTTTTCTTCCAGCACAATAGCCCTTTTTCGCACCGGACGATCTCTGAAAGCCACTCCTTTCTGTGTGAGAGTCCATGACCTGTTAATTGAGAGCGGTGTGCGACTGAGGTCCGTGGCACGTTCTTACGATCTAGACATACCTCCCTGGGAACTGGTGTCCCCTGTGGTGGACGTGTCTTTGGCTGAGAACCGGAAGCGCGACGTGGCCCCGAGGAGTTACGGTGCAGAGCACTGGAGCACATGGCATCCTACGATGGCCATATGACTGCTTTCACCGATGGATCGAGGACGGAGGCTGGTGTGGGCTGTGCTTTCGTGTGTGGCCCTGACACTCGGTCATTTACTTTGCCACCTCATGCATCGGTTTATACGTCGGAACTCGTGGCTATCGACAAGGCGCTGTGTTTCATTGAGGCAAGCGACGATGGTTTTTACGTACTTTTTACAGACTCGCTGAGTAGCCTTTTAGCGCTGAAGTGTTTCCATCCGCGTCATCCCCTTATACAGGATATTTTAAGACGATTGACAGCGTTAGACCGACATGGAAAGAGAGTGACGTTCTGTTGGATCCCAAGCCACGTGGGGATATCTGGCAACGAACGAGCCGATGCAGCCGCGAAGCGTGCGTCACGCATGTGTGTGACGCGACGAATGTCATTGCCTGCCAAGGACTTTTATCGTGTGTTTTCGTCATATATGTATGACTTGTGGCAACGTGAGTGGGATGCGCTCGGTCCAAATAAGCTCAAAAGTATTAAACCCCGCCTAGGAACTTGGGCCTCAAGTTCACGCGAAAACCGGCGAGAGGAGGTTATTCTCTGCCGTTTGCGTCTAGGCCACACATACGTAACGCATCACCATCTGTTGAAGGGCGAAGAGAGAGGAATGTGCCCCCGCTGCAGTGAGCCCCTCACTGTGCACCATGTGCTGATCACATGCAATGGTTTGACTTAGAGCGTTTGCGGCACTTTGGGCACAGTGCGACACCTCGCACTTTGCAGGATTTGCTGAGTGACGAGTCTCGTTTTATAGAGACGGGACAGTTGTTCCGGTTTTTATTGGATGTCGGTTTTTCTGCGGTTTTTTTCACGCTACTAGTCACATGTGTTTTATTTTGTGTATGCTGTTGTAGGTAACTTTTTTGTCTTGGCATAATTGCGTTATATTACGCCGTCGGATTTTATTAATCGTCGTGACTCTTTTTAATGGAGCTACTTGAAGAGGTTATGGGCGCCGAATGACCCTGCAGTCGGTGCGCCCCTAAGCCCCAATAACTAACCAGCTAGACATTTAAATATCAGAATCCACCAGAGGAGATTTTTAGATTAAATGCTGATTTTTTTGTGCCCAAAGACATTTTAAGATCACTGAATCAGCATCAGTGGTTATGCTATGGTGAATGGGGAAATGGGGAAATCGTTTTTTTTTCATTCAACATTTTTTTTCGCATAAAATCTGTTGAGTTTGGTGATAACTTGGAAACTATTGAATGCGATAATTCTGGTGCACACTGCCTTTTTCGCGCTTTGCTTGGTACAGTGCGTTTTTTGGCCTCAAGCGAATTTGCTATTTTGTTTGTCCGAAGTTGTTTTGAACGATGGCACACGCGGTGTACGCCAGAACATTTTCGTGCACGCATAGGAATAGCGAGGCGCACACCTAAGCTGGCCTGAACTATCCGATGCATGTCGACAAGACCTCGTCGAAACCTGCCACGGTTTGCGCTCCGGCTCACGGTTTGACATGGTTCTCGTTTCCAAGCTCTGTGCGTAGTTTCCAGTATCCCCCTTTGGCCCGTGCTGCACCAGACCATTGAAGATTGCGATATTGTGGTAGAAGGATAATGCAATGCAGGGACGTCAGTTTCCGTAAATGATTGGATGGGCCAAGCCTAGGGCCTGCAACCTAACCTCCCCTAAATGTGGGTGTCTGAGCAGATTTGGCCCATTTTATTTTGATCAGTGGAAATTCATAAGTTTCTTGTAACTGTTTTTCAAGCAAAAAATTTCCGTACATGGGATAAATAGATAAAAGACAGAAAGATAGATGCACCACTTCATGTTTTATTCTCTACTTTCTGCTTGTCTTTCATCTGTTGCCGTTTTTACATTATTTTTGCCCATTTCCCTTTAAAACTGGAAGAGAATATTGGAGGGGCCCAAATGAACATTGGATGGGCCAGGGCCCTCTAAGAAGAATACAAATTGACACCCCTGATGCAATGCAGAATATGCAGGCCAGTGCAGAAAACGTGCCATTTTAAACACCAAAGGATTGTATTTCCGTGCAAAAGCATGGCACGCCATTATTATCCTGGTTCCGCTTAAGTATTATTATTTTACGTGGTGGGTTCATCCACCATGCATGGCCCAAGACAACAGGGCTTTTTCCGGGCCCGAAGTCAAACAATGGCTGCATGCACAATGGAGAAAAAACACACACACACACTTCCAGCGGAGGCTAGGAACAGGCGATGTTGATGTCGGAGGGACAGATATTGAGGAGTTCGTAAGCAGTAGTTGGTTGGAGAAAGGTAGTAACAGCAAGTCGAGACCCATCTCAGTTAAAGTGGACATGGGTCACGAACTCATCACTGTTCATTGGGTGATACCGATGTACAAGAGGGAAACATTGGTGGGCAGTTAGATTATGACCTATCGCCTACATTGTGCGAAAACATCGTAACAGGGGTTGTATGATTCTTGAAACACGATGCCGAGATGTACTACTTACGACTTCAGTCGGGAAAGGCTTCAAAATGCACCGTTTTTCCCCGAAAAGAAATTGCTTCGTCACTGCGACGCCAGCCGCCAGATGCTCGTGTAGAAATTTTCGACGTTTTTTTTTGCCTTCATTGTTAGCGTGCGTGGAATCTTATACGTGGGCGCTGATAGGCTGTTGGTCGGACCCAAGGTCGGATCAAAAGTGATTGAGAAGATGTGGAAACATGTAATGTGCAATTTAGGTTGCTAGATAAGGGAAATTTCGTTGAAAAAATCGCAGTAAAATAAAGATAAAATGGAATAATAAATACTCCGTAAACTTAATGAAAATAACCACATGACCTAACCCAACCCAACCTTTCACCTAACTTATTCTCACTGTGACGGCAGTATATCATGACAGTTGTATAATACAGTAATACAAGAACGCAATAAATGAAGAGTAAATATAAATTCATATTCAAGATTACTTGTGCAGGATCTTCACAGATCCCTAGTGCGAACAACCTTAACCGGGGAAGCACTACATTTTTCGCCATAGAATACTGCCGTTTGTCAGTCGACCGGCACAGTTGCAGTGTATCGAACGTTTTCATTACGATTTTATTGTTATTATTTGAGAGGATAGATTATTTTTAGGTACCTGTGGTCTTTGTTGGTGAGCGGGGCCATCCTGCCGTCGCCACGTATGCCGACCCTGAACTCAGGCAGAGCCGTTGCCGCCATCACAGTGTTATTTTAACGTCGGGGCTAAGGAGCCGACCCCGGGCGCAGATCGGATTTCAGGCCGACGTGTGCGGCGGCGTCGGGGGCACTCGGGAATAAAGCGTGGAGAGGTTGGGACGCGTGTGTGAGCCTGGAGGGTGAAGGATTGTCGAGACACAGCCAGACTAGGCGGATGTCCTATCTTACCACAGTATCATAAAGAGTTATTTTCAGTTGCCATAAAGAGGACGCAGTATCGTTTATTTGGTGTTGGTTTTAGAGTGGATTGTTCTAAGATCATGGGATCAGATTTTTTTTTAGTCGAAACGTTTGTGGTATTAAAACCTCACGAATGAAAATACTAATAATGACAGTGCAAAAACAAAGTAAAGTAAATATAGTAACATAAGTGAAATTGACATCAGTAGAAATAATTGTAAGTGGTGCAAAAAATAACAGAAATGTACCAGAAAGAATAAACGCAGTAGGATTAATGGAATACAATCTAAAATGCTAATGGCAGAACGCAAATTAGGAATTAAACAACAAGAAATGGGACCACAGCGTGAAAATGTAAAGACGGAAAAATACCTCACCTGCAATTAGGTCAAGGCCAGGTTTCTGTAATTGTCATTTGTACCGTATTGGACCGTTTCGGAAGAGAAAGTAGATCGTGGGTGGCGGTGTCTGTGTTTTAACTAGCACGTGTCTCGCAGTTTTACTACGTTTCTACTGCAGCGACTTAATCCTGCTGGTTTGTGTGCCCCGGACAGTTCGGTGGAAACCAGCGAGGAGCGTCCCCAGAGTGCCGAACGTTCGCCAGCCGCCACGGGCCGACCGCCGCCGCCGTCAGCCACTGTCACCGGCGCCGGGCTCCAGGTAAGTGATACACCGCTTGCCGATTGGGACCCGCACCGGACGGCATGCGGAGAATTTTCCGCCCTGTGAAGTTTTCACCTGCAGTTTGCGACATGTCAGAGAATAAGTTGTCAAACACACACAGAGGAACGTTTAGCCTGAAAGCAAAACGTCACAGGACGGTTGATGCCTTTACAAAGCAATGTTATTTGCGTCTTCTGCGTGCCATCAGTCGCCGGGCGTCGGATGGCAACACGTCATGTTCCCGCCGCCCGGTGTCAGAGGTCAGCTTGCGCCGCCGTTGGCGGCTTTGTCTGAAGCGCCTCCGCCCCGATCGGCCATGATGGCGGCGGAAGCAGCAGGAAACTGGGACACGCCGCTGGATGCGCCACCCTCGCAAGGGCCGACACCAGTTAGGGGAACTGATATTTTTCGGCAGCATGCAAATCAAAGCACAGCTCCTTTCGTGACTGACAAGTCATTTGCAGTTACCGTTTAACCTGGCGGCCACTCGCTGCAGTGATGCGTAATTTTCCGTTTACATAGTCGGCCTGACTGATGACAACAATACCCGAGAGTAATTATTTGCGATATGGCTATAACGTCGCATCCATCTGCCAATCAATCATGCAGCAGTGTGAAGATGGCAGAATTCTGCGAGGTTAACGCACTGTGAATGGTTATATTGGCGGAGAAGTTGGTCAGTACAGTTGTCAAGTCGAGCCAGGGCCAAGTCTCTGTAACCGTCATTTCGGAACTGAGTACTGACAGCTTAGTAATGAGCAATATTCCACGTGCGGGGCTGTCCAGTGATTCTTCTATTTCCGGGAAGATTCTCGATTGCCTTTTGGACGCGTCATCGCCCGGCTGGCTTGTCGCCCGTTGCCTAGCAACAGAGGCGCACCCTGGAGACGTCGTGTTGTAGGTTTAAGGCGCCTTGCCACGAGGAGGCCCGGGGTAAAACTCTTCAGAAAAGGTTGTCAAAAAGAGAATGGCACATTCTTTCACAGTTTTGTCTCTTCTGAATGTATCTGGTCCTTCGTGCTGGAGGCAGCCTGGGTTGGCGACCTCTTGCTGGGTGCGCCTTTGCCCACCTCGCGGCAATTCGTGCGGCGCCGCCCAGCCTCGGAGGTAGAGCGAGGGCGGTAGGGATCATAGTGTCGTTTGGTGATCGTTTGCGGCGAGCGGACAGCTTTGCGTGCGGCAACTAATTTTGAATCGCAGCTTACCGACTCCAGAAGTTGTTGGGATTCACGGTTGTACTTCGTGAAGTAATGGCGATGCGTCCACCTGACGAGGTACTGAGGTAAATTTGATGTACAAGTAACTGTTACGCATGCTCCGGCGAAGGTGATTTCGTGTTGAACGATGAAACGGCGACGGATGCGTCCGAAAAGGAGCCCAGCAACTGTACCCAGTGCCGGGTGGGCACTCCAGGTGGGTGTCCGTGTTTTCAGAAGCGATCATTTGTAACGAACACGAACAGAACGACCGTGGAGCGGACCAAGGTATGAAGCCGGACACGGACCGTGAGACGATCCAACAAGCCAACGTGTTCTGTTGGCCCCCCGCCTGGTGTTGACGAGTCTGGATCAAAGGCGACCGCTCTGTGCCCCGGAGGACCGTCATAGCCCAGTGGCCACCACCATGGTCATGGTATAGGGAATGGTTGCAGTGCGTGGTGCGGTCCCCTGGAGAGGGCTGGCCGACCGCTTGATCCTCACCGCTTGCGAGCACTGACCGTCCTGGGAACGATAAGGAGACGTAGGCCTGTTCTGTCGGTCAGATCTTCAGTTCAGTCTGGGGACGATAAGGAGACGTAGGCCTGCTCTGTCGGTCAGATCTTCAGTTCAGTCCGAGGCGGGTGGCTGTGCTGCTCTCGTTCTGACGCGAAGGAAACTTGAAGAGGACAGCAGATTAGTAGCACAAAATTAACTGTTTCTATATCCAGCTCAGGTGGGTTATTTTACTCTGGCAAAATATGTTGCTGAGTTCATGGTATCGTTTTCAACAGCAGCAACAGGGCAAACCTGGACGCTCGATAGCTGGTGGTGGTAAAAAGATTGCGGTGCTTCGTTACTGGCGATTGAACGAGCAGCATCGCAGCGGAGGGATACCTGTTTAACACAGAAAATCGGCTAGTGTATTTCCTCCTGTCGTTGGCAAACAGACGGTTTTGACAGAGACCATCATCACCGTGCTTTGAGTAGTTCAGCCGGACGGCCGGTCTGCTTTCATTGTCCGTTTGTGCGCCACGTGGCATGGCTGCCAAATGTGTTTCACAGTGCTGTTTAAATTGCTCCCAGTGTGATACGGAAACGTCCTTTCGCAGTTCAGCCCCTATTCGAAGAGCGAGGACTGCACCGGACGTCCGTGGAAGTGGGCACCGGTCGTGGACAGCGAGCGGGTGAGTGAGCGGTTTATGTTTGTTTTGCGTAAACTTTTGGCGTTGCCTCTTGCGAAAGTATACTCGCTGGCATCTGGATGAGTTATGCGCGATATATCTACTAGATGACATTGCTCCATAAACTTTGTTACGACTTCTCGGCTTCAGATATGGTTACGCATGTTGCCTGATACGCTCACCCCGTCTTGTGAGTCTACGATTACAAAACTAAAATCACCCGCCGTTACATAATTGTTACAGCTGTAATTGCTTATTTCGATGCAGATTCTCGAAAACATCTGGTGTTTCGACGTTCATTGTAAATGTAGCCTATTACTACAATTGAGCTATCCATCACAAGCTGAAGGATCAGATGTCATCCCATTTATGTGGCGGCACTGGGCCAACATCAGCACTTACGTTCGGATGCGCTGAAATTGCCCACCCCTTGTTCTCGCAGTACCACTTTTGAAGTGAAATGTCTCTCCCAATGTGGAAAAGGACCAGTTGCCCCATCGCTTCATTTCAGCGGGTTTCTTGAGTCAGAACTATGTCATTCTGTTTTTTTAATCAAGTAGACTACTTACGTCTTTTTGGCACGCCGCCATGCACGGTTTTGAGTCCGTCTGCATTTAAGGATGCAAATATGGTCCACTTTACCTAGACTGAAATCCGTAGTCAGTTGTCTTGGGTGACCTACTGGTCAGTATTTGCGTGCTGCTGACACTATTCCAATAAGGCAAGTGCAAATGGGAAATTACATCACTGTGCTTGACATGCGACTAGTCATTTCAAACACACGAAGTAGGACGCCGTGAAAAGTGCACGTGTCAAATATGCATGACGTATAGGGCCATGCATCCGGTGTGCAAACCTTATACACAAAGACAATGAAATTTCCTGAGAGCCAGCCGCGGTGCCTGACGCCGTTGCCCGAGCCGAAGAGCTTGCCGCACGAGTTCGGCACGTTGCCGTCGCCAGCCAGCTCTGCCACCACTGACGCGCACGAATATAGGACGCTGTACAGTATTGCAAGTTCAGCTTTATCTCGGTGATCGCGTTTCTACTGGACTCCAAAAATTAAACACTTCTTCACACTTCCAGCTCTCAATAAAACAATTTATTGGAAAGCCAGCTCATGAACTTGGGTGACATCCAAGTCGCTTTACACAGGCTGCATGAGTCAACGTACTGAACCCCTCTGGCACTGGTTCTGCGACCAATTGCAAAGCCGACGGCGGCGGCTGCGGCTGCTTCAGCGGCGAAGGCAGCGGTTCTGCTGCTTGAAGCTCGTCATCCTGCTTATCAGAAGTGGCTTGTGTTTGCACCGCTGAAGTCCGCACGATATATGCTGTCGACGTCTTGGTCGCTGCTGGTCTTTGTCATCGTTTCCATTGCTTGCTACCATTACGTTTTTCTTTTGCCTGAGGGCAAAGCGTTTTCTTTCGTTTTCGAATCACTGGTCTTCTGGACATCTTTACTTGCGTACACATGTCGGCTTGCTCCATTGCGAGAAAAAGCTCGAGCTTAAGTGAACGAGTGCTTACTTGCCAGTGCGTCGTTTTTCTGGGAACCAACCGGCAAACATTTCCATGCGCTGCATTGTGTAACAACAGCCGTCCGAATGTTTTCCTTTTCTCATCCACCTCTCACGCCGGCTCCTCTGGTATGAGTGACGCCTGCTGCTGGCGAATATTAAGAACATTGATTGAGTACATTGGTTTTTGATTAAGAACAAACTACACGCCGCCGCCTTTGGGTGAAAGAGCTGTGCTCGCACCTCCGGGTCCCGTGTTACTGACGACGAGGCGTCGGATCGCGCTTCAGACCCACTCGATCACCACAATGAGAACCCTGCCGCGGCTGCCCAGCGTCTTGCCGGCCGAGGTGTACCGCAAGCAGCGGTTTCCACCGTCGTCTGTCTCGCGCACCTGTGAAGCAACACACGGACATTGCGCTGTGTTGCGCTTCCAGCAGCCAGACGCGGTTTGGCATGAGAGTTTTGTCTGTTTCGCCACCTCTAACTGGTGCCGTTGTTAGGGACAGTGATCCGAAGACGTGATGCGTTTGCAAACGTTGCCGGGTGCGGAAGCGTTCGTCTCGGCCGGAAAGACGGCGCTGCATCCATTTGCGACGCGCGCTGACTACACGGCCGTACGTCACCTAGCTGGCCGGTGGCCAGGCCGCCCAACATGGTGCCGGCCACCGCGCCGTCCGCAGGCCGCTGAGACTGGAGATGGCGACATTTATGGTGTTTGGTCCGTCATCTTTTTTTAGGGGCACAGTCATACCAGCTGAAGGTCATACGACAATCGTGGTGAAATGAACGAGCGGACGAATTCAGGTACACCGTTTTTGTAGGAAGCAAACAACCAATATTTCCACATGCTCTGAATTGTGAAACATCAGAGATCCAAAGCCACAATGTTTCTATTCCTGACCCTCTTATCTCGCCGGCGCGCGTAGGCCGGTACCAGTGCCGCTCGGTGTATCGGAAGTTGAAATGGAGCCCGGCCTGCACGAGGAAGGCCTACATGCTGCGGAAGCTCCGCTTGTCCGGTGAGACGAGGCGTTGCTGCACTTCCAAGTGCCAGCGCAGGACGGCCATCTCGACCGGGCTCCAGTGGGCGTAATGCGGCCCGCTGGGCCGACCGGTGACCGCCTGCTGGCCGGGCTGCTGCTGCTGTCGGCTGCTGAAGACGTCACCCGGCGCCAGACCCTGCTCCGCCCGAACCGCCTCATAATAGGCTGCAGGGCCTCCATCTGGGAACATAAGCCGAACGGCCGGGCGTCAACATTGCCGCTCGCATTCAAACGCAAGGCTCGACTCGGTCAGTAGGTAATGCTTAATGGCGGGCTCATGGTACAGAACATGTCCCCCGCCCCCTGCAACCACTGCTTGAATCCGGTTGTCTCCTCCACTGCCACCATCGGACCGGCGGGGAACGGCACGGTTTCCACTGGTGGCTGCCGGCGACACACAATCATTAACGTCATCAACAGTGACACGACAATGGTCGATCGTTTTGTTTTGTTTGACTTGAGGTGTGGTTTTTGTATACCTCGTAGCTCAACATACAAACGGAGACCGACTGAGAGATGATGATAGCAACACTGCATGCATTTTGTTTGGTCTTTGATTATATTTTTCGACTGTTCTGTTCACTTACCGGGGCGACCGGCATCGGCGCTGGGGCGGGGCGTCGGACGGGCCGGGCTGTGGCGGGCCGGCAGCCTCTGTCGAGCTGCGGGCGGCCGCCACGGTAGCGGCGGCGGGCCACACGGCGAACTGCGACGGGCCGACGGGCCGACGGGCCACAGGGCTGTGGCTCCAGGCCTCCGGCCTACGGGCCGGAAGGCTGCGCCAAGCCGGCGGGCCACGTGGTGGGCGGAGAGCTGCGCCAAGCCGGCGGGCCACGTGGTGGGCCGGCGGGCTGTGGCGGGTCGGAGGGCTGCGACGGGCCAGAGGGTTGTGGAGGGTTGCGGGAGATGGGAGGGCTGTTCAGGACTGGCGGCTAGCTGTGTGTACGTTGCTACGTTTTGCGACGTTTTATCTCAGGCAACAAAGTGAAAGGCGAGGGTAACTGATGAGTAAAAAGTTGTACATTAATATAAGTAGCAACGATTTTGCAAGGTCTTTAAGCTTCAAAATTTTTAACGTTTAAAGATTGGCTCAGAGCTTTGAGGGGGAAAGACAAACTCAGTCATGCGGAGGGCTCTCTTTTGGAGGATGAAAAGCTTTTCAGACCTATAACATAGCACGAAGGTTTGTCCTACACAGAAGCGTATCCCCAAAACGTCACATAACGAGAGGGATCAACGCAGAAGCGTCGCGTGTGAAGTGTCACGTAAACATAATGACAGTAAAGCAAAGTTTTCTAACATTTAGCCTGCTGAACGATTTTTTTTTTAAATATGAACGGTAAGGTACACACCGCAAGGAAAACATCTGCATGCCAAAAGAAGTCCAGTGGGACTCTGTTATCGGCATTCTGTGTTCGAAACCATTTCATGGTTGATGCTGCAAGTCGCTCCCGTTGCCCTGGCTTCTGTATTTGAATTTTTCCTTCTAATAAAAGCACGACTCCTACGACTTTGAAGGCCAAAACGTCGTATGCCAGACTTCCTAACACAAGTGGCTTCAAGATTTCCGCTTTGCGAGCCAATGGTTGTTTTTAAACAAAATGAAATCCTAATTTAATGACGTCACCGCTTTGGGGACCTGAGACGATAACATCTTATACTGAAGCTAGAAGTTTCCTTCCTCTGAAGAAAAAAGAAAATGCCCGCAAGGTGACCGCCAAACCATGTAGCTCGTCAAAGAAATTGTTGAGTTGAGAGAGAGAAATTGACAAGTTGCTGAGGTTGTCAAAAGTAAAAACAGTAGTCCAAGGAAACGGCCCATGAAAACCTATTCAAAGAGGTACTCTTACTCCAGCAACAATTATATAATTTTGCGGCTGAAGGAGTCGAAACGAAATCTTGCATGAATGTCCCACCCAAGAGCCAGAAATGTAGATAAAAACGTGAACATATCCCATACGTCTCCCAAAATCCAGTTCCGTTGTCCGTAATCCGTACAGCGGAAGTGAATGGCTCAGTATGGCTGCAGCGTTCACTGAAGAAAGGCAGTCAGGCCATAACCAATTGCGACTGTTTACCAGCGGGGAAGTTTACGAACTACAGTTTCTTGCGAGGTTCATCAGTCGCACGCAAAGGGTTCATGAGAAGATTTGCATGTCCCAAGAGACCTGAACTTTTAACCAAGAGATTATGTCTAAAAATGGGTTTCATCTAATGCAAAGTCAGCTACATGAGATTAGTTTTAAATGGTAGTGAGATCAACGAACGTAAATGGGTCTAATAAAGCATCGCTTTTGCAATGAGCATCATTTGATCAACCACCAGGAGACCGACAAAGTTACTTGTTCTCTTCTGTGGCAGCAAAACCGCTCAAAATGGTCAAGTTAAAGGAAGTGTTTTGCCGCCATGCATGCTGGCAACAGTGGATTCTGACCTGGAAAATTAAACACGATTTAGTATTGTAAGACAGACTTGTCAACTTACGCAGTCCCAAACAAGGCGTAAATTGAAGGTGCCATCACTTTTGGTTTTACAGACAGTGGAAATCTGCAAAGGAATAAATACCTAGGAAAACTAAGAACGCTGCGTCTCATCAGCGCCACAAGGAAACAGATTTCTCGTGATTTCTGCATGTTTAGATTTTTCAGTTTTTTTTTAATTGCAAGGTGATTAATGTTTTTCTGCTGAAGTACTCTAATCTGTGCTCATTACGAGGAAAGTAAATCCTTTACGTACGCTACAAAAAACACCGACCATCGCACTCCTAACAGCAGAGTTCACGAGATCTTTGTTGCGATCAAGGCTTATTTGCATACGGTTGATGACGGGTGTTACCCGTGGTAGACCGTCAGCGCAACCAAATTTGTTAACTCTGAACCATCCAAAATCTCACTAAAAATAGCTTAACCCCAAGTAAGAAATGGATAAGGCAGGTCAATATTGCCAGTAATCAGTATTGCAGACAACTGAATAATGCTAGGAATGGTAGTACTTTTTGCAGAAAAACGTTCAGTATGTGTTACGATTTTTTAAACACCAAGGAGATATTTAACAACATGGCAGTTTTGCCATCAAAACGTCCAACGCTGACACCAGAAGATGTCAGGGTTTGGTTGTTATTGCATTTTTCGACGCTTACATACTGTCATGTTATAAGCAATATTTAACGTCCAGTTCTTGTCAAACGGACTCAGAACTGATGGCTCTTGCACATTCCTCCTTGTTTGTTGTTGTCAAGGTATCCAATTTCGTTTTGAATGGACGTAAGACGGCTGCTTTTTCGGCTTCATGCCAAGCTCTCTTGTTACGAGCACGCTTTTTGGGAAGAAAAACGCTTCCGTCATCGGAACGACTCTGAGTGGTTTCACTAGCCTGGGGACCACTTGGATACTGACTAGCTGAGAAGGGCAAAGAAGGGTCGTCGTGATCACCACCATCTCCATCCTTCCGTTGAGACTCAAAGATCTGGATGCCATCGAGACTTTTTCCTGCATAAGAAGTGATCCCTCTATCGAGACCCATACGCAGTTTTCCCATTTTTGCGATTTGCAATTCTTGCTCCGGGAGACGATAGCCGATAGCCCTGTGAACCCGAACGCTGTGGCCCATGAACCTCGCAAGCAAATCCAACTCGTTTTCCTTTAGACTTAAAATTTGCGACAGTGTTCCGATCTGCTTTCGAAGCTTAGTAGACCAAAGGGTCATTGGGTGCCGGGCTCCACAGAGCATTGCAAACTTCCTGATGGAATCACTTCCACGGAACGGTTCACCGGTCAGCGAGTATGGGCTTACGAGGACGTAACGATTGCTTTTACGCTTGACAACTCCGTTTCTTTTCGTGATGAGTACATCTACATGTACATCTATGAGTACATCTACGATTTCATTTCGGCTGTCATCAGGACCGGTACAAGTCGTGTACGTTTACGTTTTGTGACAACTCGTGTCAGAGATGAGCAGAGGTACTGTTCGCTTTTGCTAAGAGAAGCCAGAATATCGGATTGAAGTTCATGGTATGTCTTTCAATGAAAGGTGTTACTTTAAGGCGTGCAACCTCACCCTGACGCCATCTGTTGAACGGAATAATTTTTGCTAGTAGTTCTTGAGCCAGCTCTTGAAAACATTTTGGGTGCATCCCCCATTTTCATTGGCTATCTTTGCTGCCCACATTTTTCCGTTCAGAATGTTCTGCACTTTTTGTACATCTTTTGCAACTGGAGGAAGCTGGGGCATGGTGGCAAGTGCATCTTTCCTCGTGCATGGTGGCAAGTGCTCTGGTTGAAACCTGATGGGTCCAGTCAATCTCACACACCTGGATAAATTGTTCAGCGGGCTGCTCAAAGTCCGGGGTTCCCTGCATCAAGGCTTCTGCTGTTATCAGCTTTGCCATGTGTTTCAAGCTATGACCAGTTTTCAGAGCTGGTGATGGAGTCCTAAATTTGTTCATAAGGCCATCAAATGAAGTTGTTTTCATTACATGTACCAGTTGATCATACCAGGCGTCGAAAAATCATTCATTGTAAGCAGCTGATTACCACTATTTTCTCAAGACCATGCAAAAGTCTCCCCATTTCCGTCATTTTCATTTCCCTCATTTTGTTTCTAACATACTGTCTTTGGTGGCTTTCAACTGATCCGCTTTTTAAGAGAAGTCGATTTCCCGGCTTTAGAATAAGGGGATCTCGTCTAATTTTTTGGGTAATGCGATGTTGCTGCATGCCGCAGACTAAAGATTTGATGCTATCGCCAAGTTCAGCAGGCGTCCCAGGAAGCAGGAGTCTGCTAGGCACTTGTGGGATATCTGGCCGCGACCTGTTTTCAGTGCACGATTTCGAATGTTACCAGATACAGTCCGCTTTAAAGGAGTCAAGGCAATGGGAACGCGGAATATATTCACTGCTGCCTTTTTTTTGCACCAGGGCTACGACCAGGCTTAACAGTTTAACAGTTCCCCCGATTTAACTGCATCAGTGTTTTTCTCGTAATTGCCCTTGTGGCATAAAGCTTGGAATGCTTGACGTGCTTTGTGCCAGCTAACATCGTAAAGCATGGTCGATTGAACTTCTCATTGGTTTTTGTGTTTCCGTATCATATGTCGAGCCAGTTGGCTGTACGGCTTTCCACAAAATACACAACATTTTCTTTGATCACGCGCTCCTTTCGGTGCGTTCACCGCAAGGGCGACGCTTATCTCGGCTGGAGAAATAGTACTATTGGACAAAGCCGGCGGAAATGAAGCTGAGAGCTAGCTTAAGGGCGCTGATGTACATTCTTCAGAAGAATGAGTAGATGACGGAGACGAAATATTTTCATTCATCCAGTCGTCGCATTCCGACGAGGACACCGAAAATATCGTTTAGCATTATTAATTAGCGTGGCTGTGATGCTCCACTAATACACAATCCAATCAAACGTTATATCTTTGAACGATACGTAGATTACGGGTTACGCACAGAACTCATTCTGTGTAAGTGCACTTACACATGACCTATCATCACCTTGCACTTGTTATTACTTTATTTTGCTATTTATCTATGTTTTGTCTATTTTTAAGGTATTACATTAATCTATTAAGGTCCGGTCACAGGATCAACCTTATATAGCACCCAAGGATCACGGTTGTGAAACCCGGAACGAAGTTTCAGTCCAAAGGTACTCGTTGCCTTTTTGTTTGCACTGTTATTGATCCTTGACAGAACATGGAATAGAACATAGAAGACGACTGAATGTTGGAGAGCATAAACGTTTTTCAGCGGCTTAAGGCTGAAAGCAGTAATTGCACAGGCAAGATGTAATAATGATGGTTTCCGAGTTGATGTGTGACGAAAAAAGATGTCCGCTGTCGGGAGGCGCCGCCCGGTTGAGCCTAACGGACTCACATCTTAGAACGTTTCAGAGCATAACTACCACATTTTTCAAGGCGTAAAGGATTTCTTGTATCCACCTTATTGGGGCAGGCGTAAGGAAAGTTCGAAATGCCTAACTGACACGGTCCGTCCGTCCGTCCGTCCGTCCGTTTCTAGCGGGAAAAAAACAAGCGGTTAACGGTCTCCACAAATAAATGAAATCTGTCAAGCAAACATATGAGTACTTACGTTGATCGCAGCTGATGGAGGTCGTAAGTCTTCGTGCGGGTCACCCAAGCTGTCTCAAATGCACCGAGAGCAAGGACAAACTTTAGTACGCAGCCTTTCAGCAAAAAACGTTTTGAACGCCCTGACGGTCTGAAGCACGCCGGCTTCCTCATTGGTTCGTTTAGGCTAAAGGTGCCAGCATCCCGTCCAAAGAAGCGCGTGCCCGCCCCCTGTTCGTATTTGGGGAGAGGTCCAAGGAACCCCTTCCCTCTTCCGTTTTCCGTGAATCCGCATACCAGAGGGACTTGTGTCGGGACCGTCCGACTGAATGCCGATGTGGGGGGGGGGGGGGGGGGGGGCTGAAGGAGCCCTCGCTGCGCTGGGCGAGAGGGGTGGCCGCGGTGCGTATGTCGCTCGGGAGGGCATCGCAGGTGCGGGCTGAACTGATTGACGTTCAGGCGGTCAGGTGGAAACGCAGGTAAAGCCGAAGCCAGGGACTAAATGGCAACAGTCGATGCCGACCGAGAGGACTGCCGTTTCACCTCATGGCTGGATCATACTTGGACCAATGCCTGGACATCATAAAATACTAAAGCACTGACATGACATCTTTGTCGGGACTTGCGCACAAATTGCTTCTTTGTGTCGATGCCTCATACGCGAAGGTGGTGCCGTCTTATCAAACAAAATGGCGCCCAAAGTGTGCTTTGTTGTTCAGCGACCTATCTGCCTTTGTTGGCACTCAGCACAACATCCATGTGGCGTTTTATTTTCAATAGAGTGGGTGGTGATGGAAATGGGTGCTTACCACGAATGAGGAGCTACAAAACCAGGGCACCCTTGAACGGGGACGCTAAACACTGTTATTCCTCGCCGGACGGAGTATGGTTGTCTCGCCCCATGAGGTTTTTCGTAAACCGCCGGTAAACAGCTCACGCTAGGAAACTGAATTTTACGGCGTAGTACTGACATCCTTTACACATGCTTCGCTGCATGCTTCCAGTGGCAAAGATTACTGGTTATCAAATGACTGTTGTGTCTCAGACACAACTTTTCAGTGAACAACGTTTCTGTACGTTTTCATCAAAACTTGAATGAGTGACCTGGAAAGGACTGTTTCGTCCATGCGATGGGCATAAGACTAGCGCGTCCGTTTTCAGTAAAGAGCCGGCAGGTTAAAGAGCAGGATGAGACGTCGTCTGTGAGGCAATGGATAAGGCAAGGTGCTCCGCCTCCCACGGAGACTCGTTCCTCTGTCAATGCTCCATACCCAAGTCTCCTCTCAGTCGCAGCTCCATCCGACTCCCGACGTCTGCATCCACGTCACCAAAAGCATTCAAATAACTTCGCTGCTAAACTGAGAACGTGACAAGAGTTCTGTATTACCCGCCTCCTGGCTGTAAAGCGAGAACTTTAGATGGAATCTAGTGATATCTACGTCCTCTACTGTGTGGCTGCGCGGGTCCAGGTACATTTCCCAAGATTTCACTGAAAATTCCGTTTTTTTGTGGTGTCATTTCCCTAAATCCCGTGTTTCGCTACCTTCCGTACCCAAACACGGTAATAATACTGTCTCCGTCCGCATACCTGTATATGCAGCACAACAAAGGACGAAAACCATGCCAACTACAATCAATAAACGATGCAAATGAACGGTCGAGCGGCGCGTAGCGCTCATCGCACGCGGAACTTGAAGAAGCCGCGCCCGCGAAGCGAGGGCAGGACGAGCGACCGGGCGTGCTGGTGGCCCCGAAAAGTTTTCTGAAACGGAAAAACAGATTAACATAAGAGCTTTGATTTTATCGTTTCCTGTCCAGGAAGACAGAATGTCAAACTTAATGCAAATTTTGGAATTAGCGAATGCATTTCAGAAAGCCCAAAAGATGAGTCTCCGTTGCTTTCCTCGCTTTGGTAAAGCTCGAGTCATCTTCTTGTTCGTGCCACATGTTATCGAACTTTGAATCCGCTCATTAGAATGTCATGGAATTTTGCGCAACGGATGGCCACCGGCTGGACGGCCGTGCGCCGCAGCGCCCTGGGGCGCTTTACTTTGATTTTGGTACCATTGGACTTCTAAAGAAAAAGTAATTGTTTACGAAATGGATTATGACGTTAAGATGATATCTGATCCAGTTTAGAATGATTTCGAAAACTGCCGCATTGAACTGGCGACGATGAAGACATCTTACATTTGATATCTGACTTTCATTACTGAACCGATAGCAAGATAAGTTACTACATATACATCATTTGGCTTTTCATTTCATTAGTAGAATGATTTTAGCAAGATTACACACCAGCCGGCGAACATTTCCGCTGAAGTTGTGCTGGTTTTTCGGGTCCCGTGAACCACACGCAGTTCACAGGAAATGCGTTTTTTACACCTTTTGAATGAAACATAAGAAAGGTTGATTATTCCAATCACCATACATAAAGCACGATTGCTAATTAAGATCATTTCGAATTCAGTAATTCGATCATTGGAAACTTAGCAATATTCCAAACCGCGGCACTGATATCCGGGTCCGCTCGCTGTTTCTTCGGGAAAAGCCTGCAGAAAGTTGTGCAAAAGACAGAGTATCATTATTTAGCTAATGGACATTTTACAAAGAACAAGAATCCCTGCATTCATCGCGTTCAAAATGGTCAGGCGGTTTTATGCATTTAGGGTTCAGGTAGTAGACATGTTCCTCGACCCGGAGTTGATGACTTGAAGGCGATGTCCTCTTATACTGTGGTGATATATAGAAAAAGGCAACTGACACGTCCAGGTCAAGTGGTAACTGCAAAGAGGTTTTAAAAAGCTCCCATCCCTTAATTACATTCAAAACAACCCACAACAACAATATGAACAAGCTAAATTGCTTTCCGATTAAAAGATAGATAAAACAAAGATCGATAACACAAAGACAAAAAAGATCTTTACATGAACAGCTCCACACCACATAGTGCATGACCAATCAGAGATGCAAACAAGCAGCCAACTCTCTTGCGTATTACAGAGTAGCGGCTTCTGAAGGCATTATTATAGTTTTTGGCAAGCTGAGTTTTTCATAATTTTACGCCGAAGTAAAGCACGCCGAAGCGGACCGAGCAGACGAAACTGGGGATGAGCCGGGCCGCACGCCGTCAGCCCGACGGCAGGGGCCGGACAGCAGGGGCCGGACAGCAGCCGGATAGCAGGGGCCGGACGGCAGGGGCTGGACGGAAGCCAACCGTCGGCTGTTCACGACGCTGGCTGGGTAAAAGTGCGAAATGTTAGGTCTGATGGTGAAAATGCACTTCCAAGGAATCTCCCGTCAGACTGTCTCGTCTTCATCTCGTCATGTTTTCTTTAGGGGCACGGTCATGTACCATCTACAGGTCATGCGCTTACTGGGTTCCAATGAACATTTTAACGGATTCTAGTGCTTTGTTGTTCTGGGAAGGAAGCGGCCAATATTTGCGTGGGCTCAATTGTAAAAGAACACACATTCACAGCCACAATGTTTCTGTTCCTTACCTACCTATCTGTCCGGCGCCGCCGGTACCAATGCCGTTCCGTCCGGCGGAAGTTGAAGTATAGCCCGGCCTGCACGAGGAAAGCCCACATACTCCGGAAGCTCCGCCCGTCCGGAGACACCAGGCGGTGCTGGACCTCCTCGTGCCAGCGCAGGACGGCCATCTCGGCCGGGCTCCAGCGGGCGTAATGCCGCCCGCTGGGCCGACCGGCGACCGCCTGCTGGCCGGGCTGCTGCTGCTGCCGGCAGCTGTATAACTCGCCCGGCGCCAGCCCCTGCTCGAGCCGAGCAGCCTCATAATAAGGCTGCAGGGCCTCCAGCTGGGAACATAAACTCCAGAAACTCCAGCCGAAACGCCGGGCATCAACATCACCGCTCGCGCTCCGGTGCAAGGTTCGACTCGGGCAGTGATTAACGCTTAATGGTACGCTGTATAGTATGGGTATGCAGTATGTAGGTATATGGTACGGGTAGGTAAAGGGCTCACGGTACAGAGCATTCTCCCCGCTCCCTGCGACCACTACTTACGATCCTGATGCCGGTCGCCTCCTCGACCGCCACCACCGGACCGGTGGGGAATCGCACGATTCCCGCTGGTGGCTGCCGGCGACACACAATCATTAACGTCAACATTAGTGACACTGACAATGGTCTGTTTTTCGTTTGACTTGAGGTGTGGTTCTCGTATACGTTGTAGTTCATCACACAAATGGAGACCGACCAAGAGATGATGACATGAACACTTCATACATTGTTTCTCACGCATAAGAGAGGTTTAAGAAAATAATGTTGTGTCTGCCAATGGTAGAACGTTTTCTCAGCGCTTTCATGAGATTTCTTGACGACTGTTGTTCTTTTGACTTACCGTGGCGACCGGCATCGGCGCTGCTTGAGCGGGCAGGGGCGGGACGCCGGACGGGCCGGGCTGCGGCGGGCCCGCGGCCGCTGCCCAACCGCGGGCGGCCGCCACGGTGGCGGCGACGGGCCACGCGGCGGGCTGCGGCGGGGCGGCGGGCCACACTACGGGCTACGGCGGAGGGCCGTCGGGCCACACTACGGTCTGCGGCGGAGGGCCGGCGGGCCACGCCACGGGCTGCGGCGGAGGGCCGGCGGGCTGCGGCGAGTCGTGATCAGGGCCACCAGGAGGCTCTTCCGGGCTGTCCGACCCGTCCGAGAAGGACCCCGGACTCCCGCCGAGCCACACCGGGTCCGGGGCACTGGACGGGCCGGGCTACGGCTCCTGCGAGGCTTCTGCGGCAGCAGCAGCCTCCTGCGGGCAAAGTCCGAGACCGACCGTTGCCAGTGAGGCGATACGGTACATGTCAGACACCGGCCCGCACGCAAAGGACATTGGTCACGGAGAGCACTGCTGCCGCCATAATGCGCACGACATTGCCGCTGACAAAACGATGGATCCATTACGACCCGGATTAGTAGCCGGCGTTTCGTCCTTTTGCCCGTTGACAGTTTGACCACTGGTGACAACCGGCAGCAGACACCACCGCGCTCACCTGCAGGACCACGCGCCGGAAGGCGGAGGCGTACCCATGCACGCGCTCCTGGTGGCCGTGGGCGCTGTAGTGCCGCTCGGCCGTCTCCTTTGAGTGCGCACGGGCCTCAGCGGCCGTGGCGGCGCTGAAGCCCTGCAGACGGCCGGCGGCACGGAGTTGGCGATCCTGTCAACAGCGAAGCCCACCGTTCATTCCTGAGGCGTGTCACGGCCACGGCAGTCGGCTCTGGAGTGTGAGTCAGGACGAACCATGCGTACGGAAAAAACTGCGAATGCGGCTTTTGCGACGCTAGCTCAACGACATCCAAACACTGGCACACAACCGCGCACGCACGCACACAAGCGGAACGCACTCCGAAAACTGCCATGGATGAGTGGACGCGCAAGAAAGTGCGCAGCGCAATGCACGTTTTTTTCCGCGAATCAACGGTATCGTAGAAAGACGTGTTGCAAACACGCACACGCACAGACAGAGGACGTACCGCGCACATCTAGTGCATAGCACGCGGCTGTTGCGCTCATGCCTGTCCACTCACCATGATTTTCTGGGACGCCCTGTTGCGGCTGCCGATGAAGCGGCCGACGAGCCGGGGCGCCGGCCCCAGCCCCAGCTCGGCGGCGGCGGCCTGGAGGGTGGCGTCCAGGGCGACGGTCGAAGTCCTGACGCCGGGCAGCACGGCCTGTGTCGCGGCTGCAGCACGGAGCGAGGGCGACGGCGGGTCACACGCAGCTCAGGGTACACAGTCTCTCGGCCCCGCTGCCGCGGCGCGTCGGCTTGCCCAATGCCAGCCTCATGTTGCCACGGTCGCCGGCCCCTGCCGCCGCCGCCGCCGGGTCCGGCAGCCGTTGGGCGTGCGACCGTTCGCGCAGGAACTGAGCCCTGCGACGGCCGGCTTTCGAGTGACTCGCGCGGGACGGCTTTCAGGTGAAGAACAGCACACTCATTACACGACGCCGCCCGTTGTCATTTGGCGAACTCTCACCTGAGTGCTCCGTCTGGCTCAGCAGGAGGGGTCGGAACACGCCCACGAAGTACTGGAGCGCCCTCCAGACCCACTCGGTCACCACGACGAGTACCCTGCCGCGGCTGCCCAGCGTCTTGCTGGCCGTGTTGTACCACGACCAGCTCACCTCGCCGTCCACCTCGCGCATCTGCCAAGGGAAAGACGGACATTGCGCTGCGTGATGCCGCTGCCGTCGACACGCGAGAGCCTGCATCCGTTTGCGGCGCGCGCCGCGACAAATCACACGGACCGCGCGTCGAGACACGTACCTGCCCTGCGGCCATTTCCGCCAGGGTTGTGCCGGCCACCGCGCCAGTCCGCAGGCCGCTCAGGTTGGAGATTGCGATGTACAGCATCCTGAAGCACGCATACCGAGCATAAAACACACACGCGCACACACACACACACACGGAGAGCGCCGCGGTCCATGGCGGGTGGCCATTGGTCGGCGATCGGTGGACGAGCGCGGCGCAATGGCCGCTTTATTGATCACCGTTTGCCGCCGCGCCAGCTGTCCGCGTCGAACGCACCGGCGATCCGCGTAGCGCAAGCCGGCGATATCACAAAACGGGTAACGAATGTGCGCCCACCGGCGGCCGGATGGCGCGCACAGTCGACATCGCCACACTTACTCCCTGAACCTGACGGCCAGCTCTCTGGACGGCGCGGTGGGCGGGTCCGGCCAGCTGTGCCGCTCGAAGTAGCGCCGGCAGACGTCCTCAATCGCGACCCGCTCCTCCAGGCCGATCTGGAGGCGCGGGTCGCGCTTGGCGTCTTGCCGGCGCGCCATGGCCTGGTCGCCGGACACCGCCCCTGTTCAAATGGGGATTATCGTGCCGTGAGAAAAATTGAACGCAACTGCATTTGCCCGCTGCCGTGGCGGTCGACTCACCGCTGCGGTCGACGTCCGGTCGCAGACGATGTGGCGCCAGTCGTCGTCGCCGCCGCCGACGTCGGCCAGACGCAGCAGCTGGCTCAGCGCCTGGCTGTTGGCCAGCTGCTGCTCCCGGTACTGAAAACAGAGAATCGCCTTTCAGCACGAGGTGCCGCTCGCGCAAAGCGTGACGACTCGTCTCGCGGGACCGCGGACACTGCCGGCCGTCTGTACGCAAGCGGGCTGGCTCGAGTGCCGGGGCTCGACGACGCTTTTTCGTCACGCGGCCGGTTACCCGTGCCAAAAGCTGGTCGCGAAAAGCGATACCATTACCATCGCCGTCAGGTGCGCGTGCGACTCACCGTGCCCGTGTGCCGGAAGACATCGTTATCGGCGCCGTCCAGCCGCACAGACGCCGCGAGCACACGTTCCGGCAGCGGCTCGCCGGGCAGCTGTGCCTCCTCTTCCTCCAGCTCCTGTGCACGGCGCCGCGCCCGAATCGCTTGCTGCGAACACGCGCCGATCGTCAGCCGTCTCCTCGCGGACGACCAAATAGCTCACGAGGCAGCCGCGTGACGCAAGGCACGAGGCGCACTGCGGCACGTGCGCGTCGGCGCGTCGAGCTCAGGCATTCAGGCGTGTCGCGGCGCCGACCACTGACGCGCGCCGCCATTGTCTGTCGTCTGTGGACCCCGCGTCCAGTCTTCGCGACCAGAGGCGACCAGAGGCGACAGGGCCCGTGCCGGCTGCGACGACGACGGAAGATGGCGCTCTGCCGGCGGCAAAGGGGCCGTCGTCGGCGGCGGCGGCGGCGGCGGCGGCGGTGGCGTCTTCGGCGAAGACGTCTCCGACGATGGAGGCGGAGACGGGGGATACGGCGGCGGGGGCGGCGGCGGCGGCGTCTTCGGCGGTGGAGACTGCGGCGGCTGCGGCGAGGGCGTCTTCGGCGGTGGCGGCGGCGGCGGCGAAGGCGTCTTCGGCGCTGGAGGCTGCGGCGACGACGGTGAAGGCGTCTTCGGCGGTGGCGGCGGCGGCGGCGGCGGCGGCGGCGGCGGCGGCGGCGGCGGCGGAGGCGTCTTCGGCGGTGGCGGCGGCGGCGGCGAAGGCGTCTTCGGCGGCGGCGGCGGCGGCGAAAGCGGCGGCGGCGGCGGCGGCGGCGGTGCCGGCGGAAACACCAGCCGGCGGGCCGCTGCGGGCCGCGTGTCGCCGAGCTCACTCCGCTCCGGCCGCCACGGCGACGGCGGCGGCGGCGGGGGCGGTCGCGGCCGTGCCGGCGGCCGCGGCCGTACCAGCCGCAGCGGCGGCGGCGGCGGCCGCGGTCGTGCCAGCGGCAGCGGTGGCGGCGGCGGCCGTGGCGGCCGCGGCTGCGGCGGCAGCGCCGGAAATAAATCCCGGGCCACGGCCCGCCGTGGTGCGGCAGCCTGCCGCTGCCCTGATGTCCCAGGCCGGGCGGATGGCGCCTGGCGTGCTGCCGGGGCTGGGACGGACGGCCTCCGGTCGCGCCGATCGGCGGCCGCCACGGGCTGGCGCGGTCGCGTGCCGCCGGGGAAGACGCGCACGCGCACACGCCGGGCCGCTCGCTGCGCCGGACTTAGAAGTCGGCCGCCGGCGGCCGGCCGCCGCGGGCTGTCCGCCGATGGTCGGGCTGTAGCAATTGTACTGCACGAATTCGTCGCTGTGTCCGCGAGGAGATATTGTTTCGTCGCTGCGCCCGCGAGATGAGCCTGCGTGATTCTGTTGCTGTGACCGCATTTCTGACGCTGCTACCATGCGACTTAACTACCGATGCAGAGCAATTAATCATACATGTTTGCCTCACCACTCCCAGGCCAGCCAGCCCGTTTATCTTTTTGCAAGTTGACACATGGCCCGCATAGAGACACGTGCCAGACGGCCAACCACGCACCGGTCACGCGCTCACACCCCAGCCTCATCCCCAAAAGCTTCTAGAACCTTCCATCGGAATCAGCCAATCACAACCCGCCACCACACAACACGTCACTTACTTCTTCACCATCGCGTCACACTTCTACGTCACACCCGGGCCAGGTATAAAACTCGTAACCCCCAGACCCCGTCATGGATTCTGGACTTGCTAGCCGGCCCGCCATCGCCGGCACCACTCTGCTCTGCTCTGCTCTCTCTCGACCGTGAGTTCCCGCTTCGGTTATCTTCCAAATTCACAACGCGGATCAAGGTCCTACCGCTAGATTACGCTGCACTACGCTGTTCTCCGCTATTCTCCGCTGTTATTTGCTGTCCGCTGCTCTGCAAGTTTCAATACAGCGTCGAATCCGAAAATCCGAATGTCTAGTGCCTCGCAGACAAACAACAAGACGATCATCAGCATTCGGACAACTACAGCAGACCGGACGGAGAGCGGAACGGGAGTAACGCTACAGGGCGGGCGCGCCCGCGGGGCTCAAGGCCGGGCCGGCGACGCGAAAGCATTAAACACACACGCACACACACACACACACTGACACACGGAGAGCGCCGCGGTCTGTGGCGGGCGGCCATTAGTCGGCGGTCGGTCGACGAGCGCGGCGCAATGGCCGCTCTATTGATCACCGTTTGCCGCCGCGCCAGCTGTCCGCGTCGAACGCACCGGAGATCCGCGCAGCGCAAGCCGGCGATACCACAAAACGGGTAACGAATGTGCGCCCACCGGCGGCCGGATGGCGCGCACAGTCGACATCGTCACACTTTGTCTCTGAACCTGACGGCCAGGTCTCTGGACGGCGCGGTGGGCGGCTCCGGCCAGCTGTGCCGCTGGAAGAAGCGCTGGCAGACGTCCTCAATGGCGACCCGCTCCTCCAGGCCGAACTGAAGGCGCGGGTCGCGCTTGGCGTCCTGCCGGCGCGCCATGGCCTGGTCGATCTCTGCAAAAGCGCTGCGTTGTTTCAGTTCGGCTTCAGAACGGCAAAATGCATTAGCTCCTGAGCGAAAGAAGCTGGCAACATGAAATACACGGCAGATGAATCCCCGCGTTGTTCCGGATCGTATGCACGCCAGACATTGCGGATTAAAGCAGCTCGGGCGAAAGAAACTACAGCCTTCAACGAATCTCTGACGTCACGACACGTTGCACGCACGTAGTGAGCACCGCATGCAAGTAAAAGTAACAATGCCCGCAGGACGGGTCTTCTGGTGCATTTCTGTACTGCTGTTCATGGCAGTAATCATGCAAGCTGCACGACAAGTACCCGTCCGTCTGTATCAGGCCTGCTTTGCTACGTGTCATGTCATTCGATGTATGATCAGAGGCAGAAGTGAAACTATTGTCAGAGTCATCTGAAAACGACTGGCATTTATCAGAGGGCCTTTATCCGAGGAAATGGCTGCGTTTTCTAAGCCCAGTTTTCGGATGCCGGCGGTGAAGAAAAATCTAACGAAGGCATCTATCTCAAGCAGCCATCGCTCTTCGGCCGCTGCAAAAGGCGGTCTTTGCCGACCCGAAACCCCATGACAAATACTGCACACGAGAGCCCGGCCAGGACCGAGCTGACGATGCCATGTACATAAATCACTACTGGGCTCCAGTAGCTGGACTGGACAAAGCCAAGCCACAACACCGCAGCGCGCCACCCGATCGCACCCGCCGGCAAAGACGCCCGCGCCTGCGACACGAAGCCAGACAATGCGTCTCGTGCGCCAGGGCTGCAGATTGCTTTGAATACAGGGCACAGTTCATCCGTAGTCATCATCTTACATCCTTTGTTGCACGTGCGCGTCGGCCCCCCGACAGCCCGCGCGCGGACACCGAGCACGCAGCAACGCACCTTCTGTGCGCGGGGTTTCAATGGCCACGGCCAACGCAGAATGGCCGACGCAACAACTCGACGGAGACCGGACTATTGCGATCGCTCGTCGGAGCTCGACGTTCGCTCGTCACTAACAGGATTTGTGCTGCCGCCTGAGACCGACCAGGCCCTCCGCCACCTGCGCAAACTGGCGCGTCACGGCCGCCGACCGCAGCGCCCAGGCCGACTGGGCGACGCGACTGCAGAAATGCTGCAGGGCCTTCATCAGCCGCAGGCCGTTGAAGGGCTGGACCCTGAGCATTCTGGCAATCGCGCCGAACACCTGTCGGCAGAAAGAGTACGTCTCGGAAAACGGCCGGCCCGCGGCCGCGGTACGGCGGTCACCCCGCGCTCAGAATGCGCGTGCAAAAACGGCGTGACGCGGACACCGTCCCTGTTGAAACGGGGATTATCGTGCCGTGATAAAAATTGAACGCAACTGCATTTGCCTGCTGCCGCGGCGGTCGACTCACCGCTGCGGTCGACGTCCGGTCGCAGACGATGTGGCGCCAGTCGTCGTCGACGCCGCCGACGTCGGCCAGCCGCAGCAGCTGGCTCAACGCCTGGCTGTTGGCCAGCTGCTGCTGCTGGTACTGAAAACAGAGAATCGCCTTTCAGCACGAGGTGCCGCTCGCGCAAAGCGTGACGACTCGTCTCGCTGGCCCGCGGACACTGCCGGCCGTCTGTGCGCAAGCGGGCTGGCTCGAGTGCCGAGGCTCGACGACGCTTTTTCGTCACGCGGCCGGTTACCTGTGCCAAAAGCTTGTCTCGAAACGCGACACCGTTACCACCGCCGTCAGGTGCGCGTGCGACTCACCGTGCCCGTGTGCCGGAACAGGTCGTTTTCCACGCCGTCGAGCTGCAGCGACGCGGCAAGGACCCGTTCCGGCAGCGGTTCGCCGGACAGCTGCGCCTCCTCCTCCTCCAGCTCCTGCGCACGGCGCCGCACCCGAATCGCTTCCTGCGAACACGCGCCGGTCGTCAGCTGCCGCCTCCTCGCGGACCACTAGATAGCTCACGGAGCAGCTGCACGAGGCAAGGCACAAGGCGCACTGCGGCACGTGCGTCTCGGCGCGTCGAGCTCATGCATTCAGGCGTGTCACGGCGCCGATCACTGGCGCGCGCCGTTATTGTCTGTCGTCTGTTGTGTCGTCTGGTGTGGACCCCATGGCCGGAACAAATGCGATGCAAAACCGCTGGCAATTCGCAGACAACAGGACGAGCCAATACGGCATCAGCCAATCGGCGCTCACTCACGTTGATGCGATCGATGGTCTTCTCGTGCACAGGAGCTGAGAGTTGCCTGGCCGCCGCCTCCGTCATGGCTCGCAGGCACTACGGCGCACGTGAAGGTTGACGCGTCACAATTCACAGTCAACACCTTCCGCGCGGCCACCTGACAGCCGACGGCGCGGACGTCCACATAGGGTATATCTGCATGGGAATCTGCAGACGAGGCACGAGTAGCTTCACGGTGCAGCAGCCACCCGCGACGTTTCCGACATTCAGATTACAGCTATGCTCGGAACTTTGGAACTCAATGGTCTTCTGGACACCGGCACGCATGCACAACTCGCTGGATTTCAAATGCAGCACGAGGATAATTTTTTCGGGCGCGCTGGGTCGGCGGTGAAGGTTTCCGGATCGGGTGGATCATTTCAGCGACGCGCTCACCTGTCGCTTTGTCTTAACAAGGTGCGCGCAAACAGCTCCTGCCGCACTTGCCGCCCCTGCTCCGGGTGCACGCGCCGCACGTGGTGCTGGAAGTTGCACCGGATTTCGTACATGACACTGTGCAGTTTTCCCAACCCCCTGAACCTCCATTAACATCCATAAACCTGAAACTCCATGAATCTCTGATCTGTCAATGCCCGCATCCTCCTCCCCCCAGTATAACACACTCTTCTAACATATTACGCCCAGGCTCCTGCGTTTCGAATATGAGGATAATATGAGCGTGATCGCACTACCAAAAAACAAAAAGTAACAAAAAAGTAACAAAAAACAAACGCGCGGTCCCCGAGTTCACATCATGAAACGTCCTCGCATTAGCGCAGTCGTCCACATGACCTGTCCGTCCGCAGACGGGTGCAGGTCTCTCACTGCGCCGGCGGTGAACGCCTCCGCACCAGGCAACGTTGTTTGTAAGCGCACCTCGTCTCGTCTGCGCGCGCCAACCGTGCACCTTCACCAACACGAGCTATCGGCGGCGACAGCGGCGGCTTTGACTGCAAACTGTGGGGTGGCAAACCTTGTCTGGCCGTCGGTATGAAACGAATCGCAATGACCGTGTGTCGCCCCACAGGCGCGTGAGACAGATGACGGTGGATGCAGCTGGTCGTGGTGACCGTGTGTCGCTCCACAGGCGCGTGAGACAGATGACGGTGGATGCAGCTGGTCGTGGTGACCGTGTGTCGCTCCACAGGCGCGTGAGACAGATGACGGTGGATGCAGCTGGTCGTGGTGACCGTGTGTCGCTCGACAGGCGCGTGAGACAGATGACGGTGGATGCAGCTGGTCGTGGTGACCGTGTGTCGCTCGACAGGCGCGTGAGACAGATGACGGTGGATGCAGCTGGTCGTGGTGACCGTGTGTCGCTCGACAGGCGCGTGAGACAGATGACGGTGGATGCAGCTGGTCGTGGTGACCGTGTGTCGCTCCACAGGCGCGTGAGACAGATGACGGTGGATGCAGCTGGTCGTGGTGACCGTGTGTCGCTCCACAGGCGCGTGAGACAGATGACGGTGGATGCAGCTGGTCGTGGTGACCGTGTGTCGCTCCACAGGCGCGTGAGACAGATGACGGTGGATGCAGCTGGTCGTGGTGACCGTGTGTCGCTCGACAGGCGCGTGAGACAGATGACGGTGGATGCAGCTGGTCGTGGTGACCGTGTGTCGCTCGACAGGCGCGTGAGACAGATGACGGTGGATGCAGCTGGTCGTGGTGACCGTGTGTCGCTCCACAGGCGCGTGAGACAGATGACGGTGGATGCAGCTGGTCGTGGTGACCGTGTGTCGCTCGACAGGCGCGTGAGACAGATGACGGTGGATGCAGCTGGTCGTGGTGACCGTGTGTCGCTCCACAGGTGCGTGAGACAGATGACGGTGGATGCAGCTGGTCGTGGTGACCGTGTGTCGCTCCACAGGCGCGTGAGACAGATGACGGTGGATGCAGCTGGTCGTGGTCACGGTGTGCAGGACGTCGGGCAGATCCTGGTCGTTGTGACGGAGTAGGTCTGGAGCGCACTTCAGTTCTTCATGGGTGTGCTCCGACCCCTCGTCAGTCACGCCGAACCCGCAGGTGAGATGAGAGCTCCTTCGCCCAGGGTCTCCTGGCGGTGACGTGCAGTGTGTTCTTCATCAAAGCCGTCCCGAGTGGCTCGATAGCCGGCCGGCACGGTGGTCAGTTTCCGCGCGTACGGTCGGACGCCTGAAGGCTGCCGGACGCTACGGCGGACGAATGAGGGCAACGTGTCACGACACGATGCCAGGAAATGCAGAAGGCATATCGACGCACTGCGCGAGACGGTGTTCCCTGCGTTGCGTATGACCCGTCGTCGCCCTCGCTCCGTGCTGCAGGCGCGACGCAGGCCGTGCTGCCCGGCGTCAGGACGTCCATCGTCGTCCTGGACGCCACCCTGCAGGCTGCCGCCGCCGAGCCGGGGCTGGGGCCGGCGCCCCGACAGGTCACGAGTTCGACAACCACGTGCACTGCACCAGATCTGCGTACACGCCCTCTGTTTGCACCACGTCTCTCTGCTGCTGCTGATTCGCAAAAATGACAAACGTTCGTTGCACTGCGCACTTTCTCGGCGCGTTCAGTGATCGCCGTCGGTCTTCTGGGCGCGTTCCGTTTGTCCGTGTGTGTGTTTGTGTGTTGTGTTCGGGTGTCGTTGAGCCGTGGCCGCGAAAGCCGCATTCGCAGTTCTTTCCGCGCGCATGGTCAGCCGTGACTGACACGCTAGAGCCGACTGCCGTGGCCGTGACTGAACTGAAGGTGGGCGTCGCTGTTGCCAGGATCGCCAACTCCGTGCCGCCGGCCGTCTGCCGGGCTTCAGCGCCGCCACGGCCGCTGAGGTCCGTGCTCACTCCACCGAGACGGCCGAGCGGCACTGCAGCGCCCACGGCCACCAGGAGCGCGTACACGGGTACGCCCTCGTCTTCCGGCGCGTGGTCCTGCAGGTGAGCGCGGTGGCCTCAGCAGCCCGGGATCACCAGTGGTCGAACGGTCAACGGCCAAACCCTCGAAACGCTCACAATAATCCCAGTCCATAATCGATGCATGGTTTTGTTTGCCACAGTAGCCGGGTATCAGTCATCAGTCAGTCGGTGACAGTCAGCCAGCTATTGCAGGCCGGCTTTGTTGCATGAGCGAAACGTCTTGTTTCAGCTCAGACTAGGGCTTGCCGCTTACTTCGTTAACCAAGGTTTAAGGACGCTGAATTGCCCGGTTTCTAAGAGTTCAGGTTTCAGAGCAGTCTCACCTTGGGATCTTTGGTTGGTTTTGGGATCATTGAATGGTTTTTGGCTTTGGAGCGCGGATGATAAGTGACGGTAACGAGCTTCTTGCTGGGCGTTCCTGTACACGACAGGCCCCATTTCCAAATGCCCTTGATTTTATTTTGCATCTTGCTTTCATCATCTGATCTTGGCGACGGTCTCTATGTCCGACACAAAAAGTGAAAAGACATGGAGAATTGCGATTTTCCTCTTTGCCCTCGATCATTCTGCTTAAACGCACATAGGACGTTATGCGATGCACTGTCCAGTTTCTTTTGAGAGGGTGCCCATTTCGAGTCACTGTCTCTTGGAAGAGCCGAGTTTTTAACTTCGCGAATCCTGGAGTGTGGGGAACGTGTGCGCTATTCATTCTATTGAGCTGTGACTTGAACCTATGACTGCAGCCGGCATGAATTCTTTTTTCCCGATCTCTCCACCGGGACCTGTTGCGTCCCCCGCGTCCGCGCCGCCCACGCCGCCTCGTGCCGCGGCCTCGAGACGTTCCCCGGTGACCGCTCCGTCGGGGGCGCAGCTCTCGGGCGGGGCTTCCCGTCCTGGGGCGCCGCGGAGTACGGGTGTCACCGTGCGCCCGGGTGCTCCAGATCTGGGGGCTGCGGGTCGCGCGGCCCGGGGCGTGGGGCCGACGGTTGCGCCGGCCCGGGCCCATCCGTCGCCGTCTGGCGATGGCGCGGCCATGGGCCCTCCCCCTGCTCCGGCGCGGGGTGGGTCGGCGTCGTCCTCCCCGGCCGCGGGCCGGACAACAAAACGCCCGCCGCCTTGGCCTGTGTCCCCGACGGACGGGGGCAGGGCCAAGGTGCGCGGCAGCTCTGCAGAAGGTCGTCCAGTCACGGGAGGGTTATGACCTTGCAAAAGGGCTGACCACTTCTTTTGAACACTTTAATCTTCCACTTGCAGTGACTGTTTTAGTGTTCCTGCAGGTGCTGATGCTTCTTTTATATCCCGGGACGCTGTGTTTTAAGACCCTTTTAACCCGACCTTATACAGGTCATTTTACAGTGGAACTGTAGAGGTGTTAGGTCGAGCGCCAGTGATCTGCAGGCTCTTCTGAGACGGCGTTGCCCATTTGCTGTTGGCCTCCAGGAGACAAAACTGGCACCAAACACTTGTTTTAGTCTCAAAGGTTACAGCATATTTCGTCGCGACGAGCCAGTCGACACCGTTGCGCACGGTGGGGTCCTACTAGCCGTTCACCATGGTGTTCCCACCCAGCGGCTCGACGTGCGCGCTGATGTGCAGGCTGTGGCAGTGAGGTCGCACTTGGGACGCCGTCAAGTAACACTGTGCTCAGTGTATTTGGCGCCTGGTTGTGTTTTTCCCACGTTGGAGCTCCGGCGTCTGGTTGCAGGGCTGCCTGCACCTTTCCTGCTTTTAGGTGATTTTAATGCTCACCATACTAATTGGGGTTGCGACAACACCGACACACGTGGTCGACTTTTAGAAAGCTTGTTGAACGACGAATCACTATGTCTTTTAAATACTGGAGCCAAAACACATTTTACTTTGCCTTCCGGACAAACATCGGCTCTAGACCTGAGCATTTGTAGCCCACAGATGATGCAGTACTTGACGTGGTCGGTTGATGACGACCCATGCGGAAGCGATCACTTGCCAGTATGGCTGCACTATAAGGACGGTGCCGTGCTCGGCTCAAGGCCACCACGGTGGTTGCTTCGGCGTGCTGACTGGGGCCAGTTTGAGGAACAGGTTGAATTGGCCATGCGTTGGCGTCAGCCGGAGGAGCGTCCGATGTCGGTGGACGAATTTACCGAGATGATCGTGCAGTCAGCCGGACAAAGCATCCCCAAAACATCTGGTGCTCCCCGCCGCCCACCAGTGCCATGGTGGACGAAAGCGTGTAGAGACGCCATTCGTACACGCAGGCGAGCTTACAGGGCATTCGACCGTTGCAGTACACTTGATAATTTGATCGCTTTTCGACAAGCGAGGGCCTCGGCACGCCGTGTTATCTTGGAGGCGAAACGGCGGTCATGGCGAGAGTATGTGGGTGGCCTGAACCGCTCCACCCGCACTTCGGAGGTCTGGGACCGCATCAAGAGGATAGGGGGCCGACATTGCTCTGCGCCGCTGCCCGTGCTGCGCGTGCACGGCCATGACGTGTTTCACCCTGCTGCCGTTGCCAACGAGATCGGCCGCGCCCTCGCAGAGCGGTGCCGGGGTGGCGGCGCCGATCCTGAGTTTGTGCGTCACAAAACTCGCTGTGAGCGGTCGCCAGTGAACTTTTATACCTCTGAGCAGCACTCGTATAACGAAGTGTTCACAATGGCTGAACTCAGGTCAGCAATATCGTCCCTGCGCAGTGTGTCGGAGGGCCCAGACGAAGTGCATAACGATATGCTTCGACACCTTCCACATTGCGCGGTTGAGACACTGTTGACTATGTTCAATGCGATTTTGACCCGTGGCGAGTTCCCGTTGGCCTGGCGAGAGGCCATCGTCATCCCACTGTGCAAGCCCGGCAAGAGTGGTTTAAACCCTCTTGATTATCGTCCCATATCTCTGACATCTTCCTTGTGTAAACTTTTGGAGAAGATGGTTAACCTCCGCCTAACCTGGTTTTTAGAGAAGAATAACGTGTTTGACAATGCTCAGTGCGGTCTCCGGAAAAACCGTAGTACTGTGGACCACCTTTTAGCCCTAGACACAGCAGTGCGTGTTGCTTTTCGGGAACGACGTCATGTGGGAGGTGTGTTTTTTGACATCGAGGGTGCATACGACACGACGTGGCGACACGGCATTCTCTTGAAGGCCTTTGGGCAAGGCATTCGTGGTCGTATGGGCGTCTTTTTACAGAACTACTTGGATGACCGTTTTTTCCGTGTTCGTGTAGGAAAGCACTTTTCTGACCGGTTTCTGCAGGTGAACGGCGTGCCTCAGGGTGGTGTGTTAAGTGTGACACTCTTTGCCATTATGATTAACGATGTGGTAGACAGACTGCCTCGCTCTGTAGGAAGGTCACTGTTCGTCGACGATCTGGCAATATGGTGTAAGGCGTCCAGTGCTATCTCGATGGAGAGGCAGTTGCAGCTGGCCGTCGGCCGCTTGGAGAAGTGGAGCCTGGCAAATGGCTTCCGTTTCTCGACGTCAAAAACAGTTGCGTGCCACTTTTGCCGCTCTCGCCGTGGCTGTCCCGCTTTATCTGTGCAACTGTACGGGAAACTGATTCCGTCGGAGCCAGTAGTGCGGTTTCTTGGACTGCAATTTGACAAACGATTGACGTACAGGGACCATTTTAAATCGCTGCGTGAGAAGTGTTTTAAATCACTGAACGTTTTAAAGTGTGTCGCAGGTACATCGTACGGTGCGGACAGAGTGACGTTGCTCCGTCTATACAGATCCCTGATTCGCTCTAAGTTGGACTATGCTTGTTTTGTGTATGACTCTGCATGCGATTCCAGCAAGCGTACGTTGGACACAGTGCACAACTCTGCCTTGCGCATTGCTACGGGTGCCTTCAGAACGTCTCCCACCGCTAGTATCTTGGTGGAAGCTAATGAGCCACCCCTGGCTTTGCGACGGAAGGTGCTCGGGCTGCGGTATGCATGCAAGTTAGCTCAGTTCCCCGACCACCCGACATATGAGGCGGTGTTTTCTTCCAGCACAATAGCCCTTTTTCGCACCGGACGATCTCTGAAAGCCACTCCTTTCTGTGTGAGAGTCCATGACCTGTTAATTGAGAGCGGTGTGCGACTGAGGTCCGTGGCACGTTCTTACGATCTAGACATACCTCCCTGGGAACTGGTGTCCCCTGTGGTGGACGTGTCTTTGGCTGAGAACCGGAAGCGCGACGTGGCCCCGGAGGAGTTACGGTGCAGAGCACTGGAGCACATGGCATCCTACGATGGCCATATGACTGCTTTCACCGATGGATCGAGGACGGAGGCTGGTGTGGGCTGTGCTTTCGTGTGTGGCCCTGACACTCGGTCATTTACTTTGCCACCTCATGCATCGGTTTATACGTCGGAACTCGTGGCCATCGACAAGGCGCTGTGTTTCATTGAGGCAAGCGACGATGGTTTTTACGTACTTTTTACAGACTCGCTGAGTAGCCTTTTAGCGCTGAAGTGTTTCCATCCGCGTCATCCCCTTATACAGGATATTTTAAGACGATTGACAGCGTTAGACCGACATGGAAAGAGAGTGACGTTCTGTTGGATCCCCAGCCACGTGGGGATATCTGGCAACGAACGAGCCGATGCAGCCGCGAAGCGTGCGTCACGCATGTGTGTGACGCGACGAATGTCATTGCCTGCCAAGGACTTTTATCGTGTGTTTTCGTCATATATGTATGACTTGTGGCAACGTGAGTGGGATGCGCTCGGTCCAAATAAGCTCAAAAGTATTAAACCCCGCCTAGGAACTTGGGCCTCAAGTTCACGCGAAAACCGGCGAGAGGAGGTTATTCTCTGCCGTTTGCGCCTAGGCCACACATACGTAACGCATCACCATCTGTTAAAGGGCGAAGAGAGAGGGATGTGCCCCCGCTGCAGTGAGCCCCTCACTGTGCACCATGTGCTGATCACATGCAATGGTTTGACTTCAGAGCGTTTGCGGCACTTTGGCCACAGTACGACTCCTCGCACTTTGCAGGATTTGCTGAGTGACGAGTCTCGTTTTATAGAGACGGGACAGTTGTTCCGGTTTTTATTGGATGTCGGTTTTTCTGCGGTTTTTTCACGCTACTAGTCACATGTGTTTTATTTTGTGTATGCTGTTGTAGGTAACTTTTTTGTCTTGACATAATTGCGTTATATTACGCCGTCGGATTTTATTAATTGTCGTGACTCTTTTTAATGGAGCTACTTGAAGAAGTTATGGGCGCCGAATGACCCTGCAGTCGGTGCGCCCCTAAGCCCCAATAACCAACCAACCATTTCCCGATAAATCCACGCTAGCACATGCAGGACATTACTAATCGACCTGTTATGGACATACTACAATTAAATGCGGTGATTTTTTCGGTTGATACGGAACGTAAAAGCACAGGCTACACGCTGCTGCGATTTCCATTGCAAAAAATCAAGAGCCTCTGTGTGATATTAAAGCGGAATCGATCAGAAGTTTGAGAATGACTGTATCGTCGTATCGTCTGCTTCCAGGCGGGACCGCACCCGAACCGTGGGTCGAAGCCTCCGGGCTGCCGGTACCAATGAAAAACGGTACATCGAGTTACATCGTGATGCTTTGTCCGAGACTGTGCTATATCTGGATCGCCAGCACCACATCCAATCCTGAAAAACGACGAGAAACAGCTTTTCATATTGCGTTCGCTTGCGCGTGGCACGTTCAATGGCGGAGCGCATTGAAACATGTTTTGCGCCACGCGATTGCTCGTTATTTGTCTTTTCAGGTTGATGCGTTTTGAGCCGATCTGACCCATGGTTGCCGAGGAAATTCGCCGGGACCGCAACAACGTTCGCCGCCTTTTGCGTTTCCGTGGTACGTGTTATCCTTATGGGCTAAAGTTCCCCCTTTAAGCGCGCGGCAAACGCCAACGACGGGTCCCAGTTTGACGAAAATGAATGGATTTTCTGGTGGCCCCCGAGACCTTTCGAACGGTGTATGGCACGTGCCGATCCGCCTATCCGTTTGGACCCTGGACAGGAGGAAAGATTTGACGACAGACAGACACAGTTCTCAAATAGTGTATGGACGAGACGAGAGCTCCTTTCTCTTCAGTTTGGCGCCATTTACAACCGCCGGGCCGCTGGCCGGACACGATTGGCACGGGGAGGCAGTGTCAGAATCAGACCAATCTTAAACTGGACGGTCGAAAACACTGCAGTTAAGACTGTGAACAATCCTGTGTTCTCCTCCTTCCGATGCTGGCGCGGACCGGCCTGGCAGCCGACCCGTCCCGGTAAACCAGGCGGTCCCGCGGGTCCAGTGTTTTCTTGTGATTGTCAGCTGACGGTGGTCCGACGATCTCCGGCAGAGTGATCATATATCATATCATCATCAAACATACGGAAACCCGAATGTCTGGTGCATTGTGGTGGCAGCTGTGTTCTCCATGCCCATTGCCCTTTGAGCGCGGACCGATGTCTGGCATGTACCGTACCGCCTCACTACAAACGGCTGGTCTCGGGCATTGCCCGCAGGAGGCTGCTGCTGCCGCGGCAGCCCCGAAGGAGCCCCGCAGGCACGTGCTCCGTACCGTGAGCCCGTCATGGAGCGCAAATCACTGCCCCACTCGAGCTTTGCACCTGAGCGTGAGCGGTGACGTTGATGCCCGGCCGTTCGGCTTATGTTCCCAGATGGAGGCCCGGCGGCCGTACCACATGGCGGGTCGGGCGGCAGGTCGTTCTACTTCACTCCCGTTGTAATGTGTAGTTAATGTCAAGAGATCCTTTTTTCCGCCTGGCTTTGAACAACAGGGCGTCATCTGTGTCCTGTGAAAGTGGAATTTCTGGGCTGCACGTGACATAGTTTCCAGAAAAGTTATCGGAATTTGATCACTGTTAGGAAAGCGCTCTTGACCCAGGCGTCCATTTCAACGAAGCGATGTAAATGGTCTCACTCATGCCGACCCTGGCGTTGATGTCGACGACGCAAAATCCGTTGCCTCAATGAACTAGGATCTGAGTTATTCACGTGCAAACAGCGTCATTTCAAACTCCATTTCATGTCGGTGTCAGTTAAAACATTGGTGTCATTTCAAACTCCATTTCATGTCGGTGTCAATTAAAACATTGGTGTCATTTCAAACTCCATTTCATGTCGGTGTCAATGAAAACATTGGTGTCATTTCAACGTCCATCTCCGGGTCAGGTGCCATCATTTATTTCTGTCGTCGACGTCCACAGACAAGCAATGGAGAGAGAGGGCGCCGACGCCCCACCGCCTGGGAGCAGCAGCTCCCGGCCTCTGGCCCGGACGGCCTGGCTGTCTCGCTGGCGAAGAGCCGGCGCAGCCAGAGGCCGTCCGGGCTCTCGCGCCGCCGGCCCGGCCTTGAGCCCAGCGGGCTCGCCCGACCATCGGCGGACAGCTTGCTGCGGCCGGCCGCTGGCGGCCAAGTACTCAGCCCGGCGCAGCGAGCGGCCCGGCGTTTGCGCGTGCGCGTGCGGGTCTTCCCCGGCGGCACGCAACCGCGCCAACCCGTGGCGCCCGCCCAACGCCGGGACTGGAGGCCGGCCGGCCCCGCCACGGCGGCGCGCCAGGCGCCGTCCACCCGGCCTGGGGCATCACGGCAGCAGCAAGCTGCCGCACCACGGTGGGTTGTGGCCCGGAATTTACTTCCGCCGCCGCCGCCGCCGCCGCCGCCTGTACCGACACGCCGCCGCCGACCGGTGAGTCACCATTCGTTCTCGGCAGAGCGGAAGAGATCCAATAACAAACTCACGTGTTATAATGGCGTAAACGCAGACAGTGGCAGTCGGAACCGTCGGAAGAGCGATCGCCATCCGAAAAACGTTGTGTTGTTCTTGATGGACGAGCACGGTCGGACATTGGACGGTGGCTGACGCGCTGCTGTGCGTTTTCAGCGTGGAGGTGCGCTGCCCGTTGTGCCGGCCGACCGTCTGGTTCGGTGCCGGCCGCAACGGGCTGCGCAGCTGTCAGAGCCACGTGCGGCGCGTGCACCCGGAGCAGGGGCGGCAGGTGCGGCAGCAGGAGCTGTTTGCGCGCACCTTGTTAAGACAAAGCGACAGGTGAGCGCGTCGCTGAAATGATCCACCCGATCCGGAAACGTCCACCGCCGGCCGAGCGCGTCCGAAAAAATTATCTTTGTGCCGCATTTAAAATTCATCGAGCTGTGCATGCGTGCCGATGTCCAGAAGGCCATTGAGCTCTAAATTTCCGAGCATAGCTGTAATCTGAATGTCGGAAACGTCGCTGGTGGCTGCTGCACCGTGAAACTACTCGTGCCTCATCTGCAGATTCCTATACAGGTATACCCTCTGTGGCCGTCCGCGCCGTCGGCTGTCAGGTGGCCGCGCGCAAGGTGCTGACTGTGAATAGTGACGCGCCAACCTTCACGTGCGCCGCAGTGCCTGCGAGCCATGACGGAGGCGGCGGCAAGGGAACTCTCCGCTCCTGTGCACGAGAAGACCATCGATCGCATCAACGTGAGTGAGCGCCGTATTGGCTGCTGCCGTCTTGGCTGGTCCTGTTTTCTGCGAATCGCCAGCGGTTTTACATCGGATTTGTTACGGCCATGGGGTCCACAGACGACAGACAATGACGGCGCGCGTCAGTGGTCGGCGCCGTGACGCGCTTGAATGCCTGAGCTCGACGCGCCGACGCGCACGTGCCGCAGTGCGCCCTGTGCCTTGCCTCGTGCAGCTGCTCCGTGAGCTATTTGGTCGTCCGCGAGGAGGCGACTGACGACCGGCGCGTGTTCGCAGGAAGCGATTCGGGTGCGGCGCCGTGCGCAGGAGCTGGAGGAGGAGGAGGCACAGCTGTCCGGCGAGCCGCTGCCGGAACGGGTCCTTGCCGCGTCTCTGCGACTGGACGGCGTGGAAAACGACCTGTACCGGCACACGGGCACGGTGAGTCGCACGCGCACCTGACGGCGGTGGTAATGGTGTCGCGTTTTGCGGCAAGCTTTTGGCACAGGTAACCGGCCGCGTGACGAAAAAGCGTCGTCGAGCCTCGGCACTCGAGCCAGCCCGCTTGCGTACAGACGGCCGGCAGTGTCCGCGGTCCAGCGAGACGAGTCGTCACGCTTTGCGCGAGCGGCACCTCGTGCTGAAAGGCGGTTCTCTGTTTTCAGTACCAGCAGCAGCAGCTGGCCAACAGCCAGGCGTTGAGCCAGCTGCTGCGGCTGGCCGACGTCGGCGGCGGCGACGACGACTGGCGCCACATCGCCTGCGATCAGACGTCGACCGCAGCGGTGAGTCGACTGCCGCGGCAGCGGGGAAATGTAGTTGCCTTCAATTTTTCTCACGGCACGATAATCCCCGTTTGAACAGTGGCGGTGTCCGCGTGACGCCAAGTTTTTGCGCGCGCGTTCTGTGCGCGGCGTGACTGTATTGCGCGCCGGACAGCGGCCGCGGGCCGGCCGTTTTCCGAGACGTACTCTTTCTGCCGACAGGTGTTCGGCGCGATTGCGAGAATGCTCAGGGTCCAGCCCTTCAACGGCCTGCGGCTGATGAGGGCCCTGCAGCATTTCTGCAGTCGCGTCACCCAGTCGGCGTGGACGCTGCGGTCGGCGGCCGTGACGCGCCAGTTCGCGCAGGTGGCGGAGGGCCTGGTCGGTCTCAGGAGACAACACAAATCCGGTTAGTGACGAGCGAACGTCGAGCTCCGACGAGCGATCGAATAGTCCGGTCTCCGTCGAGTTGTTGCGTCGGCCATTCTGCGTTGGCCGTGGCCATTGAAACGCCGCGTACAGAGGGTACGTTGCGCTCGGTGTCCGCGCGCGGGTTTGCTGTCTGGGCCAACACGCACGTGCCGATGAATTGTCAAAGCAATCCGCAGCCCTGGCGTACGAGACGCATTGTTTGTCTTCGTGTCGCAGGCGCGGGCGTCTTTTTGCGGGCGCGCTGCGGTGTCGTGGCTTGGCTGGCTTCCAGCTGGCTTCCAGTCGAGCTGCTGGAGCCGAGTAGTGACTTAGCTACATCGCATCAGTAGAAGGGGGCGAAACAGAATCCTCGGGAATTGGAACGACCCGTCTCTGTAGCGCAGCTCGGTCCTGGCCGCGTTCTCTTGTGCAGCATTTGTTACGGGGTTTCGGGTGGCAAAGCCCAGCCTTTTCGGCGGCCAAAGAGTGATGGCTGTTTGAGATCGAAGAGAGATAGATGCCTTCGTTAAATTTGTCTTCACCTCTGGCATCCGAAAACTGGGCTAAGAAAACCCAGCGATTTCTTCGGATAAAGGCCCTTTCGCCGTTTTGCCAACTGGCAAAACGGCGAAACGCCAGCTACTAATCCAGGTCGTAATGAATCCATGGTTTTGGTCAGCGGTAATGTCGTGCGCATTATGGCGGCAGCAGTGCTCCATGACCAGTGTCCTTTGCGTGCGGGCCGGTGTCTGACATGTACCGTATCGCCTGAATACAAACGGTCGGTCTCTGACTTTGCCCGCAGGAGCCGCAGCCCAGCCAGTCCAGCGCTCCGGACCCCGTGTGGCCCGGCGGGAGTCCGGGGTCCTCCTCGGACGAGTCGGCCATCCCGGAACAGCCTCCTGGTGGCCCTGGTGAGGACCCGCCGCAGCCCGCCTCAGCTCGCCTATCCGCCGCAGCCTGTCGGCCTGCCTCAGCCCGAGGTGTTGCCCGCTGGCCTGCAGCCGAGACCCGCCGCAGCCCGCCGGTCCGCCTGAGCCCGTCGCGTGGCCCGCCGCCGCTACCGTGGCGGCCGCCCGCGGTTGGGCAGCGGCTACCGGCCCGCCGCGGCCCGGCCCGTCGGGCGCCACGCCCCAGCCCGCTCAAGCAGCGCCGATGCCGGTCGCCACGGTAAGTGAAAAGAACAACAGTCGTGAAGGAATTCATCAAAGACCTAAGAAAACGTTCTGCGATTCTCAGACACACCGTAATTTTCTTTAAGCTCTCCTATGCATGAAAAACAATGCATGTAATGTTGCTGTCATTATCTCTTAGTCGGTTTCCGTTTGTGTGATTAACTACCAAGTAAGCGAGAACCACAACTGAAGTCACACGAAAAACAGACGATTGTTGTGTCACTGATAATGAAGTCAATGATTGTATGTCGCCGGCAGCCACCAGCGGAAATCGTGCGATTCCCCACCGGTCCGGTGGTGGCGGTGGAGGAGGCGACCGGCATCAGGATCGTAAGTAGTGGTTGCAGGGAGCGGGGAGAATGCTCTGTACCGTGAGCCCTTTACCTACCCGTACCATGTACCTACATACTGCATACCCATACTATACAGCGTACCATTAAGCGTTAATTACAGCCTGAGTCGAACCTTGCACCGGAGCGCGAGCGGTGATGTTGATGTCCGGCGTTTCGGCTTATGTTCCCAGATGGAGGCCCTGCAGCCTTACTACGAGGCTGCTCGGCTCGAGCAGGGGCTGGCGCCGGGTGACACCTACAGCAGCGGACAGCAGCAGCAGCCCGGCCAGCAGGCGGTCGTCGGTCGGCCCAGCGGGCGGCATTACGCCCGCTGGAGCCCGGCCGAGATGGCCGTCATGCGCTGGCACGAGGAGGTCCAGCACCGCCTGGTGTCTCCGGACGGGCGGACCTTCCGGAGCATGCGGGCTTTCCTCGTGCAGGCCGGGCTATACTTCAGCTTTGGCCGGACTGAACAGCATTGGTACCGGCGGCGCCGGAGAGATAGGCAGGTAAAGAACAGAAACATTGTGGCTTTGAATGTGTGTGCTTTTACAGTTGAGCCCACGCGAATATTGTTCGCTTGCTTCCGAGAACAACAAAGCACTAGAATCCGTTAAATTGTTCATTGGAACCCAGATATCGCATGACCTCTAGGTGGTACATGGCTGTAGCCCTAAAGAAAACATGACGAGATGAACACAGAACAATCTGACGGGAGATTCATTGGGAGAGCATTTTTACCATCAGACGTAACATTTCGCACTTTTCCCCAGCCAGGGTCGTGAGCAGCCGACGGTTGGCTTCCGTCCGGCCCCTGCTGTTCGGCCCCTGCTGTCCGGCTGCTGTCCGGCCCCTGCCGTCCGGCCCCTGCTATCCGGCCCCTGCTGTCCGGCTGCTGTCCGGCCCCTGCCGTCCGTCCCCTGCTGTCCGGCCCCTGCCGTCCGGCCCCTGCTGTCCGGCCCCTGCTGTCCGGCCCCTGCCGTCCGGCCCCTGCCGTCCGTCCCCTGCTGTCCGGCTGCTGTCCGTCCCCTGCTGTCCGGCTGCTGTCCGGCCCCTGCCGTCCGTCCCCTGCTGTCCGGCTGCTGTCCGGCCCCTGCCGTCCGGCCCCTGCCGTCGGGCTGACGGCGTGCGGAGCGGCTCATCCCCAGTTTCGTCTGCTCGGTCCGTTCCGCCACGGGCAGGGGACTCAGTTCTGGGTAAGGAAAAACGGAGACGCGGTCTGTTGTGGCTGCCTTCTCGCGGCAGACCGTGTTTCATACTGAAAGCCACAGAATGCGCCACGTAAGTGCGCAAACACCCGGCTCGCGTCTTATCGACACGGATCACTGCCGCCGCCCCGTCGCCTCCACCGCCACAGCAGCGGGGGCCGCCACCGCCGCCACCGTCGCCTACACCGCCACAGCAGAGGGGGTTGTCACCGCCGCCGCCTTCGCTTCTGGAACTGGTCGCCGCAAAACCTGGTGTGGCGCCGAGTCCGAGCCGGAGAGCGCGCTCTTCGACGCCGGCCGACGGGTGATGGTTAGCGTGTTAAAATCAAATTGTCGCCTGATCTAATCGTCGCGTGATCTGCCGCCGGCATAACGGTGCATCTAACGATAAATCACGGACAAAATACGCGACAATACAGGACGAAACCATTTTCGATGCCTGTGAACAAGCTATATTCGTTAGAGGTGTTGTAATACCTGTAATAGCTTTGGGAGTTTGTTCATGTTTTTGCACGAATGCCGCCGCAGGAGCCGCCGCCCGGCCCGTCCAGCGCCCCGGACCCCGTCTGGCCCGGCGGGAGTCCGTCGTCCTCGGACGGGTCGGCCAGCCGGCGCTTTAGCCCCACGGTCCGCCCGGCGCCCTGTTCCAGCCCGCGGAAGGAGCGCCGATGCCGGTCGCCCCGATAAGTGCATAGAACAATTGGAAGCTATTGTTAAAGCCTCAACAAAATGTTTCACGTTTGGAAGACACACGCCAATTTTCCATAAGTTTTGTTGATGAAAGCACAATGCATGCAGTGCCGCCATCATCACCTCTCTGTCTGTTTCCATTTGTGTGGTGGACGACAAGGTATACAGGCACCACATCTCAAGTCAGATGAAACGATCGACCATTGTTCCTCTGATGTTGACGTCATTGATTGTGTGTCGCCGGCAGCCACCAGCGGGAATCATGCCGTTCCCCACCGGTCCGGTAGTGGCGGTGGAGGAAGTGACCGGCATCAGGATTGTAAGCACTGGCTGAAGGGGGCGGGGAAATTCTTCGTACCGTGAGTCCGTCACTAAGCGTTAATTACTGCCCGAGTCGAGCCTTGCACCTGAGCGCGAGCGGTGATGTTGACGCCCGGCCGTTCGATTTGTGTTCCCAGATGGAGGCCCTGCGGCCGTACTACATGGCGGCTCGGGCGGAGCAGGTGCTGGCGCCTGGGGAAGTATACCAGAGCCGGCAGCAGCAGCCCGGCCAGCAGGCGGCCGCCGGTCGGCCCAGCAGGCAGTTTACCCGCTGGAGACCGGCCGAGATGGCCGTCTTGTGCTGTCATGAGGAAGTGCAGCACCGTCTCGTCTCACCGGACGGGCGGAGCTTCCGCAGCATGCGGGCCTTCTCGTGCAGGCCGGGCTGCATTTCGGCTTCGGCCGCAGCAAGCGGCACTGCTTCTGGCAGGATCGGCGAGATAGGCGGGTAAGGAAGATAAACATTGACTGTGGATCTCTGCTGTTTCGCAAGTGAACGCATGCAAATAGTGGCCGCGTGCTTCCTAGAACAATGAAGCAATGGAATTCGTGCACTCGTTCACTGGACCCGCATTGTCTTATGATCTGAAGCTGGTATGACTGTGTCCCTAAACAGAAGATGCTTACCAAATGTGCAGCAGTCTTACCGGAGATATATTCGGATCGCATTGCCACCGCCAGACCGGACATTTCGTATTTTTCTCCCCAGCCCGGGTCGAGAGCCGGCAGACGGCTGACTGCCGTCGGCCCCTGCTGTCCGGCCCCTGCTGTCCGGCCCCCCTGCCGGCTGTCCGGCCCCTGCTGTCCGGTCCCTGCCGTCCGGCTGTCCGGCCTGACGCGCGGTCCGGCTCAGTCCGCTGCCACCGTTGTCGAAGGCAAAACGCGCCGGAGGAAGTGAAAGGGGGTCCTCGAATCTGTTGCTTGAAGTGATTACTTAGGCCTCCTTCAAAAAAAGCTTCTTTGGAATCTCAGTTTTAGACAGGGCGCCAGTGATGACCTACTCCTCTCGAAAAGTACCGAGAGGTCTTTACCGTGCTGGCCAGGATATCGCCCACACCTGTTGTGGAGGCTGTGTGTTAGCCCCGTCACGTCCGGGGTTAAAATGCCTGGTTGTTTGTTATCCGAGGGGGTACTCTAGCTAAATTTCCCCCTGTTGGCAAACATTCGATTCGCTCGTCAGGAACGGAAGGTGTAAACAAGAGGACCAGGTGAGCAGCAGACCCAAAGACTCAAGACAAAAAGCACCGATGGAGAGCCTACACTGGGCGTCCTGTTACCCAACTGGAAATCCCTCCCGCCCTGTTTCTCTTTCTCTCTTTTTTCTATAAGTTATAAGACGGCTGATACCTAACGGTGTATACCCCCCTGCTTGGGGCCATTGCGGCCAGGACTGGACGGCCCCTGGGCTAACGCCTGGGCCTGGGGGTCAACGAAACCGGTCTTCCACTTTTCCGGGGCCACCAGTGCCCGAAACCTACTAACACACCACACACACCTCTCTAAAAACCATGTATTATCCCATCACCGCCGAGGACGGCTCTTTCGTCGTCGGCATCTACCACGGACTCCGCACACGACGTCGCCAAGGAGTCGGCGTTCACACTGACTAAGACACTCGAACACCACCCACAGCACAACCCAGGGCCAGTTCACCAGACACCACAAACACGTCCTGGTGCTCACCACGAGCGCCAAGGACACCAAGAAGCTGCTCTCACCCACAACATTCAGTTCACAGAAATGCAGCTTCTCCTGTTAACAACATAGCACTTAACACTTAACAACAGTCGTGTCACCATAAACACATTACAATTTAACACATGGAGCCCCGACGACATCGCCGTCGCCCGACAAGCAACAGGAGCCACCTTGTTCGTGCTGTGTGGGGACCGGTAACGTCTGCTGGTGTAAATAGTATATTTTGTATCGGGTTCAAGTAAATTTCTTTTTCAGTAGCACGAATATATGTTTCTTGCCCTCGTAACGTCTTAAACTCGCGGCCCATTGGCAGTCGGCGCCGATCACGCTCGACTGGGGGTTGACCGCCCTCCTCGAACTAACGAAGGACTGGTGGCACGATAAAGAAGGTCGCACGATAAAGATAAAGTAGATAAAAATAAGCACAGCGTTGGAAAGCTCGTGATAAGAAGAGTTGGAATCTGGTCTCATTTTTTGCGATATGTAGGCCATTTATGCCCTATCAGTGTTTTCTCACAGCCGACTGCATGAAACCGAGAAACGGCGGGATCTCAAAGGCTGTGATTAATAACGTCTAGGTAAAAGCACCACTGAACAGGTAAAAGTCCGCAGATACCGACACACGCCTAATTTCTCTGATTTGTTCAATGTATACGCTGGAATGTTGAGTTAAAGACACGGCGATTGTCGCGCCGACTGCCGGCGGGCGCCGTAGCCAAACGCGGTATGAAATTAATGGGAACCAGTTTTAGCTTGTCCTCATTTTCATGATATAGGTCTTCCATGAAATATATATTAATCATGGGGTTCTTGTGATGTTTTTTTTGTGCTTAAATTTTGGAGAAATTCAGTTGTTATCACTCAGAGCAATTGGCCGAGCTTTCTTTGCGAGTGTTTATTTCCAAAATATGCAGTTTTTTGAAACTTTTATATTCTTGGTGTTACTCTCAACTGTGCAAGCCAGTTGTGACATTTTCTTCCCATTCTGAGTACGTCATCCCCGATTTTGAGGGCGGTGCACTTTGACCCATAAGCTATTCGTGACCTGACCTCAGGTCAGTGGTCGGAAGTCATTGATACCTTGTCCATCGACGCCAAAGTGATGTCTGCATCACCTCACTCTAAAAATTTTACGAAAAAATCCGTCAGATTCCGAAGAAAAACCATAACATATCTAGAAAATGGGTTTTACCTGAGGTCATTGGCCCGGAAAATGGCTTAAAAATCTGAGATGGCAGATGTGTTACATGTATCAAGATCTCTAATTCCTGAAACTTTTTCATGATATGTTTTCTGAAAAACTTACAGGGTGCTTAACTTTTTCGAGCCTAGGTCCGCTTTACCCGACCTAGGTCAGACACCTGACGTGACCCGAGGTCAAAACTTTGACGCGGTGTAAAAATGCCCAAACAAAAAATGTGTCAAGTTTTATGGCGCTGCGTTCGTTTGTTCAGTCGCATTCGCGGAAAAACCTCGGGGGCGGTCAGCCGTCCCCCAGTCGGTGGTGGGTTAACCTGTCTGAGGGACACAACATACGAAATTGTTTTGTTAGAAGCATAGCAAGCTGGGAACCACAACCGCACTTTTGTTAATGCCATTGTCTTTGTTTGGATGTTGATTTGGACGCATTTCGTCGGTATCATAGAGTTAAATCGGGAAGTCCAACATTTAACTGCAGACCGCCGCAGTCTGGCACTAGTTCCGACCGTCCGACTGAGCGTGGCTGCGAGAGGAGTGGCGATACAACTGCTGCCCGTGGGACGTCTGAGCTCACCTCCGGCCTGGAGGGCAGCCAGCTGCAGAAAACTCAAACGGCACCGCGCAGTCACTGTCCTGCCTCTGTCGGTACCACACAGTCAGTGTCCTGCCTCTGTCGGTACCGCACAGTCACTGTCCTGCCTCTGTCGGTACCACACAGTCACTGTCCTGCCTCTGTCGGTACCACACAGTCAGTGTCCTGCCTCTGTCGGTACCACACAGTCACTGTCCTGCCTCTCTCGGTACCGCACGATCACTGTCCTGCCTCTGTCGGTACCACACAGTCACTGTCCTGCCTCTGTCGGTACCACACAGTCAGTGTCCTGCCTCTCTCGGTACCGCACGATCACTGTCCTGCCTCTGTCGGTACCACACAGTCACTGTCCTGCCTCTGTCGGTACCACACAGTCAGTGTCCTGCCTCTGTCGGCACCACACAGTCAGTGTCCTGCCTCTGTCGGTACCGCACAGTCACTGTCCTGCCTCTGTCGGTACCACACAGTCAGTGTCCTGCCTCTGTCAGTACCACACAGTCACTGTCCTGTCTCTGTCGGTACCACACAGTCAGTGTCCTGCCTCTGTCGGTACCACACAGTCACTGTCCTGCCTCTGTCGGTACCACACAGTCACTGTCCTGCCTCTCTCGGTACCGCACGATCACTGTCCTGCCTCTGTCGGTACCACACAGTCACTGTCCTGCCTCTGTCGGTACCACACAGTCAGTGTCCTGCCTCTGTCGGCACCACACAGTCAGTGTCCTGCCTCTTTTTGTTCCCCCCCGGTCCTTTTCCTCCCTCTCCCGGTCCCGCCGGATCCTTGTCCTGCCTCTGTCGGTACCACACAGTCACTGTCCTGCCTCTGTCGGTACCACACAGTCACTGTCCTGCCTCTCTCGGTACCGCACGATCACTGTCCTGCCTCTGTCGGTACCACACAATCACTGTCCTGCCTCTGTTGGTACCACACAGTCAGTGTCCTGCCTCTGTCGGTACCACACAGTCACTGTCCTGCCTCTGTCGGTACCACCACGTCCCCCTCCACACAGTCACTGTCCTGCCTCTCGGTACCGCACGATCACTGTCCTGCCTCTGTCGGTACCACACAGCCACTGTCCTGCCTCTGTCGGTACCACACAGTCACCTGTCTCTGCCCAATCCCCTGTCGGTACCACAGTCACTGTCCTGCCTCTGTCGGTACCACACAGTCACTGTCCTGCCTCTGTCGGTACCACACAGTCACTGTCCTGCCTCTGTCGGTACCACACAGGCGCTGTCCAGCATCTGACGGGTTGCAGCATGCAACATGTGGGAGCTAGATTATACCTTTTGTTAAATGCATTTTCGTGGGATTTTCATTGGGAGACACTTGAGCAAGAGCAGTCCTTAAACCCAAAATGCTCCCCATTAGGATGAAAAGTGCGCTTTTTTGTTTTGTAAAGGGACATAGCGTAAATGGACGTTTGTTTTTAAAACTGATACATTTTTGAATTAAGACGTCAGTATGAGATGCATCTGTTTTAAGAATATTGTTCCACGCAACCAACCAGCCCCCCTCCTCCCAAGGAAAAGTCCCCTCCCTGAGTGTGCCAAGGTTCGCCTTTAATGGTTTCAGGGACGATTCTGAACTGGCGAGTGGACACGTTGAACCTTCGGGAAGGCATTGTAGGTTTTCACAAGGCACCTTTAGCTGTCTTAAGGTCGTCCTGAGCCGCAAGAGGAACTTCTTTACCTGCCAGAGGAGCGTCTTGAGCTCCCCGAGAGCACCTTGAGTTGCCAGATGAGCACTGCGCCACCAAAGGGCAACCTGACATGTGAGAGGGACACTTTAATCCGTTAATTCGGTTGGTTGGTTATTGGGGCTTAGGGGCGCACCGACTGCAGGGTCATTCGGCGCCCATAACTTCTTCAAGTAGCTCCATTAAAAAGAGTCACGACGATTAATAAAATCCGACGGCGTAATATAGCGCAATTATGTCAAGACAAAAAAGTTGCCTACAACAGCATACACAAAATAAAACACATGTGACTAGTAGCGTGAAAACACCGCAGAAAAACCGACATCCAACAAAAACCGGAACAACTGTCCCGTCTCTATAAAACGAGACTCGTCACTCAGCAAATCCAGCAAAGTGCGAGGTGTCGCACTGTGCCCAAAGTGCCGCAAACGCTCTGAAGTCAAACCATTGCATGTGATCAGCACATGGTGCACAGTGAGGGGCTCACTGCAGCGGGGGCACATTCCTCTCTCTTCGCCCTTCAACAGATGGTGATGCGTTACGTATGTGTGGCCTAGGCGCAAACGGCAGAGAATAACCTCCTCTCGCCGGTTTTCGCGTGAACTTGAGGCCCAAGTTCCTAGGCGGGGTTTAATACTTTTGAGCTTATTCGGACCGAGCGCATCCCACTCACGCTGCCACAAGTCATACATATACGATGAAAACACACGATAAAAGTCATTAGCAGGCAAATTCGAAACTGCCACTCTGAGCTGCTTAATGTCGTCCATTAATCGTCTCTGGGGCACCCGAAATAGAGCACTTCACGGATCGGGTAAATCCGCGGATCTCTGACCGATCCGCGGCCAGATTGGATCGGACCAGAAAGTTCAAGCAAGATATGAACTGAGACCGGACCAGATTTTAGAATTTGCCAGGCGACACTGATTGGACAGATTGGAAATCGATAAGATTTTAAAAGACGCTAGGTGGACAAGATTTGTAGAGCGAGTCAGACGACTTCTGTCTGATTTTGTTAAAAGGGAGTAGTTAAACGTGGTTAGATATGTCGCATTTATCTATTTATGATGACAAAACCGAAAACTTGAATGCAGATTGGCGCGGATTTTCGTTGGCATATTTGCGCTACAACTGATTGGACAGGAAAGGATTCAGGAATTTTTTTGAAAAGCTGATTGTGGATGGATTGGATCCTAGATTTCACGGACCGGCTTAGACCGCAAAGCTTCCATAACTGGTCTCTAAATTGCCAAGGGTGCATGTAGAGTTGCCAGAGAGGCACACCAAGCCTTCACATGTGCACTGTAAGCTGGAGCAGGGGCATCTTGGCTTGCCAGAGGGGTGGCTGACATGCCAGAGGACCATCTTAGGCTGTCTGAGGGCATGTGGACTTCTGCTAGAGGACCAAAGGTCAGAAAGGCAAAGGCGCTCTGGTTGTCTGATGGCCGTTCCGCCTTGTTGGAGAAATAAGCACCTTAGCATGTCGCAGGAACACCCTGGACTGTCATTAGACTGCCTTTTCCTCGGTACGATGGGTGTACAATCTGTTAATATATTGGTGTCAAAAAGTTTGATTCAATGAAACCTAAAAGACGCCATCTTTTAAGGGTATCCAGCCCTTACACAATCATTATTTTCTACGGATAATGATATTGTAGATTTTGTACTGAATCGTTTTGGACAGATGTTCACCTTTCGTCACATCTGATTTCCACTTCAACACATAGTCAAACAAAATGCCAATTTGAAGTTCCAATAAACTTGTACTGCGTTGGCTTGGCCAAAGCGCCATCCGTAAGAATATACATACCAAAAACCACGTTCCAACCAACAAAACCGGTTCCTGCACCACGGCTCCTTCCTGAAAGTGATGAGGAACCCGCCCGCAAGTCACCCTCCCCCCAAAAAGCACCACTCAGTGCAGGCACTGCTGTCAAGTTTTCAAGAAAAAAGCAGCTCAGTACATGGTAGGCGACCGGAAAGCCGTCATGTCCACGGGACGACGGCTGTGAGCTGTCCACTTGACACGCCCACATCAGAAGGCCTGCCGGACCCACTCACATCACACGGTCTGCGCCAGCTCGGTGACAGCGAAGCACAGCACGAGATCAGTGAGCCCGCTGCTGCTCTGCAAAACGCGTGCGAGACGGTACTGTTCTGCTCCCACGGCAGCCCAAACCTGCCGCGCCGTACCGAATCTCGTGTGATGACAGTCCGCTCCAGGTCGGTTAGGTTTAACTGAAGGAGCTCCTCTGGGTGCACCATGCATATTGCACAGTGGTTGAGGCGTGCTTGCGACATTGTGGACTGCAACGACGTCTTAGTTCGCCTCAGCATGGAGAAACTACGCTCATCGGTGCAGGACGTACCGGGAGCCATGGATGAACGCTGACTTGGGAATACCGGTGACCAAGTGAGTCAACGTCTATATACATGCTGAATATTTCGCATCCGATGTTTTCTCATACCATGTTCCATTCGACGAAATACTTTTTTCTGCAGCCATTACCAGATAGATATCTGGCATTCCATATCTTCCCGCCCGAGTTTTATTTTCGTCGTTATTTCTGTTGTTGGGTGCGTTGAGTTCTCTGGCTTGCTTCTCACAGTTTCCATTTGAATTCCACCATGCGGTATTATGTCCTGTAATCAAACGGTTCTTGCCAGCCAGTTTGGCTCCACTTAAAAAGAAAATGGGTGATTTGTGACCACTACGACGTAAAAGTTGTAAAAAGTGGTCGTCAGACCAACCGCGCTCAAATTACGAGTCATTTTATATTTCAGTGAGCTCTAGCCCAGCCCGCACTGCGACTGAGCGGAGCGGCAGGGTCCAGCGTGGCCGATACCGGCACCTCAGGGAGCCTGCGTCCGGGCCCAGCACAGGCCCAACGCTTTGCGCAGCTGCTGACAGCGCGGCGATCCCCTCCTCATTGCCCAGTCCGCGCCCAGTCGGGGCCTAGTCGCAAACGAATGCTATCAATGCTGAGAAACATATTTTATTCCTACTTAGTCTCCTCTGTATGAATAAAATATGTTTCTCGTACTGTTCATATCTAACATGCCCCGTGAAATGGGTTTTGTTTTAAGTGGGGTAAATCGGAGAGGTTTCGTTACAAGGAAGTAGACAAGAGATTAACAGTGTTCAACAGGAAATGTTTAAAAATCTATTTGCGGTAGAAGACGAGCAATCCGGCATTTGTGGTAGAATTCGACCAATTCGATACCAAAATTAAATCATGGGGCAGCTCAGACCCACTTACTTTGCAGGCCGTTGAATCAGTGGAGTACGGCTTTAAATGTATTCACATGGGATTTAACTGGTATAACCTCGTTCGGAATGAAAGCACAACTTTAACCAGTTTGTACCACCAAGCGAATGAAAGTGCGTGGTCATGTCGCTTTAAGATTCGGTTCATGTCCAGTTCGTGCCACCGACATGGTGTCAAAATGCCAGTGATGCTTTCTTTCCTGATGTCTTGTGTCGCAGAAATAAATGGCGTATCGGTTAGCGGTGTCGTTAAACAATGTACGCCTCATGACATGGTTAGCATTTGCGAAAAACTGGGATTTTAAGAGCAAACGTTTACGGCGCGAAAAACAGGCAATTTAGCCCTATTCCCGGCGGGTGGGGGGAGGGCTGAATTGGGTCCCCTCGGGTTTTTTTGTTTGCCAATTCCAGGCTTTTTGACGTGGCTTCACGAAACTTGGTGATTTTTCCTAGCTATTTTTTCTACGTGCCGTGACAAAATTTCAAAATTTCATTTTGCACAGGGCGGAGCCAGGCGACGTTTTTGGGAGGCACCTCTAACCATTTTTGACCCTGTTGGGGGTAAAAGGAAAATGTCTGCCGAAAATAACTTTTCTAGGGTAAAACTTAAAACGTTATATGGATGTATAGAAAATGCTTGGGCAATACGTAGATACATTTTTTCATGTGAGGCCACTTTACAAGATCATGACAAGGTCAAATGTCAAAATTTGGTTTCATAGCAATAATTTTAGCGCTGTTTTTTCAAGTCCCAAACCCGGAATTATATGACGTAGAAAGGTGCCCTCTGATCGTTAATCAGGTTTCAGTTTGATATCAGGTTGGGTCACGGAGCTATGACCTAAAATGTCAGTGCGCATACCCTATATCACAATAGCCGTAAAATGAAATCTTTTAAAACAGAGTGAATTCAACTGATCGGAAACGTGTACAGATAATACTAAATGCATACGAGGTCATTCCACTTGACCCCAAGGTCACTGAAAGTCATTTAAGGTCAAAGGTCACAAGTTGATCTGAAGAGCATGTGACCATGACAGTTACCCCTTTTTTATGTCCCTGGCACCGCCTACGCTAATATTATGCAAACTTTGTAATGCGATTTGCACTTGATTAACATATCATGACTAGCAGAAGCCGAAAAAGTGCTTTGACCTTTTTTGTTGATGCAGTTTTTGAAAGAAACTAATCCTATTTTCGAAACCCTATAAACGTTCATGAATTTTCTCAAAATTTTAAATGTGTACACCAATGGTAAAAGTCCTGTCCATAATCCCTCGATTCATGCCAATTTCACCGAAATTGGCCCAACAACGGAGTTATAACAAGTCCAAAATTACCCCTCATTTTCATATTTGTGCTCCCCTGTATCCACTCATTTGGAAATTTTGGAAAATTATTTTTTTAAGTGTAGTTTGCGTCATGGGAAAATGATTGCCATTTGTTGCCATGAAATCGGTTGCGTAGTTCTCGAGATTTCAGGGGGGGGGGACCGAATCCGCCCCCTGCCGAGAATCGGCCATACCGTGTAGCCCTCCGTGAACAGGGTTAAGGCAACAAATGCAAGGTTTAAAAAGATCATCTGTTCAGAAGCCGACTACATAGAAATAAGGCAGTAGTGGCGTCTGGAAGATATCCTCATAAAAAACGTTAAGATTGCTTTCAGGTGCTTATTTTTTCTCGTCCTGCTATCTACCCATCTTTCCTTCCTAATAGGTCAGCCACATTTATTTGGGATTTTCCATATTCGGTGTTCTTGCAGCATAAAACAACCCAGCATATGTTACTTGGCGAAAACTATCCTGGTGATTCAAGCATAACGCCGTTGAAAACGTGGATGGACTTCGCATTTTTGTAGCCACTTAACGTTTCGGAAATAAGATGTCTCCACAGTACCAGTATTAGATTTCACGATTTCCAGCATTCCAACTGCCCCCCCCCCCTCGGCTATCTAGTTTTGCCTTCACTGAATAGGTAGGACGGGGATGGGAAGGGGAGGGTGGCTGGCGACTCCTCTGTCGGGGCTGAACCCCCCCCCCCCGAGGTTGAATCTCCCCCCTCCTAATTGACATGACGAGGCCATCTTCCTCTCGTCTGGTTGTGGTATTAGTGGTAACTAAACTAATAGCGACTCATTTCTAAATCAAGGTGGACTGTGTAGAGCTTAGGAGAAAATGCTTAAGGCGTGGGAGCAGGACAGACCAGAGGACCAATGGCACACAGCTTTCATTTTTTGTCGCAAACTGGATAACATTGCAATTTTTGTGGAAAGTGATTATGTGTGTCAAGACAGCCCACGGTCAGCCCACGCTCAGCCCACGGTCAGCCCATAAAAGCGAAGCCTTCAAAAGCGCCCAAAATGCACCATATGATGCATCTCGACGAGCTGAACACGATGGTGCAATTTAATGTTGGGTGCATCCAATACTTTAGCCTGCAGAGCCAATTATCAATCAAGGGGTGAGAGTTTCTCACTAATATTCACAGCCGACTGCATATAGTCAAGTAGCTTCTCAAACGACTCCCCGTATCAAGCCCAGCTCAAAACTACCTCTTGTTTATCAATATCTTTTCAGCTTTTTGAGAAACATGCATCCAGAACCGGTTTTTCACCTAATGCTTTGTTTCCCATAGGCTTTAACATTGAGGGCAACGGTCGTGAATTGGCCGGCCCCTACGATTTTTCTAATTTTTCGTGTATGGGTACCCTGGCCTGGAACACACTGCCTGGCAGTGAAATTTGCCGGGTGCATTGGTATTCTCACCGATTGCAAGGGGTGAGAATTTCTCACTAAAATTCACGACCGACTGCATATAGTCGAGCAGCATCTCAAACGACTCCCCGTGTCAAGCGGAGCTCAAAACTACCTCTTATGTATCAATATCTTTTCAACTTTTTGAGAAACATGCATCCAGAACCGGTTTTTCACCTAATGCTTTATTTCCCATAGTCTTTAACACTGAGGGCAACGGTCGTGAATTGGCCGGCACCTACGATTTTTCTAATTTTTCGTGTAGAGGTACCCTGACCAGGAACACACTGCCTGGCAGTGAAATTTGCCGAGTGCATTAATATTCTCACCGATTACAAGGGGTGAGAATTTCTCACTAAAATTCACAACCGACTGCATATAGTCGAGTAGCATCTCAAACGACTCCCCGTGTCAAGCCCAGCTCAAAACTACCTCTTGTTTACCAATATCTTTTCAGCTTTTTCAGTAGCACACATGTCGATTCGGTTTTTAACCTAATGCTTTATTTCCCATGGACTTTAACATTGAGGGCAACGGTCGTGAATTGGCCGGCCCCTACGATTTTTCCAATTTTTCGTGTATGGGTACCCTGACCAGGAACACACTGCCTGGCAGTGAAATTTGCCGGGTGCATCGATATTCTCACCGATCACAAGGGGTGAGAATCTCTCACTAAAATTCACAACCGACGCGCATTCCGTGCTTTTGACGTCAGGAGTCGCATGGAGAACCTGATAGCCTTCAAGAAGGCGAGAGCTTTAGTTCGGCGGACGGTACGGGAAGCGAAACGTATTTCCTGGCGTGCGTACGTAACACGCTCAACCGATTTACGCCAACTTCGCAGATCTGGGCGCGGAACAAGCGTATTTCTGGGCAGTTTTCATCCGTGCCGCTTCCTGTGCTACGTGTGGACGGCCAGACTGTGACGCAGCCATTGGACGTGGCTAACGAGATTGCACAGCCTTGTCACACCGTAGCAAAGGTGGTAACACGAACCCACAGTTCTTACGGCACAGAGCACGATGTGAGCTAACAGTGATAGATTTTTCCACGAGTGAATCGCAGGCATACAATGAGCCATTCACTTTGATGGAGTTGGAATCGGCAATTGTCAAGCTTCGCAGTGTGTCAGAAGGCCCTGATACCATACGCAACGACATGCTCAGACATCTGCCGCCCTGCATACTTCGCGTGGTTTTGGCGGTTTTTAACTTATTGTGGTTAAGAGATGAATTCCCAGCTGTTTGGCGAGAAGCTGTGATAGTTCCACTTCTGAAACCAGGCAAAAGTAGATTAGATCCTCTTCACTACAGACCCATTTCTCTTACGTCATCACTTTGTAAGCTGATGGAAAAGATGGTGAACGCACGATTGACCTTTTTTTGAACAGCATCACGTTTTTACTAACGCGCAGTGCGGTTTTAGAAAGAACCGGACACAGTGGACCATCTTATAGCTCTAGACACTATGATTCGTACCGGTTTTAAAGCGATCAGGCATATAGGCACAGTCTTCTTTGACACTGAGGGCGCCTATGACGCCACTTGGTTTCATGGTATTCTTGTAAAGCTGTTTAGATATGGTAAACGTGGTCGTATGGGTACTTTTCTTCGACGCTTTTTAGCTGACCGTTTTTTCCGTGTCCGTGTTGAAAACACGCTCTCCGAAAAGTTCCCACAAATAAACGTTGTACCCCAAGGCGGTGTGTTAAGTGCAGCGTTGTTCGCAGTTATGATAAACGACATCGGTGATGTGCTCCCCCAGTCTGTTGGCCGTGCTCTTTTTGTTGATGATTTTGCCATTTGGACGAGTGCAGTAAGAGCACCATCAATGGAACGGCATCTCCAGCTGGCTGTGGACCGCGTGGAGAGGTGGAACACCATGAATGGGTTCAGTTTTTCAAACAATAAGACCGTAGCCATGCATCTTCTTCGTCGCTGGAGCTGCGGTGAAATGACTCTCCGTTCGTATGGACAGTGCATTCCAACAGGGTCTGTGGCCAGATATCTTGGGGTATATTTTGGCCGCCGCCTTACGTATAATGCACATCTGGAAACTTTAAGCGATCGCTGTTTTAAGTCTCTGAACATATTAAAATGTGTGTCACGCACAATGCTGTTATATCGTTCTCTCGTCCGCTCCAAGCTGGATTATGCATGTTTTGTGTATTACAGCGCATGTGATCCAGCAAGTGCATTCTAGACACCATCCATCACACCGCTCTCCGCATCACCACAGGGGCCTTCCGCACATCATCCACTGTTAGCCTTATGGCAGAGTCACACGAGTCGCCACTGTCGACGAGGAGGAAAATGCTCGGCATGCGCTATCCCCTGAAGTTGCGACAATTCCCGTGACACCCGACGTTTGACGCAGGTTTTTCACGGTCCACTGTGAGCTTCCTTCGCGGTGGATCGCAGCAGCGCACTCCGCCTTTCGGCTTCCGAATGCGAGCTCTGTTGCAGGAGAGCGAAATTCCTCTTCGAGGGGTGAAGCGAATAAGCCATCTGCCTTCTCCTCCCTGGCATTTGACGTCACCTTCAATAGACACCTTGCTTGCAGAAATTGGAAAGAATGAAGCCATGCCAAATATAATGGGATCCAGGGCGCTGGAGGGCATGGCATCATATGACGAATACACACTGACGTACACGGACGGATCTAAGACCGCCGGTGGTGTTGGTTGTGCGTTTGTGTGCGGTTCTGTCACCCGATCGTTCTCGTTGCCTGCACACGCGTGTTTTTACATCGGAATTGATAGCAGTCACCAAGGCGTTATGTTTCATCGAAGTTGGTGACGAATCACTATACCTGATTTTAACGGATTCCCTTAGCAGCCTTATTGTTCTTAGATCTTTGCATTCAGCATGTTTCCTTCTACAGGACATTTTACTACGTCTGACACAACTGGATCAGACTGGGAATAAAATCATCCTGTGCTGGATACCCAGTCACGTCGGAATTACGGACAACGAGTTGACCGATGCCGCTGCCAGGCGAGCAGCGCTGACACTATGTACACGTTCTCTGCCAATCTTGCCAGAGACTTTTATCCGGCAATTAGGAACTTCCTGTACAACAAGTGGCAGCGCTCTTGGGATGAGACAGATGGCAATAAACTCACAATGGTAAAACCCAAGCCTGGTTCATGGTTGTCCTGCTCTCGCAAGGCGAGGCGAGAGGAAATAATACTGCGCAGACTGCGTATCGGTCACTTATACGACCCATGGCTATCTGTTGCCTAGGGCTGGTAGGCCTCTCTGCCATCGATATGGTGCCTTCCTCACTGTCAACCACGTGGTCCTTTCGTGTCCATACTTGGCTGAAGAACGTTGACTTCACTTCGGACAGCACGCTTCGTCTCTGTGAAGAACGTTGACTTCACTTCGGACAGCACGCTTCGTCTCTGACGCTCTGCGATGTACTTGGAGACAACTCACGCTGTCTTGAATCGAAATAGCTCTTTCTATTTCTTAAAGACGCTGACTTCGATGTTTTTACACACCTCACTAGTGAGGCCAAGCAACCTCGTTATAAGCGCAAACTAACCTCAGAAGTCGGCGCGCCCGAAAACACCAATAAACAACAACAAGCAGCGAAACAACTGGCTCTACATCATGCGTGCTGTGCTGTGTACATCACTTTGTTTCACACTGAACGTTGAGAACGGCTGATAAAAATCTAAATATCACCAGTAATGTACCGATGCCCTACGGGATTTTGACCAACGATTTTGCGCTACAGAACCCTGTCCCAATAGTCGTTCCAAAGGGATGGCATTATCGCGAGCATTTGACCCCTGTGAGATTGTAATTCCTCGCTTCAGTGTATAAAGATGCAATTGTTTTCCAGATAAATATACTTACGTTTTCGAGCCAGTATTTCAGGTGATGAAAATTAACCGAAACACACGTCTTACTTTGATAAATCGGACAAGTAGTCGCCTATATAACAAAAAGAGGCACATCCTAGGAGTCAGACAAATCACGCGCGATGCCCCCACAACAAGGAGACACATGCCTACCAAACCCTACAGGAAATACACCATTACGTGGAAAAAAACAAATAGATATGCATGTTACACAAAACTCGAGGAAATAGAAATCAACTAAAGATAGTTTTGAGCTCAACATCACACGGAGAGTTTGACAGCGTTTACAGGGATCAGAGTTTTCGGGAGAAACTCCCACCCCTTGTAATTAATGAGAATGTCAATGCACCCGGCAAATTTCGCTGAGGGGCAGTGTGTCTTGCATGAGGGTACCCATCCATCAGAAATTAGAAAAATCGTAGGGGCCGGCCAATTCACGACCGTTACCCTCAGTGTTAAAGCCCATGGGAAATAAAGCATTAGGTGAAAAACCGGTTCTGGATGCATGTTTCTCAAAAAAGTTGAAAAGATATTGATTAACAAGAGGTAGTTTTGAGCTGGGCTTGATACGGGGAGTCGTTTGAGAAGCTACTTGACTATATGCAGTCGGCTGTGTATTATTAGTTATTTATATATATATTTATATATATATAATATTGTGTATTAAATACTAGTGAGAAACTCTCACCCCTTGATTGATAATTGGCTCTGCAGGCTAAAGTATTGGATGCACCCAACATTAAATTGCACCATCGTGTTCAGCTCGTCGAGATGCATCATATGGTGCATTTTGGGCGCTTTTGAAGGGGTCGCTTTTATGGGCTGACCGTGGGCTGACCGTGGGCTGTCTTGACACACATGAAGTGATTCCTCAGTTATTTTAGTGGTTGAGTTATCTTTGTTTTATCTCTCCGGAAGCTTTCCTCCTAGCTCGGGAGCATGGCATCAAGAAAAGAATGTTTTGGCCCTTCTCAGCGAACCCCCGAAAGGTTTCACCGCCAGTGATCACAAACACCACAATGACCCTGAAATCATTCGAAAACGGAGAGAGGGCCCCGGGTCCTGTGAAACGAACGCTGGGTGAAAGAAACGGAAGATCGAGGAGTCCATGATCCTCTGCTCTCCGCCTTGCCGAACTTTTAGCATTCAGCCAATGACAACAAATGGAAATTATTACCTCAAAATGTTATCTCTTTCCCTTCCCCTACAAGTTTCCATGGCTTCTAACACCTCTGGACAAGGGCAGATCCAGACCATGTGCTCAGTGTGGGAGGGAGGGGGTCGCAACCTCACCTCTCCGAAATGTTGATTTCCCCCCAGATTTCGTTTTTTTCAGCACTTCTTAAAATGAACATTTATTAAGAAACTGCTTCAAAAATGAACAAAACTTTACTTTTCCGTACAAAAAAAGCATCCAAAAAAGCATGTCCAAACGACATGGTGGCTCCCCTTTTCTCACGAAAGGGGACCATGGCCCGCCTGGATCCGCCTCTAAAATAAACTGCCAGTGAAGTCTGGTCTCCATCATGCAAGGACGACAGATTAAAGGGGGCAAAAGACAGGCACGTAGAGAGGATTTTCCTCGGGGTGGGGGCCAATGTCGAATTTTATTACATGCCTCTGGCATATGAGGAAATTTACAGGAAAAAGCAGCAATTTTATTCATTTTTCCTCATTTTTCACGCACAAGAAGACATATCATGTTTCCTTTTGCAACATATGTATGATCACTATGACGTATCCCTGTAAAATCGCTATATATCCAGTGTGCCTCATCCGAAAAATTGGGGGAACGCATGATTTTGCCCCTCCCCAAATTCTGACTGGGGCCCCCAGCTTTCGGAGGGGCCCTCCGAACTGGAGATAAAATAAACGCGTTAACGTACGTATTACTTAAATGCAGATTTAAAATGTGTCACGAAAGGTCCCTGGAACACCTGGAACTTATGTACATACCTGGAAGAACTCTGGACCTGGGCACCGGATCAAGGCCCTTGATATATTCGGGACCCTTTGAAAGCCACGGGTCCCAACGCGACTTTATAACAGTCGCAAGGCCCCCTGATGCCCAGTGTCCCCGAATACATGAGGCCCCTGGGCCTGGCCGGCAACTCAGACTTTCGTATGGGCTCAGACGCACCGAGGGCCCTTGGTTGAGACCCTTCAGACATGTAGAAGGCATTTCTGAGAGGGCCAGGGGCCCTCGGTATGTCTGAGGGCCCTTTGAAATTCAGGGACCCCAACGGACGCCTAACAGCCGCAGGAGCGCCTGACTTTCAATGGGTTCCCAAACAAACATCTGTCGCGTCTGTGCTGGGCCCACGGTGGTCCGGAACATTTGCCATTCATAAAGGCAGCCGCCTGGGTCGCGTTCAGAAATTAATTTGGTGACTTACCAAACTACATTGGTGCGTCAATACATCACTGATGAGCAAAGTCGATTTTTCGATAAAAATAAAGAAATTCAACCCTGCGGCAAACTGCGGTAAAGAAACACATGGTAACCTTGTATGTGCTGTTCGTCAGTTTATGAACACAGCTCTCGTGGCATACCTGCTCTGAATAGCTCTATTGAGGATAGCCATTAGCTTCAGTATTTTGATTACTCAATAGATGTCAGTGCGTGACACTAAAATTTTCTTCACAAATTTGAATCTGCTTTTTCTGCGTAGCTGAATAGGGAGAACTTTCGTCATTCTACATTGATGACGCTCAATTTTGATTTTGCCCTTCAAGGAATTAACGAGTCAGTCTTATCCACTACGCAAAGGCATAACATCGCTTAACATCGTTTCCCGTGTTGCCAGTTAAGGAATATTGAAATCCTTCGCAATTTTGCGTGCGCCAATGCTGCAGTTTCCGTTAGTGGCCCGGTTTCTCGACCGTGAGGGAGGTGCGGTGGGCGTGTGGAAGAGGTCGGGGAACTGGATCTTGGGTAATGATTTTGCGTCGCACATCATTGATATTCTAACTGAAAGTATTGGCGATAGGTGTTCAGTCTGAGGTGCGCTGCGTTGTTTCGTCGGAATGTGCCTTGAGATCATCAATTGGCAGTCTTGCCGTGGCTCCCCCGATTGGATGACCTCGTGCAGGTGAGAAATCTGTGCACTTGGTGCAGTAGTGACTGCGGAGTGTTTTCATGGTTTGGGCAGACATTTTGATTCGTTTTTCCTGTACGGCGTGATAAAGGCGCTGTCAGGTTGGTCAGTGCGGAAGCGGCTGCCCCGTGCCGTACGCATCTCGGTATTGGGAATGGCGTAATGGTTGAGCAGGCTTCCCACTTCTCATAACTCTAAAAACCCACGTAGTTGCTAAGCCATATTGGTGTCAAAAGATGCGCAATTGAAAAATAGGTGAAATGCAGATTTGTGTGCCTTATTAATCCTTATTAATGCCACAGCTTCTCCAAAATAACCTCTTGAAGTGGTCCAGTCACCGACCGCCTTCACGATTAGCACGACGGCAAAGCACGGAGCATCCCCGCGAAACAGATCAACGCCAACCCACAGGGGTCGACAGTTTGCGAAGGTTTCGTGAAATATGACGTCACTGAAAGATTTACTAATATGCAGCAATCTCGAAACTCGAAATAAGGAATCTGGCGGTATTGAAACGGGACAGGTCGAGGTGGACTGGGACCGATCAAAGAGAGGCGCGAGTGCCCG
>CP099852.1:20853393-20913842 GCA_030062745.1 Capitulum mitella | reverse complement strand
CTGGCTTGCACAGTAAGAGTAACACCAAGAATATAAAAGTTTTAAAAAACTGCATATTTTGGAAATAAACACTCGCAAAGAAAGCTCAGCCAATTGCTCTAAGCGATAACAACTGAATTTCTCCAAAATTTAAGCACCAAAAAAACATCACAAGAACCCCACGATTAATATATATTTCATGGAAGACCTATATCATGAAAATGAGGACAAGCTAAAACTGGTTCCCATTAATTTCATACCGCGTTTGGCTACGGCGCCCGCCGGCAGTCGGCGCGACAATCGCCGTGTCTTTAACTCAACATTCCAGCGTATACATTAAACAAATCAGAGAAATTAGGCGTGTGTCGGTATCTGCGGACTTTTACCTGTTCAGTGGTGCTTTTACCTAGACGTTATTAATCACAGCCTTTGAGAGCCCGCCGTTTCTCGGTTTCATGCAGTCGGCTGTGAGAAAACACTGATAGGGCATAAATGGCCTACATATCGCAAAAAATGAGACCAGATTCCAGCTCTTCTTATCACGAGCTTTCCAACGCTGTGCTTATTTTTATCTACTTTATCTTTATCGTGCGACCTACTTTGTCGTGCCACCAGTCCTTCGTTAGTTCGAGGAGGGCGGTCAACCCCCAGTCGAGCGTGATCGGCGCCGACTGCCAATGGGCCGCGAGTTTAAGACGTTACGAGGGCAAGAAACATATATTCGTGCTACTGAAAAAGAAATTTACTTGAACCCGATACAAAATATACTATTTACACCAGCAGACGTTACCGGTCCCCACACAGCACTAACAAGGGGGGGGTGGTGTTGGTGGGGGGGGGGGGGGGGGGTGGGGGGGGGTTTTGTTTTAATTTATTATTTTTTTTTTGGTTAAGGGTTTTTTTTTGTTTTGTTTTTTAAAAAGAAAAGATGATTTTTTGTTAATGTAGGTTGTTGGGGGGAGGAGGTTCCTGGTTGTCTTGGCCCTGGTGGTGAGCACCAGGACGTGTTTGTGGTGTCTGGTGAACTGGCCCTGGTTTGTGCTGTGGGTGGTGTTCGAGTTTCTTAGTCAGTGTGAACGCCGACTCCTTGGCGACGTCGTGTGCGGAGTCCGTGTAGATGCCGACGACGAAAGAGCCGTCCTCGGCGGTGATGGGATAATACATGGTTTTTAGAGGTGTGTGTGGTGCGTTAGTAGGTTTTGGGCACTGGTGGCCCCGGAAAAGTGGCAGACCGGTTTCGTTGACCCCCAGGCCCAGGCGTTAGCCCAGGGGCCGTCCTGTCCTGGCCGCAATGGCCCCAAGCAGAGGGGTATACACCGTTAGGTATCAGCCGTCTTATAACTTGTAGAAAAAAAAAGAGAGAAAGAGAAACAGGGCGGGAGGGATTTCCAGTTGGGTAACAGGACGCCCAGTGTACGCTCTCCATCGGTGCTTTTTGTCTTGAGTCTTTAGGTCTGCTGCTCACCTGGTCCTCTTGTTCAGACCTTTCGTTCCTGACGAGCGAATCGAATGTCTGCCAACAGGAGGAAATTTGGCTCGAGTACCCTCTCGGGTAACAAACAACCAGGCATTTTAACCCCCGACGTGACGGGACTAACACACAGCCTCCACAACAGGTGTGGGCGATATCCTGGCCAGCATGGTAAAGACGTCTCGGTCCTTTTCGAGAGGAATAGGTCATCACTGGCGCCCTGTCTAAAACTTAGATTCCAAGATAGCTTTTTTTGAAGGAGGCCTGAGTAATCACTTCAAGCAACAGATTCGAGGACCCCCTTTCACTTCCCCCAGCGTGTTCTGCCTTCGACAACGGTGGCAGCGGACTGAGCCGGACCGCGCGTCAGGCCGGACAGCCGGACAGCAGGGACCGGACAGCAGGGGCCGGCGAACAGGGGCCGGACAGCAGGGCCGACGGCAGTCAGCCGTCTGCCGGCTCTCGACCCGGGCTGGGGTAAAAAATACGAAATGTCCGGTCTGGCGGTGGCAATGCGATCCGAATATATCTCCGGTAAGACTGCTGCACATTTGGTAAGCATCTTCTCTTCAGGGACACAGTCATACCAGCTTCAGATCATAAGACAATGCGGGTCCAGTAAACGCGTGCACGAATTCCATTGGTTCATTGTTCTAGGAAGCACGCGGCCACTATTTGCATGCGTTCACTTGCGAAGCAGCAGAGATCCACAGTCAATGTTTATCTTCCTTACCCGCCTATCTCGCCGATCCTGCCAGAAGCAGTGCCGCTTGTTGCGGCCGAAGCCGAAATGCAGCCCGGCCTGCACGAGAAGGCCCGCATGCTGCGGAAGCTCCGCCCGTCCGGTGAGACGAGGCGGTGCTGCACTTCCTCGAGACAGCACAAGACGGCCATCTCGGCCGGTCTCCAGCGGGTAAACTGCCCGCTGGGCCGACCGGCGGCCGCCTGCTGGCCGGGCTGCTGCTGCCGGCTCTGGTATACTTCCCCAGGCGCCAGCACCTGCTCCGCCCGAGCCGCCATGTAGTACGGCCGCAGGGCCTCCATCTGGGAACACAAATCGAACGGCCGGGCGTCAACATCACCGCTCGCGCTCAGGTGCAAGGCTCGACTCGGGCAGTAATTAACGCTTAGTGACGGACTCACGGTACGAAGAATTTCCCCGCCCCCTTCAGCCAGTGCTTACAATCCTGATGCCGGTCACTTCCTCCACCGCCACTACCGGACCGGTGGGGAACGGCATGATTCCCGCTGGTGGCTGCCGGCGACACACAATCAATGACGTCAACATCAGAGGAACAATGGTCGATCGTTTCATCTGACTTGAGATGTGGTGCCTGTATACCTTGTCGTCCACCACACAAATGGAAACAGACGGAGAGGTGATGATGGCGGCACTGCATGCATTGTGCTTTCATCAACAAAACTTATGGAAAATTGGCGTGTGTCTTCCAAACGTGAAACATTTTGTTGAGGCTTTAACAATAGCTTCCAATTGTTCTATGCACTTATCGGGGCGACCGGCATCGGCGCTCCTTCCGCGGGCTGGAACAGGGCGCCGGGCGGACCGTGGGGCTAAAGCGCCGGCTGGCCGACCCGTCCGAGGACGACGGACTCCCGCCGGGCCAGACGGGGTCCGGGGCGCTGGACGGGCCGGGCGGCGGCTCCTGCGGCGGCATTCGTGCAAAAACATGAACAAACTCCCAAAGCTATTACAGGTATTACAACACCTCTAACGAATATAGCTTCTTCACAGGCATCGAAAATGGTTTCGTCCTGTATTGTGGCGTATTTTGTCCGTGATTTATCGTTAGATGCACCGTTATGCCGGCGGCAGATCACGCGACGATTAGATCAGGCGACAATTTGATTTTGACACGCTGACCGCCACCCGTCGGCCGGCGTCGAAGAGCGCGCTCTCCGGCTCGGACTCGGCGCCACACCAGGTTTCGCGGCGACCAGTTCCAGAAGCGAAGGCGGCGGCGGTGGCAACCCCCGCTGCTGTGGCGGCGGAGGCGGCGGTGGCGGCCCCCGCTGCTGTGGCGGTTGAGGCGACGGCGCGGCGGCAGTGATCCGTGTCGATAAGACGCGAGCCAGGTGTTTGCCCACTTACGTGGCGCTTTCTGTGGCTTTCAGTATGAAACACGGTCTGCCGCGAGAAGGCAGCCACAACAGACCGCGTCTCCGTTTTTCTTTACCCAGAACTGAGACCCCGGCCCGTGGCGGAAAGCACGCCGAAACGGACCGAGCAGACGAAACTGGGGATGAGCCGCTCCGCACGCCGTCAGCCCGACGGCAGGGGCCGGACGGCAGGGGCCGGACAGCAGCCGGACAGCAGGGGCCGGACGGCAGGGGCCGGACGGAAGCCAACCGTCGGCTGCTCACGACCCTGGCTGGGGAAAAGTGCGAAATGTTAGGTCTGATGGTGAAAATGCTCTCCCAATGAATCTCCCGTCAGATTGTTCTGTGTTCATCTCGTCATGTTTTCTTTAGGGCCACAGCCATGTACCACCTACAGGTCATGCGATTACTGGGTTGCAATGAACATTTTAACGGATTCTAGTGCTTTGTTGTTCTGGGAAGGAAGCGGCCAATATTTGCGTGGGCTCAATTGTAGAACAACACACATTCACAGCCACAATGTTTCTGTTCCTTACCTACCTATCTCTCCGGCGCCGCCGGTACCAGTGCCGTTCCGTCCGGCGGAAGTTGAAGTATAGCCCGGCCTGCACGAGGAAAGCCCGCATGCTCCGGAAGCTCCGCCCGTCCGGAGACACCAGGCGGTGCTGGACTTCCTCGTGCCAGCGCAGGACGGCCATCTCGACCGGGCTCCAGCGGACGTAATGCCGCCCGCTGGGCCGACCGACGACCGCCTGCTGGCCGGGCTGCTGCTGCTGCCGGCTGCTATATACGTCATCCGGCGCCAGCCCCTGCTCGAGCCGAGCAGCCTCATAATAAGGCTGCAGGGCCTCCATCTGGGAACATAAGCCGAAAGTCCGGACATCAACATCGCCGCTCGCGCTCCAGTGCAGGGCTCGACTCAGGCCGTAATTAACGCTTAATGGTACGTTGTACAGTACGGGTATGCAGTATGTAGGTACATGGTACGGGTAGGTAACGGAGTACAGAGCATTACTCTCTCCAGCGCTCACGGTACAGAGCATTCTCCCCGCTCCCTGCGACCACTACTTACGATCCTGATGCCGGTCGCCTCCTCCACCGCCACCACCGGACCGGTGGGGAATATCACGATTCCCGCTGGTGGCTGCCGGCGACACACAATCATTGACTTCATTATTAGTGACACAACAAAGGTCTGTTTTTTGTGTGACTTCAGTTGTGGTTCTCGCATACTTGGCAGTTCATCACACAAACGGAAACCGACTAAGAGATAATGACAGCAACATTGCATGCATTGTTTTTCATGCATAGGAGAGCTTAAAGAAAATTACGGTGTGTCTGCCAAACGTAAAACGTTTTCTTAGGTCTTTGCTGACATTTCTTGACGACTGTTGTTTTTTTCACTTACCGTGGCGACCGGCATCGGCGCTGCTTGAGCGGGCTGGGGCGTGGCGCCCGACGGGCCGGGCTGCGGCGGGCCGGTAGCCGCTGCCCAACCGCGGGCGGCCGCCACGGCAGCGGCGGCGGGCCACGCGACGGGCTCAGGCGGACCGGCGGGCTGCGGCGGGTCTCGGCTGTAGGCCAGCGGGCCACACCGCGGGCAGCGGCGGGCCGACAGGCTGCGGCTCCCGGCTGGCGGGCGACACCTCGGGCTGAGGCAAGCCGACAGGCTGTGGCGGGTCGGCGAGCTGAAGCGGGCCGGCGGGTCTCTGCTCCCGGCCGGCTGGCCACGGCTCCAGGCCGGTTGGCTGCGGCTCCAGGCCGGCGGGCTGCGGCGGGTCCTCACCAGGGCCACCAGGAGGCTGTTCCGGGATGGCCGACTCGTCCGAGGAGGACCCCGGACTCCCGCCGGGCCACACGGGGTCCGGAGCGCTGGACTGGCTTGGTTGCTGCGGCTCCTGCGGGGCTGCTGCGGCAGCAGCAGCCTCCTGCGGGCAAAGTCAGAGACCGACCGTTTGTATTCAGGCGATACGGTACATGTCAGACACCGGCCCGCACGCAAAGGACATTGGTCATGGAGAGCACTGCTGCCGCCATAATGCGCGCGACATTACCGCTGACGAAAACGATGGATTCATTACGACCTGGATTAGTAGCTGGCGTTTCGCCGTTTTGCCAACTGGCAAAACGGCGAAAGGGCCTTTATCTGAAGAAATCGCTGGGTTTTCTTAGCCCAGTTTTCGGATGCCAGCGGTGAATCAAAATCTAACGAAGGCATCTATCTCTATTCGATCTCAAACAGCCATCACTCTTCGGCCGCCCAAAAGGCTGGGCTTTGCCAACCCGAAACCCCATAACAAATGCTGCACAAGAGAACGCGGCCAGGACCGAGCTGCGCTACACAGACGGGTCGTTCCAATTCCCGAGGATTCTGTTTCGCCCCCTTCTACTGATGCGATGTAGCTAAGTCACTACTCGGCTCCAGCAGCTGGACTGGAAGCCAGCTGGAAGCCAGCCAAGCCACGACACCGCAGCGCGCCCGCAAAAAGACGCCCGCGCCTGCGACACGAAGACAAACAATGCGTCTCGTACGCCAGGGCTGCGGATTGCTTTGACAATTCATCGGCACGTGCGTGTTGGCCCAGACAGCAAACCCGCGCGGACACCGAGCGCAACGTACCCTCTGTACACGGCGTTTCCAATGGCCACGGCCAACGCAGAATGGCCGACGCAACAACTCGACGGAGACCGGACTATTCGATCGCTCGTCGGAGCTCGACGTTCGGTCGTCACTAACCGGATTTGTGCTGTCTCCTGAGACCGACCAGGCCCTCCGCCACCTGCGCGAACTGGCGCGTCACGGCCGCCGACCGCAACGCCCACGCCGACTGGGCGACGCGACTGCAGAAATGCTGCAGGGCCCTCATCAGCCGCAGGCCGTTGAAGGGCTGGACCCTGAGCATTCTCGCAATCGCGCCGAACACCTATCGGCAGAAAGACGACGTCTCGGAAAACGGCCGGCACGCGGCCGCTGTCCGGCGCACAACACAGTCGCGCCGCGCACAGAACGCGCGCGCAAAAACTTGGCGTCACGCGGACACCGCCACTGTTCAAACGGGGATTATCGTGCCGTGAGAAAAATTGAACGCAACTACATTTCCCCGCTGCCGCGGCAGTCGACTCACCGCTGCGGTCGACGTCTGATCGCAGGCGATGTGGCGCCAGTCGTCGTCGCCGCCGCCGACGTCGGCCAGCCGCAGCAGCTGGCTCAACGCCTGGCTGTTAGCCAGCTGCTGCTGCTGGTACTGAAAACAGAGAATCGCCTTTCAGCACGAGGTGCCGCTCGCGCAAAGCGTGACGACTCGTCTCGCTGGCCCGCGGACACTGCCGGCCGTCTGTACGCAAGCGGGCTGGCTCGAGTGCCGAGGCTCGACGACGCTTTTTCGTCACGCGGCCGGTTACCTGTGCCAAAAGCTTGCCGCAAAACGCGACACCATTACCACCGCCGTCAGGTGCGCGTGCGACTCACCGTGCCCGTGTGCCGGTACAGGTCGTTTTCCACGCCGTCCAGTCGCAGAGACGCGGCAAGGACCCGTTCCGGCAGCGGCTCGCCGGGCAGGTGCGCACGGCGCCGCACCCGAATCGCTTCCTGCGAACACGCGCCGGTCGTCAGTCGCCTCCTCGCGGACGACCAAATAGCTCACGGAGCAGCTGCACGAGGCAAGGCACAGGGCGCACTGCGGCACGTGCGCGTCGGCGCGTCGAGCTCAGGCATTCAAGCGCGTCACGGCGCCGACCACTGACGCGCGCCGTCATTGTCTGTCGTCTGTGGACCCCATGGCCGTAACAAATCCGATGTAAAACCGCTGGCGATTCGCAGAAAACAGGACCAGCTAAGACGGCAGCAGCCAATACGGCGCTCACTCACGTTGATGCGATCGATGGTCTTCTCGTGCACAGGAGCTGAGAGTTGCCTGGCCGCCGCCTCCGTCATGGCTCGCAGGCACTGCGGCGCACGTGAAGGTTGGCGCGTCACTATTCACAGTCAGCACCTTGCGCGCGGCCACCTGACAGCCGACGGCGCGGACGGCCACAGAGGGTATACCTGTATAGGAATCTGCAGATGAGGCACGAGTAGTTTCACGGTGCAGCAGCCACCAGCGACGTTTCCGACATTCAGATTACAGCTATGCTCGGAAATTTAGAGCTCAATGGCCTTCTGGACACCGGCACGCATGCACAGCTCGATGAATTTTAAATGCGGCACAAAGATAATTTTTTCGGACGCGCTCGGCCGGCGGTGGACGTTTCCGGATCGGGTGGATCATTTCAGCGACGCGCTCACCTGTCGCTTTGTCTTAACAAGGTGCGCGCAAACAGCTCCTGCTGCCGCACCTGCCGCCCCTGCTCCGGGTGCACGCGCCGCACGTGGCTCTGACAGCTGCGCAGCCCGTTGCGGCCGGCACCGAACCAGACGGTCGGCCGGCACAACGGGCAGCGCACCTCCACGCTGAAAACGCACAGCAGCGCGTCAGCCACCGTCCAATGTCCGACCGTGCTCGTCCATCAAGAACAACACAACGTTTTTCGGATGGCGATCGCTCTTCCGACGGTTCCGACTGCCACTGTCTGCGTTCACGCCATTGCAACATTTATGATACTGCATCATGTGCGTTAATCATTGGATCTCTTCCGCTCTGCCGAGAACGAATGGTGACTCACCGGTCGGCGGCGGCGTGTCGGTACAGGCGGCGGCGGCGGCGGCGGCGGCGGCGGCGGAAGTAAATTCCGGGCCACAACGCACCGTGGTGCGGCAGCTTGCTGCTGCCGTGATGCGCCAGGCCGGGTGCACGGCGTCTGGCGTGCCGCCGTGGCGGGGCCGGCCGGCCTCCAATCCCGGCGTTGGGCGGGCGCCACGGGCTGGCGCGGTCGCGTGCCGCCGGGGAAGACCCGCACGCGCACGCGCAAACGCCGGGCCGCTCGCTGCGCCGGGCTGAGTACTTGGCCGCCAGCGGCCGGCCGCAGCAAGCTGTCCGCCGATGGTCGGGCGAGCCCGCTGGGCTCAAGGCCGGGCCGGCGGCGCGAGAGCCCGGACGGCCTCTGGCTGCGCCGGCTCTTCGCCAGCGAGACAGCCAGGCCGTCCGGGCCAGAGGCCGGGAGCTGCTGCTCCCAGGCGGTGGGGCGTCGGCGCCCTCTCTCTCCATTGCTTGTCTGTGGACGTCGACGACAGAAATAAATGATGGCACCTGACCCGGAGATGGACGTTGAAATGACACCAATGTTTTCATTGACACCGACATGAAATGGAGTTTGAAATGACACCAATGTTTTAATTGACACCGACATGAAATGGAGTTTGAAATGACACCAATGTTTTAACTGACACCGACATGAAATGGAGTTTGAAATGACGCTGTTTGCACGTGAATAACTCAGATCCTAGTTCATTGAGGCAACGGATTTTGCGTCGGTTGGTTGGTTGGTTATTGGGGCTTAGGGGCGCACCGACTGCAGGGTCATTCGGCGCCCATAACTTCTTCAAGTAGCTCCATTAAAAAGAGTCACGACGATTAACAAAATCCGACGGCGTAATATAACGCCATTATGTCAAGACAAAAAAGTTACCTACAACAGCATACACAAAATAAAACACATGTGACTAGTAGCGTGAAAAAACCGCAGAAAAACCGACATCCAATAAAAACCGGAACAACTGTCCCGTCTCTATAAAACGAGACTCGTCACTCAGCAAATCCTGCAAAATGCGAGGAGTCGTACTGTGGCCAAAGTGCCGCAAACGCTCTGAAGTCAAACCATTGCATGTGATCAGCACATGGTGCACAGTGAGGGGCTCACTGCAGCGGGGGCACATCCCTCTCTCTTCGCCCTTTAACACATGGTGGTGCGTTACGTATGTGTGGCCTAGGCGCAAACGGCAGAGAATAACCTCCTCTCGCCGGTTTTCGCGTGGACTTGAGGCCCAAGTTCCTAGGCGGGGTTTAATACTTTTGAGCTTATTCGGACCGAGCGCATCCCACTCACGCTGCCACAAGTCATACATATATGACGAAAACACACGATAAAAGTCCTTGGCAAGCAATGACATTCGTCGCGTCACACACATGCGTGACGCACGCTTCGCGGCTGCATCGGCTCGTTCGTTGCCAGATATCCCCACGTGGCTGGGGATCCAACAGAACGTCAATCTCTTTCCATGTCGGTCTAACGCTGTCAATCGTCTTAAAATATCCTGTATAAGGGGATGACGCGGATGGAAACACTTCAGCGCTAAAAGGCTACTCAGCGAGTCTGTAAAAAGTACGTAAAAACCATCGTCGCTTGCCTCAATGAAACACAGCGCCTTGTCGATAGCCACGAGTTCCGACGTATAAACCGATGCATGAGGTGGCAAAGTAAATGACCGAGTGTCAGGGCCACACACGAAAGCACAGCCCACACCAGCCTCCGTCCTCGATCCATCGGTGAAAGCAGTCATATGGCCATCGTAGGATGCCATGTGCTCCAGTGCTCTGCACCGTAACTCCTCCGGGGCCACGTCGCGCTTCCGGTTCTCAGCCAAAGACACGTCCACCACAGGGGACACCAGTTCCCAGGGGGGTATGTCTAGATCGTAAGAACGTGCCACAGACCTCAGTCGCACACCGCTCTCAATTAACAGTTCATGGACTCTCACACAGAAAGGAGTGGCTTTCAGAGATCGTCCGGTGCGAAAAAGGGCTATTGTGCTGGAAGAAAACACCGCCTCATATGTCGGGTGGTCAGGGAGCTGAGCTAACTTGCATGCATACCGCAGCCCGAGCACCTTCCGTCGCAAAGCCAGAGGTGGCTCGTTAGCTTCCACTAAGATACTAGCGGTGGGAGACGTTCTGAAGGCACCCGTAGCAATGCGCAAGGCAGAGTTGTGCACTGTGTCCAACGTACGCTTGCTGGAATCGCATGCAGAGTCATACACAAAACAAGCATAGTCCAACTTAGAGCGAATCAGGGATCTGTATAGACGGAGCAACGTCACTCTGTCCGCACCGTACGATGTACCTGCGACACACTTTAAAACGTTCAGTGATTTAAAACACTTCTCACGCAGCGATTTAAAATGGTCCCTGTACGTCAATCGTTTGTCAAATTGCAGTCCAAGAAACCGCACTACTGGCTCCGACGGAATCAGTTTCCCGTACAGTTGCACAGATAAAGCGGGACAGCCACGGCGAGAGCGGCAAAAGTGGCACGCAACTGTTTTTGACGTCGAGAAACGGAAGCCATTTGCCAGGCTCCACTTCTCCAAGCGGCCGACGGCCAGCTGCAACTGCCTCTCCATCGAGATAGCACTGGACGCCTTACACCATATTGCCAGATCGTCGACGAACAGTGACCTTCCTACAGAGCGAGGCAGTCTGTCTACCACATCGTTAATCATAATGGCAAAGAGTGTCACACTTAACACACCACCCTGAGGCACGCCGTTCACCTGCAGAAACCGGTCAGAAAAGTGCTTTCCTACACGAACACGGAAAAAACGGTCATCCAAGTAGTTCTGTAAAAAGACGCCCATACGACCACGAATACCTTGCCCAAAGGCCTTCAAGAGAATGCCGTGTCGCCACGTCGTGTCGTATGCACCCTCGATGTCAAAAAACACACCTCCCACATGACGTCGTTCCCGAAAAGCAACACGCACTGCTGTGTCTAGGGCTAAAAGGTGGTCCACAGTACTACGGTTTTTCCGGAGACCGCACTGAGCATTGTCAAACACGTTATTCTTCTCTAAAAACCAGGTCAGGCGGAGGTTAACCATCTTCTCCAAAAGTTTACACAAGGAAGATGTCAGAGATATGGGACGATAATCAAGAGGGTTTAAACCACTCTTGCCGGGCTTGCACAGTGGGATGACGATGGCCTCTCGCCAGGCCAACGGGAACTCGCCACGGGTCCAAATCGCATTGAACATAGTCAACAGTGTCTCAACCGCGCAATGTGGAAGGTGTCGAAGCATATCGTTATGCACTTCGTCTGGGCCCTCCGACACACTGCGCAAGGACGATATTGCTGACCTGAGTTCAGCCATTGTGAACACTTCGTTATACGAGTGCTGCTCAGAGGTATAAAAGTTCACTGGCGACCGCTCACAGCGAGTTTTGTGACGCACAAACTCAGGATCGGCGCCGCCACCCCGGCAGCGCTCTGCGAGGGCGCGGCCGATCTCGTTGGCAACGTCAGCAGGGTGAAACACGTCATGGCCGTGCACGCGCAGCACGGGCAGCGGCTTAGAGCAATGTCGGCCCCCCTATCCTCTTGATGCGGTCCCAGACCTCCGAAGTGCGGGTGGAGCGGTTCAGGCCACCCACATACTCTCGCCATGACCGCCGTTTCGCCTCCAAGATAACACGGCGTGCCGAGGCCCTCGCTTGTCGAAAAGCGATCAAATTATCAAGTGTACTGCAACGATCGAATGCCCTGTAAGCTCGCCTGCGTGTACGAATGGCGTCTCTACACGCTTTCGTCCACCATGGCACTGGTGGGCGGCGGGGAGCACCAGATGTTTTGGGGATGCTTTGTCCGGCTGACTGCACGATCATCTCGGTAAATTCGTCCACCGACATCGGACGCTCCTCCGGCTGACGCCAACGCACGGCCAATTCAACCTCTTCCTCAAATTGGCCCCAGTCAGCACACCGAAGCAACCACCGTGGTGGCCTTGAGCCGAGCACGGCACCGTCCTTATAGTGCAGCCATACTGGCAAGTGATCGCTTCCGCATGGGTCGTCATCCACCGACCACGTCAAGTACTGCATCATCTGTGGGCTACAAATGCTCAGGTCTAGAGCCGATGTTTGTCCGGAAGGCAAAGTAAAATGTGTTTTGGCTCCAGTATTTAAAAGACATAGTGATTCGTCGTTCAACAAGCTTTCTAAAAGTCGACCACGTGTGTCGGTGTTGTCGCAACCCCAATTAGTATGGTGAGCATTAAAATCACCTAAAAGCAGGAAAGGTGCAGGCAGCTCTGCAACCAGACGCCGGAGCTCCAACGTGGGAAAAACACAACCAGGCGCCAAATACACTGAGCACAGTGTTACTTGACGGCGTCCCAAGTGCGACCTCACTGCCACAGCCTGCACATCAGCGCGCACGTCGAGCCGCTGGGTGGGAACACCATGGTGAACGGCTAGTAGGACCCCACCGTGCGCAACGGTGTCGACTGGCTCGTCGCGACGAAATATGCTGTAACCTTTGAGACTAAAACAAGTGTTTGGTGCCAGTTTTGTCTCCTGGAGGCCAACAGCAAATGGGCAACGCCGTCTCAGAAGAGCCTGCAGATCACTGGCGCTCGACCTAACACCTCTACAGTTCCACTGTAAAATGACCTGTATAAGGTCGGGTTAAAAGGGTCTTAAAACACAGCGTCCCGGGATATAAAAGAAGCATCAGCACCTGCAGGAACTCTAAAACAGTCACTGCAAGTGCAAGGTTAAAGTGTTCAAAAGAAGTGGTCAGCCCTTTTGCAAGGTCATAACCCTCCCGTGACTGGACGACCTTCTGCAGAACTGCCGCGCACCTTGGCCCTGCCCCCGTCCGTCGGGGACACAGGCCAAGGCGGCGGGCGTTTTGTTGTCCGGCCCGCGGCCGGGGAGGACGACGCCGACCCACCCCGCGCCGGAGCAGGGGAGGGCCCATGGCCGCGCCATCGCCAGACGGCGACGGATGGGCCCGGGCCGGCGCAACCGTCGGCCCCACGCCCCGGGCCGCGCGACCCGCAGCCCCCAGATCTGGAGCACCCGGGCGCACGGTGACACCCGTACTCCGCGGCGCCCCAGGACGGGAAGCCCCGCCCGAGAGCTGCGTCCCCGACGGAGCGGTCACCGGGGAACGTCTCGAGGCCGCGGCACGAGGCGGCGTGGGCGGCGCTGACGCGGGGGACGCAACAGGTCCCGGTGGAGAGCCGCTCCGCGCCGGAGAAGACCGGGGTCCCCGACCCCGCCGGACCACGGTCCATCCACTGCCCCCGGCCGACGGAACGTCCGGGGCCGTGGACACCACCGAGGTGGCGGGCGCAGGAGGCGTCGGGGACCCCAAGGACGTGGCCGGTGCAGAGGGCGCAGGTACGACGGCAAGGCCGTAATGCTTCAAAATGTTTACTAGTTGAGGCAACGTCATCACTTCAGACTGCGTCGCCGGCACAGCAGTCTTCACCTTCGCAGCGTAAGACGACTTTGGATGTGTCGCACTGTATATTTCTCTTGCCTCTCGGAAGGAGACTTTGCGAGAGCATTTTATGGCCAGGATTTCTTTTTCTCTTATATAAACAGGACATGTCCTGTCGAAAGACGCATGTGGCGACTGCGTTGGTCCACAGTTGGCACAGCGCGGGGCATGACCCTCGCAAGCATCAGCAAGGTGCTCTGTTGACGCACAAACTCCACAGACAGGAGGGTTTTTACAATACGGTTTTGTGTGGCCGAAGCGCTGGCACTGGTAACAGCGCATGGGGTTTGGGATGAACGGTCGCACCTTGACCCTCAGGTATCCAACGGCTACATCAGCAGGTAGGTCAGGCCGGTTAAACGTCAGTACAATGTTATTTGTGGGACAGAGACGTCCCTCCCGTCTCACCATCATGCGACGGGCGTCCGTCACACCGAACTCGGACAGTCCATCAACAATCTCCTCGTCGGCAACGTCTCTCAGATCGTAACAGTTTATAATCCCTTTTGACAAGTTCTTCATTTTGTGGGGCTCCACAGTCATATTTACCACCACATCTCGTGTCTCCGTACCTTTGCGCCGACATCAACGCCAGGGTCGGCATGAGTGAGACCATTTACATCGCTTCGTTGAAATGGACGCCTGGGTCAAAAGCGCTTTCCGAACAGTGATCAAATTCCGATAACTTTTCTGGAAACTATGTCACGTGCAGCCCAGAAATTCCACTTTCACAGGACACTGATGACGCCCTGCTGTTCAAAGCCAGGCGGAAAAAAGGATCTCTTGACATTAACTACACATTACAACGGGAGTGAAGTAGAACGACTTGCCGCCCGACCCGCCATGTGGTACGGCCGCCGGGCCTCCATCTGGGAACATAAGCCGAACGGCCGGGCATCAACGTCACCGCTCGCGCTCAGGTGCAAAGCTCGAGTGGGGCAGTGATTTGCGCTCCATGACGGGCTCACGGTACGGAGCACGTGCCTGCGGGGCTCCTTCGGGGCTGCCGCGGCAGCAGCAGCCTCCTGCGGGCAATGCCCGAGACCAGCCGTTTGTAGTGAGGCGGTACGGTGCACGCCAGACACCGGTCCGCGCTCAAAGGGAAATGGGCATGGAGAGCACAGCTGCCACCACAATGCACCAGACATTCGGGTTTCCGTATGTTTGATGATGATATGATATATGATCACTCTGCCGGAGATCGCCGGACCACCGTCAGCTGACAATCACAAGAAAACATTGGACCCGCGGGACCGCCTGGTTTACCGGGACGGGTCGGCTGCCAGGCCGGTCCGCGCCAGCATCGGAAGGAGGAGAACACAGGATTGTTCACAGTCTGAACAGCAGTGTTTTAGACCGTCCAATTTAAGATTGGTCTGATTCTGACACTGCCTCCTCGTGCCAATCGTGTCCGGCCAGCGGCTCGGCAGTCGTAAATGGCGCCAAACTGAAGGGGAAGGAGCTCTCGTCTCGTCCATACCCTATTTGAGAACTGTGTCTGTCTGTCGTCAAATCTTTCCTCCTGTCCAGGGTCCAAACGGATAGGCGGACCGGCACGTGCCATACACCGTTGGAAAGGTGTTGGGAGCCACCAGAAAATCCACTCATTTCAAACTGCGACCCGTCGTTGGCGTTTGCCGCGCGCTTAAAGGCAGAGTTTTAGCCCATAAGGATAACACGTACCACGGAAACGCAAAAGGCGGCGAACGTTGTTGCGGTCCCGGCGAATTTCCCGGCAGCCATGGGTCAGATCGGCTCGAAACGCATCAACCTGAAAAGGCAAATAACGAGCAATCGCGTAGCGCAAAACACGTTTCAATGCGCTCCGCCATTGAAAGAACCACGCGCAAGCGAACGCAATATGAAAAGCCGTTTCTGGACTTTTTTCAGGATTGGATGCGGTGCTGGCGATCCAGAGATAGCACAGTCTCGGAAAAAGCATCACGATGTAACTCAATGTACCGTTTTTCATTGGTACCGGCAGCCCGGAAGCTTCGACCCACGGTTCGGGCGCGATCCCGCCTGGAAGCAGACGATACGACGATACAATCATTCTCAAACTTCTGATCGATTCCGCTTCAATCATTCTCAAACTTCTGATCGATTCCGCTTCAATATCGCATAGAGGCTCTTGACTTTTTGCAATGGAAATCGCAGCAGCGTGCAGCCTGTGCTTTTGCGTTCCGTATCAACCGAAAAAATCACCGCATTTTATTGTAGTATGTCCATAATAGGTCGATTAGTAATGTCCTGCATGTGCTAGCGTGGATTTATCGGGAAAAAAGAATTCATGCCGGCTGCAGTCATAGGTTCAAGTCACAGCTAAATAGAATGAATAGCGCACGCGTTCCCCAAACTCCAGAATTCGCGAAGTTAAAAACCAGGCACTTCCAAGAGACAGTGACTCGAAATGGGCAACCTCTCAAAAGAAACTGGACAGTGCATCGCATAACGTCGTATGTGCGTTTAAGAAGAATGATCAAGGGCAAGGAGGAAAATCGGCATTCTCCATGTTTTTTCACTATTTGTGTCGGACATACAGACCATCACCAAGATCAGATGATGAAAGCAAGATGCAAAATAAAATCAAGGGCATTTAGAAGTGGGGTCTGTCGTGCACAGGAACGTCCAGCAAGAAGCTCGTTACCGTCACTTATCCGCGCTCCAAATCCAAAACCATTCAATGATCTCAAAACCAGCCAAAGATCCCAAGGTCAGACTGCTCTGAAACCTTAACTCTTAGAAACCGGGCAATTCAGCGTCCTTAAACCTTGGTTAACGAAGTAAGCGGCAAGCCCTAGTCGGAACTGAAACAAGACGTTTCGCTCATGCAACAAAGCCGGCCTGCAATAGCTGGCTGACTGTGACCAACTGACTGATGACTGATACCCGGCTATTGTGGCAAACAAAACGATGCATGGATTATGAACTGGGATTGTGAGCGTTTCGAGGGTTTGGCCGTTCGACTACTGGTGACCCCGGGTTGCAGAGGCCACCGCGCTCACCTGCAGGACCACGCGCCGGAAGGCGGAGGCGTACCCATGCACGCGCTCCTGGTGGCCGTGGGCGCTGTAGTGCCGCTCGGCCGTCTCCGTGGAGTACGCATGGGCCTCAGCGGCCGTGGTGGCGCTGAAGCCCGGCACACGGCCGGCGGCACGGAGTTGGCGATCCTGTCAACAGCGAAGCCCACCGTTCAGTCCTGAGGCGTGTCACGGCCACGGCAGTCGGCTCTGGAGTGTCAGTCGGGACGAACCATGCGTACGGAAAGAACTGCGAATGCGGCTTTCGGAACGTCAGCTCAACGACACCCGAACACTGGCACACAAGCGCGCACGCACGCACACAAGCGGAACGCACCAGGAAAACTGCCATGGATCACTGAACGCACAAGACAGTGCGCAGCGCAATGCACGTTTCTTCCACGAATCAACGGCAGCGTAGAAAGATGTGTTGCAAACATACACACGCACACACAGAGGACGTACCGCGCACATCTGATGCATTGCAGTGCGTCGATATGCCTTCTGCATTTCCTGGCATCGTGTCGTGACACGCTGCCCTCATTCGTCCGCCGTAGCGTCCGGCAGCCTTCAGGCGTCCGACCGTACGCGCAGAAACTGACCACCGTGCCGGCCGGCTTTCGAGACACTCGGGACGGCTTTGATGGAGAACACACTGCACGTCACCGCCAGGAGACCCTGGGCGAAGGAGCTCTCATCTCACCTGCGGGTTCGGCGTGACTGACGAGGGGTCGGAGCACACCCATGAAGAACTGAAGTGCGCTCCAGACCTACTCCGACACAACGACCAGGATCTGCCTGGCGTCCTGCACACCGTGACCACGACCAGCTGCATCCACCGTCATCTGTCTCACGCGCCTGTGGAGCGACACACGGTCACCACGACCAGCTGCATCCACCGTCATCTGTCTCACGCGCCTGTGGAGCGACACACGGTCACCACGACCAGCTGCATCCATCGTCATCTGTCTCACGCGCCTGTGGAGCGACACACGGTCACCACGACCAGCTGCATCCACCGTCATCTGTCTCACGCGCCTGTGGAGCGACACACGGTCACCACGACCAGCTGCATCCACCGTCATCTGTCTCACGCGCCTGTGGAGCGACACACGGTCACCACGACCAGCTGCATCCACCGTCATCTGTCTCACGCGCCTGTCGAGCGACACACGGTCACCACGACCAGCTGCATCCACCGTCATCTGTCTCACGCGCCTGTCGAGCGACACACGGTCACCACGACCAGCTGCATCCACCGTCATCTGTCTCACGCGCCTGTGGAGCGACACACGGTCACCACGACCAGCTGCATCCATCGTCATCTGTCTCACGCACCTGTGGAGCGACACACGGTCACCACGACCAGCTGCATCCACCGTCATCTGTCTCACGCGCCTGTGGAGCGACACACGGTCACCACGACCAGCTGCATCCATCGTCATCTGTCTCACGCGCCTGTGGAGCGACACACGGTCACCACGACCAGCTGCATCCACCGTCATCTGTCTCACGCGCCTGTGGAGCGACACACGGTCACCACGACCAGCTGCATCCATCGTCATCTGTCTCACGCGCCTGTGGAGCGACACACGGTCACCACGACCAGCTGCATCCACCGTCATCTGTCTCACGCGCCTGTGGAGCGACACACGGTCACCACGACCAGCTGCATCCACCGTCATCTGTCTCACGCGCCTGTGGAGCGACACACGGTCACCACGACCAGCTGCATCCACCGTCATCTGTCTCACGCGCCTGTGGAGCGACACACGGTCACCACGACCAGCTGCATCCACCGTCATCTGTCTCACGCGCCTGTGGGGCGACACACGGTCACCACGACCAGCTGCATCCACCGTCATCTGTCTCACGCGCCTGTCGAGCGACGCACGGTCATTGCAATTCGTTTCATACCGACGGCCAGACAAGGTTTGCCACCCCATAGTTTGCAGTCAAAGCCGCCGCTGTCGCCGCCGATAGCTCGTGTTGGTGGAGGTGCACGGTTGGCGCGCGCAGACGAGACGAGGTGCGCTTACAAACAACGTTGCCTGGTGCGGAGGCGTTCACCGCCGGCGCAGTGAGAGACCTGCACCCGTCTGCGACGCGCCCTGACGACACGGCCGCACGATTTGTACATGACCGATGGCCGGCTCGGCCAGCGTGGTGACAGCCGTAGCGCCCATCCGCAGGTCGCTCAGTTGGTTGGTTGGTTATTGGGGCTTAGGGGCGCACCGACTGCAGGGTCATTCGGCGCCCATAACTTCTTCAAGTAGCTCCATTAAAAAGAGTCACCACGATTAATAAAATCCGACGGCGTAATATAGCGCAATTATGTCAAGACAAAAAAGTTGCCTACAACAGCATACACAAAATAAAACACATGTGACTAGTAGCGTGAAAACACCGCAGAAAAACCGACATCCAACAAAAACCGGAACAACTGTCCCGTCTCTATAAAACGAGACTCGTCACTCAGCAAATCCAGCAAAGTGCGAGGTGTCGCACTGTGCCCAAAGTGCCGCAAACGCTCTGAAGTCAAACCATTGCATGTGATCAGCACATGGTGCACAGTGAGGGGCTCACTGCAGCGGGGGCACATTCCTCTCTCTTCGCCCTTCAACAGATGGTGATGCGTTACGTATGTGTGGCCTAGGCGCAAACGGCAGAGAATAACCTCCTCTCGCCGGTTTTCGCGTGAACTTGAGGCCCAAGTTCCTAGGCGGGGTTTAATAATTTTGAGCTTATTCGGACCGAGCGCATCCCACTTACGCTGCCACAAGTCATACATATACGATGAAAACACACGATAAAAGTCCTTAGCAGGCAATGACATTCGTCGCGTGACACACATGCGTGACGCACGCTTCGCGGCTGCATCGGCTCGTTCGTTGCCAGATATCCCCACGTGGCTTGGGATCCAACAGAACGTCACTCTCTTTCCATGTCGGTCCAACGCTGTCAATCGTCTTAAAATATCCTGTATAAGGGGATGACGCGGATGGAAACACTTCAGCGCGAAAAGGCTACTCAGCGAGTCTGTAAAAAGTACGTAAAAGCCATCGTCGCTTGCCTCAATAAAACACAGCGCCTTGTCGATAGCCACGAGTTCCGACGTATAAACCGATGCATGGGGTGGCAAAGTAAATGACCGAGTGTCAGGGCCACACACGAAAGCACAGCCCACACCAGCCTCCGTCCTCGATCCATCGGTGAAAGCAGTCATATGGCCATCGTAGGATGCCATGTGCTCCAGTGCTCTGCACCGTAACTCCTCCGGGGCCACGTCGCGCTTCCGGTTCTCAGCCAAAGACACGTCCACCACAGGGGACACCAGTTCCCAGGGAGGTATGTCTAGATCGTAAGAACGTGCCACGGACCTCAGTCGCACACCGCTCTCAATTAACAGGTCATGGACTCTCACACAGAAAGGAGTGGCTTTCAGAGATCGTCCGGTGCGAAAAAGGGCTATTGTGCTGGAAGAAAACACCGCCTCATATGTCGGGTGGTCGGGGAACTGAGCTAACTTGCATGCATACCGCAGCCCGAGCACCTTCCGTCGCAAAGCCAGGGGTGGCTCATTAGCTTCCACCAAGATACTAGCGGTGGGAGACGTTCTGAAGGCACCCGTAGCAATGCGCAAGGCAGAGTTGTGCACTGTGTCCAACGTACGTTTGCTGGAATCGCATGCAGAGTCATACACAAAACAAGCATAGTCCAACTTAGAGCGAATCAGGGATCTGTATAGACGGAGCAACGTCACTCTGTCCGCACCGTACGATGTACCTGCGACACACTTTAAAACGTTCAGTGATTTAAAACACTTCTCACGCAGCGATTTAAAATGGTCCCTGTACGTCAATCGTTTGTCAAATTGCAGTCCAAGAAACCGCACTACTGGCTCCGACGGAATCAGTTTCCCGTACAGTTGCACAGATAAAGCGGGACAGCCACGGCGAGAGCGGCAAAAGTGGCACGCAACTGTTTTTGACGTCGAGAAACGGAAGCCATTTGCCAGGCTCCACTTCTCCAAGCGGCCGACGGCCAGCTGCAACTGCCTCTCCATCGAGATAGCACTGGACGCCTTACACCATATTGCCAGATCGTCGACGAACAGTGACCTTCCTACAGAGCGAGGCAGTCTGTCTACCACATCGTTAATCATAATGGCAAAGAGTGTCACACTTAACACATCACCCTGAGGCACGCCGTTCACCTGCAGAAACCGGTCAGAAAAGTGCTTTCCTACACGAACACGGAAAAAACGGTCATCCAAGTAGTTCTGTAAAAAGACGCCCATACGACCACGAATACCTTGCCCAAAGGCCTTCAAGAGAATGCCGTATCGCCACGTCGTGTCGTATGCACCCTCGATGTCAAAAAACACACCTCCCACATGACGTCGTTCCCGAAAAGCAACACGCACTGCTGTGTCTAGGGCTAAAAGGTGGTCCACAGTACTACGGTTTTTCCGGAGACCGCACTGAGCATTGTCAAACACGTTATTCTTCTCTAAAAACCAGGTCAGGCGGAGGTTAACCATCTTCTCCAAAAGTTTACACAAGGAAGATGTCAGAGATATGGGACGATAATCAAGAGGGTTTAAACCACTCTTGCCGGGCTTGCACAGTGGGATGACGATGGCCTCTCGCCAGGCCAACGGGAACTCGCCACGGGTCCAAATCGCATTGAACATAGTCAACAGTGTCTCAACCGCGCAATGTGGAAGGTGTCGAAGCATATCGTTATGCACTTCGTCTGGGCCCTCCGACACACTGCGCAGGGACGATATTGCTGACCTGAGTTCAGCCATTGTGAACACTTCGTTATACGAGTGCTGCTCAGAGGTATAAAAGTTCACTGGCGACCGCTCACAGCGAGTTTTGTGACGCACAAACTCAGGATCGGCGCCGCCACCCCGGCACCGCTCTGCGAGGGCGCGGCCGATCTCGTTGGCAACGTCAGCAGGGTGAAACACGTCATGGCCGCGCACGCGCAGCACGGGCAGCGGCTTAGAGCAATGTCGGCCCCCTATCCTCTTGATGCGGTCCCAGACCTCCGAAGTGCGGGTGGAGCGGTTCAGGCCACCCACATACTCTCGCCATGACCGCCGTTTCGCCTCCAAGATAACACGGCGTGCCGAGGCCCTCGCTTGTCGAAAAGCGATCAAATTATCCAGTGTACTGCAACGATCGAATGCCCTGTAAGCTCGCCTACGTGTACGAATGGCGTCTCTACACGCTTTCGTCCACCATGGCACTGGTGGGCGGCGGGGAGCACCAGATGTTTTGGGGATGCTTTGTCCGGCTGACTGCACGATCATCTCGGTAAATTCGTCCACCGACATCGGACGCTCCTCCGGCTGACGCCAACGCACGGCCAATTCAACCTCTTCCTCAAATTGGCCCCAGTCAGCACACCGAAGCAACCACCGTGGTGGCCTTGAGCCCAGCACGGCACCGTCCTTATAGTGCAGCCATACTGGCAAGTGATCGCTTCCGCATGGGTCGTCATCCACCGACCACGTCAAGTACTGCATCATCTGTGGGCTACAAATGCTCAGGTCTAGAGCCGATGTTTGTCCGGAAGGCAAAGTAAAATGTGTTTTGGCTCCAGTATTTAAAAGACATAGTGATTCGTCGTTCAACAAGCTTTCTAAAAGTCGACCACGTGTGTCGGTGTTGTCGCAACCCCAATTAGTATGGTGAGCATTAAAATCACCTAAAAGCAGGAAAGGTGCAGGCAGCTCTGCAACCAGACGCCTGAGCTCCAACGTGGGAAAAACACAACCAGGCGCCAAATACACTGAGCACAGTGTTACCTGACGGCGTCCCAAGTGCGACCTCACTGCCACAGCCTGCACATCAGCGCGCACGTCGAGCCGCTGGGTGGGAACACCATGGTGAACGGCTAGTAGGACCCCACCGTGCGCAACGGTGTCGACTGGCTCGTCGCGACGAAATATGCTGTAACCTTTGAGACTAAAACAAGTGTTTGGTGCCAGTTTTGTCTCCTGGAGGCCAACAGCAAATGGGCAACGCCGTCTCAGAAGAGCCTGCAAATCACTGGCGCTCGACCTAACACCTCTACAGTTCCACTGTAAAATGACCTGTATAAGGTCGGGTTAAAAGGGTCTTAAAACACAGCGTCCCGGGATATAAAAGAAGCATCAGCACCTGCAGGAACACTAAAACAGTCACTGCAAGTGCAAGGTTAAAGTGTTCAAAAGAAGTGGTCAGCCCTTTTGCAAGGTCATAACCCTCCCGTGACTGGACGACCTTCTGCAGAACTGCCGCGCACCTTGGCCCTGCCCCCGTCCGTCGGGGACACAGGCCAAGGCGGCGGGCGTTTTGTTGTCCGGCCCGCGGCCGGGGAGGACGACGCCGACCCACCCCGCGCCGGAGCAGGGGGAGGGCCCATGGCCGCGCCATCGCCAGACGGCGACGGATGGGCCCGGGCCGGCGCAACCGTCGGCCCCACGCCCCGGGCCGCGCGACCCGCAGCCCCCAGATCTGGAGCACCCGGGCGCACGGTGACACCCGTACTCCGCGGCGCCCCAGGACGGGAAGCCCCGCCCGAGAGCTGCGCCCCCGACGGAGCGGTCACCGGGGAACGTCTCGAGGCCGCGGCACGAGGCGACGTGGGCGGCGCGGACGCGGGGGACGCAACAGGTCCCGGTGGAGAGCCGCTCCGCGCCGGAGAAGAGCGGGGTCCCCGACCCCGCCGGACCACGGTCCACCCACTGCCCCCGGCCGACGGAACGTCCGGGGCCGTGGACACCACCGAGGTGGCGGGCGCAGGAGGCGTCGGGGACCCCAAGGACGTGGCCGGTGCAGAGGGCGCAGGTACGGCGGCAAGGCCGTAATGCTTTAAAATGTTGACTAGTTGAGGCAACGTCATCACTTCAGACTGCGTCGCCGGCACAGCAGTCTTCACCTTCGCAGCGTAAGACGACTTTGGATGTGTCGCACTGTATAATTCTCTTGCCTCTCGGAAGGAGACTTTGCGAGAGCATTTTATGGTCAGGATTTCTTTTTCTCTTATATAAACAGGACATGTCCTGTCGAAGGACGCATGTGGCGACTGCGTTGGTCCACAGTTGGCACAGCGCGGGACATGACCCTCGCAAGCATCAGCAAGGTGCTCTGTTGACGCACAAACTCCACAGACAGGAGGGTTTTTACAATACGGTTTTGTGTGGCCGAAGCGCTGGCACTGGTAACAGCGCATGGGGTTTGGGATGAACGGTCGCACCTTGACCCTCAGGTATCCAACGGCTACATCAGCAGGTAGGTCAGGCCGGTTAAACGTAAGTACAATGTTATTTGTGGGACAGAGACGTCCCTCCCGTCTCACCATCATGCGACGGGCGTCCGTCACACCGAACTCGGACAGTCCATCAACAATCTCCTCGTCGGCAACGTCTCTCAGATCGTAACAGTTTATAATCCCTTTCGACAAGTTCTTCATTTTGTGGGGCTCCACAGTCATATTTACCACCACATCTCGTGTCTCCGTACCGTTGCGCACACTGTATGCGAACGTTGTCGCTGTCAAGGCTTTTTCAGCTTCTTCACTTTTCACAAATTCGACCTCTAGGGAGCCGTCTCTCAGTTTGTCACATCTGATAATTTGTCCCAAACGGTCGCAGCCGTTACGGCGATGAAAAGGCGACAACGAAGCGAGGGCCTTATCTTTTCCTCGGAAAATCAATACTCGAGCCCCACGGATTTCCGTTCCTCGGCAGGAGGCAGGGGGACGACTGGTCCGCCCCTCGCAGGGGTGGGAGATGTCTGAGCGTAGAGTTTGGTTAGAGTTTGCCATAAGTGAGATTTGTAATTTCGGCACCAGGGCTCCCCACCCACCTCGGAGCCCAACTGGGGGACGCCCGGCCCTACAAAAAAAGGGACGCGGGACGCCAGGGCTACCCCGGTGCTATACGGGACAGGCGGCGCCTTCTGCCCGGCCAGGTGCAACCGGCGAGACCCCTCCCCGTCCTGACCGGGTTCCAGCGCCGCCCACCCCTTGACCCCGGCCGGCCGGGCCGAACGAACCCGAACAAAGCCGGGCTCGACGGCCCGAGGCGACCAGCCACTTGGTCCGCATGGGGCCATACGGACCCGCCCGCCCCTCCCGGATATTAGGACCAAAGAGGCGTGTTGGCCCCCCGCCACAACTAGCACCGTGCGGCGAGGGGCCTCAACCTCCAGGACTCCGTCAACCCCGGGGGACGGGCCGAGGGAGCGCGGCTACTCCGATAAAACCGAGAGCTGGCGGACTGGCAGGGTTGCTAGACCTGAGCAGTCAGGGGAAGCTGAGCTGCTTGCTACCAGAGGTGAGGTGAACAAATGGCCCGGATATGGGACAACCAGGGTCGGCGTGGGCAGGGGATGCTAGGATCGATACAGGTCAGAGGAATTTCTTGGCTGGGACCCGGGGGGTCGCCATACCCCACACCAACAGTGGTGTTCCTGCGGGAGAAGCTGGGGGCCGAGGGGGCGCTGCTCCCCTACACTGACCGGAGCCAGTGCCCTTCGGTGAGGCACTCTTCGTCTGGCTCCTCCCCTTTGGCCGGAAGGGGAGCTCCACGAGCAACCCCGACCGCCCGCCGGATCACTGGAGCACACAATCCCCCCACCACGGAAAGGTGGTGCCCCATCGGGGGGCGCAGGTCGCTCAGGCTGGACATGGCGATGTAAAGCATCCTGGGGAACACACACCGGTTAAACGGACCGCCTGTGACGACCGCCAAAAGGCGAGCGCCGCGCTCTGTGGCGGCGATCGGTCGGCGATCGGCCGACAATCGCAGCGCAATTGCCGCCCGACTGATTATCTTTTACAGGAGCGTCAGCGTTCTGCGTCCAACGCACTAGCAACCCGCGCACTGCACGCAATGCACGCCGATGACAACATAAAAAGGGATGGTGAAAACGCGCGCCAAGACCGGCAGCCGGGTGGCGCGTACATTCGCGCGCGTACGTCAAACTTACTCCCTGAACCTGACGGCCAGCTCTCTGGGCGGCGCGGTGGGCGGCTCCGGCCAGGCGTGGCGCTCGAAGTAGCGCCGGCAGACGTCTTCGATGGCGACTCGCTCCTCCAGGCCGAGCTGAAGGCGCGGGTCGCGCGGCTCGGCGTGCTCCTCATCCAGTCCTCCGTTGCTGCCGCCGCCGCCACCTCAGTCGCTACGGCTCGTGCGAGCCGCCGAGCCGTGCTCGCAACAAAGTGCTGTTCGGCCAGACGCGGGCCCCCGGCAGCACACCCGCGCGCGGACACCGAGAGCAGTACAGGTTCTGTGCACGGCCTTTCATTGGTCACCGCCAACTCAGAATGCCCAACGCAATAACCTGATGGAGACCAGACGATTCCGATCGCTTATCGGAGCCTGACGTTCGCTCGTCACTTACCGGATTTGTGTTCTGTCCTTAGACCGAAACGACCCTCCGTCTATATTGGAAACTAGCGCGTGGCGGACGCCGACCGCAGCGTCCACGCCGACTGGACGACGCGACTGCAGAAGTGCTGAAGGGCTTTCATCAGCCGGAGGCCGTTGAACGGCTGAGCCCTCAGCACGTTCGCAGTCGCGCCGAACACCTATCGGCAGAAACACGACGTCTCGGAAAACGGTCGCGGTCCGGCGCACAGCACAGTCACGCGTACGGGGGGCGCGCCCTGACGGTCCGAGGCGCACGGAATCCAAGCACGGCAACCCGCGTCACGCGGACACTACCGCTGTTCACACGGGCACAGCTAATGCGGAGTCGCGCGGACAGTTCTCGTCGTCGGCCGATTGTCGTGCCGTGCGAAAAATTGAACGCAACTGTACTTCCCCGCTGCCGCGGCGGTCGACTCACCGCTGCGGTAGACGTCTGATCGCAGGCGATGTGGCGCCAGTCGTCGTCGCCGCCGCCGACGTCGGCAAGCCGCAGCAGCTGGCTCAACGCCTGGCTGTTGGCCAGCTGCTGCTGCTGGTACTGAGAACAGAGAGGCGCCTTTCAGCACGAGGTGCCGCTCGCGGAATGCGTGACGACTCGTCTCGCTGGCCCGCGGACACTGCCGGCCGTCTGTACGCAAGCGGGCTGGCTCGAGTGCCGAGGCTCGACGGAATCTTTTCGTCACGCGGCCAGTCATCTGTACCAAAAGCTTGTCGCGAAGCGCGAGACAGTTACCACCGCCGTCAGGTGTGCGTGCAGCCCACCGTGCCGGTATGCCGGGACAGGTCGTTGTCGGCGCTGTCCAGCCGCAGCGACGCCGCGAGGACGCGTTCAGGCAGCGGCTCGCCGGGTAGCTGCGCCCCGTCCTCCAGCTCCTGTGCACGGCGCCCGATCTGAATCAATTCCTGCGAACACGTCACGGACGACCAAACAGCTCACGAAGCAGCTGCGCGAGGCACGGCACAAGGCGCACTGTGGCACGTGCGTGTCGGCACGTGCCATCGGAACAAATGCGACGCAAAACTCTTGGTAGATAACGATTCGTAGACAACACGAGGAGCTAATACGGCAGCAGACGCGCTCTCTCACGTTGATGAGATCGATGGCTTCCTCGAGCTTAGGAGAGGAGGGTTGCCTGGCTGCTGACTCCGTCATGGCACGCAGGCACTGCGGCGTACGTGAAGATTAGCGCGTCACAGTTCACAGTCACCTACCGCGGGGCCACCTGACTGCTGAGGTCTCACACGGCCACAGAAGGTATCCATCCCTGCAAGGGAATCTACACACGAGGCACGAGTAGCATCACAGTGCCACAGCCACCCGCGTTTCCGACAATCAGATTACAATTGTGCTCAGGAATGTCGGAACGAAATGGTCGTCTGCACACAGCCACGCATGCATAATCCCATTGATTTCACACGCAGCACAGCGATCATTGTCCGACGCGCTCGGCCGGCGGTGGACGTTTCCGGATCGGGCGGACCATTTCAGCGACGCGCTCACCTGTCGCTTTGTCTTTGTCACTTCGTCAAGACAACTCCTGCTGACGTCGGAACAGTTTCAGCGCCAGACAACAGGAGGAGCTGGACGTATTTACGGCAAACAAACACAGGTGGCCGGCCGGGTCCGGCGAGACGTGCCGGACCGCCGGCGCGGGCCGTTCGGACCGGCCGGCTGGGGCTTCGTCAACCCGCGCACAGGGCGCTGCACGACCGGCGGTAACAACGTCTCTCTACGCTACGGTTGATTCGATGATGATCATTGAGTTTTATACGGCGCTTCGGCGACTGCGGTCATTTCGCGCTAGTCACATGGCCTACCCAATCAAGGTGATATAAATGGTAGTAAAAGCCTATAAGGAGCAAAATCACATCCAGCCCAAGCGTAGCAAGAATTGCGTTATGACATAGTGATATCACTCAACGTCGGGGAAGTCACGTATAAGCGATTCACATATAAGCGGAGCATCCAAAGAATGTGACTTTCTGAGCTGAGCAGAGTGCATTCGACAAGTATATGCTTCACACTCAAAAGGTTCTCACACGTGGGAGTATCTGCTGTGTTGCTCAGTCGAAATTTGTTGTAGGTATGGCCGATGTGGAGACTGGTCACAGTGATTTCTTCCTTTCTAGCGTTTCAGAGAGACGACATCCAGTTCCCTATCTGACGCTTAATAGCCTTCAACTTATTCCTAGCACTCTCTTGGTCCCACATTCTCTGCCGTTTAGCCAGCATTAGCGTTTTGCGGCAGCATAAAAATCAGTGGCGGGGACCTGAATCGTCTCACCAGGTGGCAGCAGTGTCGCGGCCTTCGCTGCCTGGTCGGCGGATTCATTGCCAGTCAGGCCAACGTGACTGGGGATCCAGACTAAAGTGACCTGTTTCCCGACTGCTCTCAGAGATCTGATCCGTTCCAGGATCAGCCGAATTATACGTGTCTCCGAGGCGAAAGAGTTCTGGAGAGATAAAACGGAAGTAAGAGAATCGGTAAATATGGTCAACGACGACAGCTACTACTGCAATAAAATGCAGTCAAGACGGCTTAGAATAGCGTACTGTTCAGCAGTGAAAACGGATGCAACAGAAGGCCAATCCGCCTTGAGTGCTCGATATTAGTTTTTGAGCTGCCCATTTCAGTTCGACAGTCGAAGTACAGCTCATTGAGAAGCGCGTCATCGACGTGTCGCAAGGCGGGGTGACCAACATCCATAGCTCAGAGGGCGAGTGTGTCCGGGACTGTATCTGTTCCACATCCACTCCGGCATTCTTCAGCCACTCACTCGCTCCAACACAGAGAGCCCGCGTTTTTTCTCTTGCCCCCTGCCAAAATGTCCGGATCAGATCCTTGGAGAAGATAGGACCAAACGCAGGGTGCGACCTGAACTGACGGATTCTCATCGCATACCGCAAGGCCAACATGCTTCGTCTCAGACTCAGCAATGGATTTGTTCGCGACGACAACGAGGCTTGGTGCAGCGAACGTGCGCAAAGCACCTGTGACGATACGAATACCATGATGGTGTACGCTTTCCAGGAACTTTTTGTGTGATTCCCGGGCAGAGTTATACGTAACGCATGCGTAGTCCATTTTCGACCGTTTAAGTGTGCGGTACAGCATCAACATCGTCCTGCGATCTCCCCCATCCGTCGTACGTGAGATCACTTTCATTATGTCCATAGCTTTAAAATATTTGATACGAAGACTCTTCAGGCGGTCCAGGCATGAAAGCCAGTGATCAAGGACGACATCAAGAAACCTGACATTGCCCACCACTGGTACAATGCTACTGCACAGCATCACCTGAGGATCGGTGCAGAATATCCTTCTATCGCAAAAGTGTATGCATACCGTCTTGGACGTGCAAAATGTAAAGCCCTTCATAGTTCTCGGTACCTTTCCCCAACAGTGTCGGACCTGGCGTCCCTCTGAGGCTGACGTGGATGCGGTAACCCAGATGGCGAAGTCGTCGACGAACGGGAACTGGCCAACGTAGTCCGGCAGCGAGTCATTTATGTCGCTCACAATGGCAGCAAAGAGCGCCACGTTCAAGATTTCACCCTGCGGAACACCGTTTTCCTGCGAAAAAAACGTGCCGAGTACGTATTAGCCAGTCGAACAATAAAGGAACGGTCATGGCAGAAGTTAGCTAAAAGCCAACCAATGCGGCCACGCATACCGCATTTGTGCAGTTTCGTCAGAACTGCACAAATGTCATGTCGTGTCGCCGAGTCGTGTCAAATGCCACTTCGCTGTCAAAAATAATCTTCTTGATCTCCTTGTCGTTACTGAACCTCACCTCGATTCTACCATCTGTATCGAGACACGCTGCTTGGCTTGCCGAACTTCCGATAGGGTTTGTTCCATCTGGGCCGGAACAGACGCAGTGGAATGGGGCTCCCCTCGCTGTCCAGCTCAGACGATCGTATAACCAGATACTGAGACAGCAGAGGTTGTGCGCCAGCTCCATCACGTGGGCTGTCAGAATCACGTGTCCGGCCCTCGGTTGAGGGCCAGGAAGCACTGGTGCTGATTCAGATTCGTCGCATATGCAGACCCCAGATATTTCTGGAAACTGTGCGACAACGCGTTGTTAACGCGACAACCCAAAACTATGACCACCCTCGTTCGGGAGTCGTCCTCAACACGACACCCGACCTGGCATAAAACATAGTCCGAAAAGTGGAAGGCCAGGGCAGAAAATTAACAGTGGACAAATACGACAAACACAAGAACGTAACAGAAATCCAAATCTGTACCTTTCACGGCAGAGACGAAGACAGACAAGCTGACGGTCACTGGCACGATGAACGGCAACGAAATCCTCCAGCCAGAAGAACTCACAGAACTTACAGTTCGTGGCACGGAGCCAAACACGACATTTGTTTGACTTCCGAAACGGCGTCATGCTGGTGTTCCACACTGCCTCCGTTATCGTTTTACTCGTTTTTAGTGATAGACCGTCAGCACTTAAACACTTTTAAGTCTGCGGAGCAACCCAGGCATCTGCAGAAGACAAGCCATCGCGAAAGTGTGCTCATCGACTCTTATCATGTAGGAGAGAATTTGTGGGCTAAAGACGCCCCCGGTGACTAGCTCTAATGGCCAAACTTCTGTTACTACTTCGCGCATACATGCAGCCTATACACAGGTTACGAAATTGACGCCTGTAGGTCTGTGCAGGTTTTTAATGTGTAGTCTGGGCACGTCAAGGATATTCGGATGTATAAACATTCCGGTGTGGCATTTCTCAAAGCTTCTGTCATGCCAGGCCAGCGTCTGTCAAAAACAAGCCATAACTGTCATGAGCCATGGTTGACTGGAAGACAGACGCACTCCCGTCAGGGATCTACATGGTTAAGTCTCCTACTCGCGAACAGCCGCTGTTTGCGACCACTCATTACATTAAGTGTCGGGAGAAACCCCGTAACATATTCTGAACATTGTTGCATCTGAAGCGCCGTCAAATCAAAGCCCATTTCCGGTCGCGACAGCAATAGGACGTAACACTCGGCAGCAGCAGGTCGCAGGCTTCAGCAGCCGGCAGCGGGAAGCAATGTTCCGCGCCTTCGGCGTTCTAAAAGCTCTTTTCCCGATAGCCTGATACCTACACTCAACCCAGAGCATCCATTTCAGCTCTGGCGTTCCCGTTGAACGGATCTTGGCGTGAGTGCAAAACCTTGTCAAGAACGAAATGGTCGCGGAACCTTCGCTAACTTTAATCGTTGTCAACGCAAATGGACGCTTCGACCCCAAGCTACCTGGATGGTACTGTACGTCTTACAACTGGTCCCACGAAGTGACAAGCTTGGGTCTTATGCGATGTGGCCACTTCATGGCGTCGCCCGCCTGGATATGTACAGTCATCCATAAAGATGTCTTTATCATACGGAAAACACTGAGGTTCCGTTCCCCAGGGACTTCTTCACGAACATTCTTGTCACTGCGTCGAGAATTCGGAACCAGCAGCCGAGGTTGCGCTGAAGCTGTACCGGTACGGAACATCGGGTACAGCAAAATGCGACTGCGCACCACGTGGGCACATTTATCCAGGGCGAACAGCGCGTGATCATGCATCCAAGCTCGTAGATGTTGCAAAGACCAACAATCGTTGTGGCGTATCCATGTGGTCGGCTGCCCGAAACAACACTGGACTTCCGCCGTCTAAGCGGACTCGAGATGAAACTGGTCTGCTGGTTGGAACCTGCCCGCATAGTGTTACGCCTGGAGGCGTGAACATGAATTGTGGAGAACTTTATGCGTACAGCCATTTTCCCCACCAGATACCGTTCAAAAAACGCCCAATACTTCGCCAGTGATATCGCGTGTAAGTACATGCTACATGTGCATGTGTGCCGGAAGTACGGCGAATGATGTTACCTGTATGGATTTGGGTTGTGTGCCAGCATGACCTCAAGTTCATTGACATCTTTACCGTATGGCGAGGCTCTGTGCATGATGCCAGAATGTTTCGGAACTAGCCATTGTATGATAACTTGGCGGTAATGGAACACCAGGTAACATCATTAAGGACAATGGAAACCTGATAGCCATCCAGAGGTGACTCAGCTACAAATTAAGCAATGAGCGCTGCATGAATGCGCGAGTATTTGCTCTTCTCAAACGCTGCTTTCGCCGGCTAAATTTGATCAAAATGTGGTTCATGAAAGACACCGCAGCAGGATGTGTGCTGCACGTCTGCCTCGGGTAAAATGCTCACTGGGATGACCTGCACAACGATGAAGGTGAGTCATGACCCATAACAGGATGGTGGCGGAGATCACCTCCAGGTCATGTGGACGACTGCGCTAATGCGAGGACGTTTGATGATATGGTGAACTCGGGGACCGCACGTCTTTTTTTCTTGTTACTTATTTGTTACTCCTTTAGTTTTTGCCTGCCTGGACGTAATGTCAGAAGAGTGTGTTATACTGGGGGAGGGGGATTCGGACATTGACAGAAGACCAGAGACGTAGTTTATGGAGGTTCAGGGGGTCGGGAAAACCGCACAGTGTCATGTATGAAATCCGGTGCTCAGGATGCAGCAAGACATCGTAGGAGCGACAAGTCGAGGAGTGAAAACACGCATACAAGAACACAGACGAGATGTAAAATATCACCCCATATCCAGTGTGGTAGTAGTACACAGTGACAAATGCTACCACTTCTCCATGTGGAACGAAACCAGAACTCTAGAAAAGAAAGCTGGCAAACAAATCAGGAGGATTTTGGAAGCCGCGCATATAGCCACCTGACACGTATAATTCTAGACGTGGTTTCATGACCTGGGCGTCACCGGTAGCGAAACTAACCGTGCGAGTGTCTTAATTTATAGCGCACATGATTTTATTCAGGTTCGGTCAAATAACTGCACACTGTATCTTCGTTGAATTTTTCAGCCACCCCTCCAATTGCTCTCCACTATGCAGTGATGAAGATACCGTGCTGTTGAAATGTATGCAATACATCTGACATGATTTGAATGCTGCTTGTCACCTTGATCCATATCTGACACGGATAATATACAACAGCCGGACATATTGCAATTTCCTCCCCACGCATCGTCAGGATTCCTTTTGGGTACCTCAACAACGCCCCACAGGATCTAACGTCCCACACGATACAAAACAACTGCTTAAAAAAGGGCCAACACGGATGAAAATGGGTATCCTCTTGCAGCCAAAAGATCACGCTTCACGCTGATTCTTCTTTCGTGCTCGTCACCGTGGGCGTAACATGGTTGGGGGAAACAAACAACAAATGCTGTTAAATGATGGGGTACGGCGGCCAGTCGTGGAAACGTTTCTTCGAGAGGTAATTAGAACTCATTTCCTGTTACAAACGTTGCGCTTTGGTGATTTCCTGCCTACACCGAGCGTTCAATGTCGGGTTATGGAAGAAACAGGTAGCGATGACATCAAAATCTCACCGGCTTGGGGACGATAGTCCCCGTTAGTCCCTCTTGGCGCCGCCATTGCCTGGAGACTGGGCACGGGAAGATCGCGAGCCAATTCATGTCTTGCAACCAAACAGACAATGTGGTACCGTTCCTACGTCTATGGCAATGCACAAATGACGTTTTGCTGTTTGGTGACGTTGAGAGTTATGGCTTATTACTCTGGCACCAAACGCTTCGAACAATTCAGGATGTTTCCTGAAATGAATGACAACGTGGACAGCATGAATGCCTGCCAAAAGATCACGCTGGTTTTTGTTTCGCGCTCCTCACGTCAGACGTGAACATGACTGGAGAAACGAGCCAACAGACGATTAATGGCGGCCAAACGACACACTGGCGAGGATTACCATGTGATACCATGAATGCACACGCTATGAACGCAACGCTGTTTCAGACCAGAAGTCTCGCACAGGCCATCTGGAACAATGTGATGGAACTGACCATAGCATCCGCCAGTTACTTGGTGACGCGGCCAACCAGCCACCGGTCGGCCACCTCGTCAGCTAAGACTCCTTGCGAGCGACCCTGCTGGTAAGTAAATGCTATTTTGACTGCTTCTCTCAGTTGAGAATCGTCACTACCTTAGCGAAAAGGGACTGTATGGTGTCCACCACGGGTGAAACGTGTTCCAGCAAGGAGGGGGGAGCATCAGCTACTTTTCGAGCCATTTCTTTCCATCCAGCGCAAAAGGCTAATGTTAAAAAAACTCGCCAGTAAGGGGAGGGGGGCACGGCGTCTTCCGTGTACCCCCCGTTCCGCCACCTGGCTGTCCGTCAGATTCGCGGTCGGAGCGTCGCTCAGGAGACCCAAACCGCGCAATGATCCAACAAAGACTATTCGTGCAATGTGTGATGCAATCGAAACCAAGGGTGACGTCAGAGCCCTCGGGCCAAAGACCAATCGGGGGTTTGACTGGCGTGAAAGTGGTGATACTGAATACGCTACAAAACTACAGACCGGAGTCAGGAGGTGTTGAAAAGATATGTCATATTCTGTCATTCAGCATCATGTACTGAACAGCTGATTCCATCGCTCGTAGGTGCGAGCCACATTGGCTCCGCGAAAGATGCACTGCAATATGGCAATGAACTCTGCATATTTTCTCAACATTAAAAACACAACTTACATAGCTTCGGTAGCCAGCATTTTCTTATGTTTCACAGAGATCGTTAGACGTTGCTGCCCGCGGTGCCGACTGGCCCAGCACACGCGATCGAGCTCTTGGCAGGGACGCCCCTGGACTAACGGGCGAACTTTGCCTTCCCCGTTGCGGGCCCTAACGGCGAGGTAAGACAGCTGCCGGAGTGTCTGTTGGAACATTTCATTCCCATTCTGCTAGGTAGGGCTCGACATCACATGACGAAATAACATGACATGGCATGACATGATGCCCGCGTAATGAGCGAGTAATTGCTGTGGTTTCATAATGCATGACTAGATAGTCAACTCAAATCGGTGAACTTCTCTTCACTGATACATGTCTAAAAGATAACTTTCTACCAGATATTTCATCTCCAATCAATCTGCACTTGCCAGCCACGCCGCCTGATGATTACTTGCATTTCAATGTTTTTTTCATTTTTACGCATATCGCAATCCGTTTGTGCAACGTTTCAGCAATGGAATGATAAATAATAAATATTGCATCGAACATTTTTTACAAGGTTGTGTGAACACTTTTTCTTTAGACATACTGCGGATAATATAACGTTTCTCTTCAGACTGCAATGGGCCCAACGCGAGATCCACGACGCGAGCAGGAGCAGGGGCGGCAAGTGCGGCAGCAGGAGCTGTTTGCGCGCACCTTGGTAAGACAAAGCGACAGGTGAGCGCGTCGCTGAAATGATGCACCCGGTCTGGAAACGTTCACCGCCGCCGGACCGAGCGCGTCCGAAAAAATTATCCTCGTGCCGCATTTGAAATCCATCGAGTTATGCATGCGTCCAGGTGTCCAGAAGACCACTGAGTTCCAAATTTCCGAGCATAGCTGTAATCTGAATGTCGGAAACGTCGCGGGTGGCTGTGGCACTGTGAACCTACTCGTGCCTCGTGTGCAGACTCCCATGCAGGTATACCCTCTGTGGTCGTCCGCGCCGTCGGCTGTCAGGTGGCCGCGCGCAAGGTGCTGACTGTGAATAGTGACGCTCCAACTTTCACGTCCGCCGCAGTGCGGACGTCCGCCGCGTCGCTGCAGCTCGACGGCGTGGAAAACGACCTGTTCCGGCACACGGGCACGGTGAGTCGCACGCGCACCTGACGGCGGTGGTAATGGTGTCGCGTTTCGAGACAAGCTTTTGGCACGGGTAACCGGCCGCGTGACGAAAAAGCGTCGTCGAGCCTCGGCACACGAGCCAGCCCGCTTGCGTACAGACGGCCGGCAGTGTCCGCGGGCCAGCGAGACGAGTCGTCACGCATTCCGCGACCGGCACCTCGTGCTGAAAGGCGGTTCTCTGTTTTCAGTACCAGCAGCAGCAGCTGGCCAACAGCCAGGCGTTGAGCCAGCTGCTGCGGCTGGCCGACGTCGGCGGCGTCGACGGCGACTGGCGCCACATCGTCTGCGACCGGACGTCGACCGCAGCGGTGAGTCGACCGCCGCGGCAGCGGGCAAATGCAGTTGCGTTCAATTTTTCTCACGGCACGATAATCCCCGTTTGAACAGGGGCGGTGTCCGGCGTCACGCCGTTTTTGCGCGCGCATTCTGAGCGCGGGGTGACCGCCGTGCCGCGGCCGCGGGCCGGCCGTTTTCCGAGGCGTACTCTCTCTGTCGACAGGTGTTTGGCGCGATTGCCAGAATGCTGACGGTCCAGCCCTTCAACGGCCTGCGGCTGATAAGGGCCCTGCAGCATTTCTGCAGTCGCGTCGCCCACTCGGCGTGGACGCTGCGGTCGGCGGCCGTGACGCGCCAGTTTTCGCAGGTGGCGGAGGGCCTGGTCGGTCTCAGGAGACAGCACAAATCCGGTTAGTGACGAGCGAACGTCGAGCTCCGACGAGCGATCGAATAGTCCGGTCTCCGTCGAGTTGTTGTGTCGGTCATTCCGCGTTGGTCGTAGCCGTTGGAGACGCCGCGCACAGAGGGTGCGTTGCTGCGTGCTCGGGTGTCCCCGCGCGGATTTGCTTCCGGGGGGCCGACGCGCACGTGCAAGGCACAACGGATGTAAGATGATGGCTACCGATAAATGGGGCCCTGTAATCAAAGCAATCTCCAGCCCTGGCGTATGAGACGCATTGTCTGGCTTCGTGTCGCAGGCGCCGGCGTCTTTTTGCGGGGGGGGGGGCGATCGGGTGGCGCGCTGCGGTGTCGTGGCTTGGCTTTGTCCAGTCCAGCTACTGGAGCCCAGTAGTGATTTATGAACATGGCATCGTCAGCTCGGTCCTGGCCGGGTGCAGTATTTGTGGTTGGGTTTCGGGTCGCCACAGACCACCTTTTGCAGCGGCCGAAGAGTGATGGCTGCTTCAGATAGATGCCTTCGTTAAATTTGTCTTCACCGCCGGCATCCGAAAACTGGGCTTAGAAAACGCAGCCACTTCTTCGGATGAAGGCCCTCTGATAAATGCCAGTCGTTTTCAGATGACTCTGACAATAGTTTCACTTCTGCCTCTGATCATACATCGAATGACATGACACGTAGCAAAGCAGGCCTGGTACAGACGGACGGGTACTTGTCGTGCAGCTTGCCTGATTACTGCCATCAACAGTAGTTCAGAAATGCACCATAAGACCCGTCCTGCGGGCGTTGTTACTTTTACTTGCATGCGGTGCTCACTACGTGCGTGCAACGTGTCGTGACGTCAGAGATTCGTTGAAGGCTGTAGTTTCTTTCGCCCGAAATATTCCTTGTGTGTGTCGCGTGGGTCCATGTGAAAACAACTCGGTGTCTGCGACTGATAGCTCGACCTCGTCTGACCTCGCTTAGTAGGATATGATGCTGCTTTAATCCGCAATGTCTGGCGTGCATACGATCCGGAACAACGCGGGGATTCATCTGCCGTGTATTTCATGTTACGCTTCTTTCGCTCAGGAGCTAATGCATTTTGCCGTTCTGAAGCCCAACTGAAACAACGCGGCGCTTTCGCAGAGATCGACCAGGCCATGGCTCGCCGACAGGACGCCAAGCGCGACCCGCGCCTCCAGCTCGGCCTGGAAGAGCGGGTCGCCATTGAGGACGTCTGCCGGCGCTTCTTCCAGCGGCACAGCTGGCCGGAGCCGCCCACCGCGCCGTCCAGAGACCTGGCCGTCAGGTTCAGAGACAAAGTGTGACGATGTCGAATGTGCGCGCCATCCGGCCGCCGGTGGGCGCACATTCGTTACCCGTTTTGTGGTATCGCCGGCTTGCGCTGCGCGGATCGCCGGTGCGTTCGACGCGGACAGCTGGCGCGGCGGCAAACGGTGATCAATAGAGCGGCCATTGTGCCGCGCTCGTCCACCGACCGCCGACTAATGGCCGCCCGCCACAGACCGCGGCGCTCTCCGTGTGTGTGAGTGTGTGTGTTTAATGCTTTCGCGTCGCCGGCCCGGCCTTGAGCCCAGCGGGCGCGCCCGCCCGACCATCGGCGGACAGCCCGCGGCGGCCGGCCGCCGGCGGCCGACTTCTAAGTCCGGCGCAGCGAGCGGCCCGGCGTGTGCGCGTGCGCGTCTTCCCCGGCGGCACGCGACCGCGCCAGCCCGTGGCGGCCGCCGATCGGCGCGACCGGAGGCCGTCCGTCCCAGCCCCGGCAGCACGCCAGGCGCCATCCGCCCGGCCTGGGACATCAGGGCAGCGGCAGGCTGCCGCACCACGGCGGGCCGTGGCCCGGGATTTATTTCCGGCGCTGCCGCCGCAGCCGCGGCCGCCACGGCCGCCGCCGCCACCGCTGCCGCTGGCACGACCGCGGCCGCCGGCACGGCCGCGACCGCCCCCGCCGCCGCCGCCGCCGCCGCCGCCGCCGCCGCCGTCGCCGCCGTGGCGGCCGGAGCGGAGTGAGCTCGGCGACACGCGGCCCGCAGCGGCCCGCCGGCTGGTGTTTCCGTCGGCACCGCCGCCGCCGCCGCTTTCGCCGCCGCAGCCCCCGCCACCGACGCCGCCGCCGCCGCCGCCGCCGCCGCCGAAGACGCCTTCGCCGCCGCCGCCGCCACCGCCGAAGACGCCTTCACCGTCGCCGCCGCCGCAGTCTCCACCGAAGACGCCTTCACCGTCGCCGCCGCAGCCTCCAGCGCCGAAGACGCCTTCACCGTCGCCGCCGCAGCCTCCAGCGCCGAAGACGCCTCCGCCGCCGCCGCCACCGCCGAAGACGCCCTCGCCGTCGCCGCCGCCGCAGTCTCCACCGAAGACGCCTTCGCCGCCGCCGCCGCCACCGCCGAAGACGCCTTCACCGTCGCCGCCGCAGCCTCCAGCGCCGAAGACGCCTCCGCCGCCGCCGCCACCGCCGCCGAAGATGCCTTCGCCGCCACCGTCGCCGCCACAGCCTCCAGCGCCGAAGACGCCTCCGCCGCCGCCGCCACCGCCGCCGAAGATGCCTTCGCCGCCGCCGTCGCCGCAGTCTCCACCGCCGAAGACGCCGCCGCCGCAGCCCCCGCCGCCGTCTCCCCCGTCTCCGCCTCCATCGTCGGAGACGTCTTCGCCGTAGACGCCACCGCCGCCGCCGCCGCCGCCGCCGCCGCCGCCGCCGCCGCCGCCGCCGCCGCCGCCGCCGCCGCCGCCGCCGCCGCCGCCGCCGCCGCCGCCGCCGCCGCCGCCGCCGCCGCCGCCGCCGCCGCCGCCGCCGCCGCCGCCGCCGCCGCCGCCGCCGCCGCCGCCGCCGCCGCCGCCGCCGCCGCCGCCGCCGCCGCCGCCGCCGCCGCCGCCGCCGCCGCCGCCGCCGCCGCCGCCGCCGCCGCCGCCGCCGCCGCCGCCGCCGCCGCCGCCGCCGCCGCCGCCGCCGCCGCCGCCGCCGCCGCCGCCGCCGCCGCCGCCGCCGCCGCCGCCGCCGCCGCCGCCGCCGCCGCCGCCGCCGCCGCCGCCGCCGCCGCCGCCGCCGCCGCCGCCGCCGCCGCCGCCGCCGCCGCCGCCGCCGCCGCCGCCGCCGCCGCCGCCGCCGCCGCCGCCGCCGCCGCCGCCGCCGCCGCCGCCGCCGCCGCCGCCGCCGCCGCCGCCGCCGCCGCCGCCGCCGCCGCCGCCGCCGCCGCCGCCGCCGCCGCCGCCGCCGCCGCCGCCGCCGCCGCCGCCGCCGCCGCCGCCGCCGCCGCCGCCGCCGCCGCCGCCGCCGCCGCCGCCGCCGCCGCCGCCGCCGCCGCCGCCGCCGCCGCCGCCGCCGCCGCCGCCGCCGCCGCCGCCGCCGACGACGACGACGACGACGACGGCCCCTTTGCCGCCGGCAGAGCGCCATCTTCCGTCGTCGTCGCAGCCGGCACGGGCCCTATCGCCTCTGGTCGCCGAACCAGCGCCGGCAGGATTCGGTAAGTTACGTCTTGCACCCATTGTAAAGTGGTCTGGATGTCACCTGCATTTGGCAACTGGATTTCTGAGCAAATGTTTTCCGATGGCAGCAGGCAATGTGCACTGGCAGGCAATGAGGCAATGAGGCGAGCGGGAACGCGATTGTCGAGATCAAGTCACATTGCTGCTTGGTTTCATCAAGTTCATGGACTCTCTGCTTTTGCAACATCCAGTCGTGTTGTGGTGCGAGGAGATGCGGCCGTTTAACCTGTAGCCGTCGTTGTTGGCAGAGCCGGTTGGCGACAACCTTGTGCCGTGCTGCTGCGGCAAGCTGTTCGCCTCCGGCGACAGCGTCCGGCACCACGTCTGCTTCCTGAAGCGGCGTGGCTCCGAGACCGAGGCAGAGGCGGCCTTCTTTAAGACGGCCCGGCGGCTGGTGGCACGCGGAGAGCTCCGGGTGTACCGGCACGCCGCCGCCGACCGGTGAGTCACCATTCGTCCTCGGCAGAGCGAAAGAGATCCAATGAATAACGCACATGATGCAGTAACGTAAATGTTGCAATGGCGTGAACGGAGACAGTGGCAGTCGGAACCGTCGGAAGAGCGATCGCCATCCGAAGAGCGTTGTGTTGTTCTTGATGCACGACCACGGTCCGACATTAGACGGTGGCTGACGCGTTATTGTGCGTTTTCAGCGTGGAGGTGCGCTGCCCGTTGTGCCGGCCAACCGTCTGGTTCGGTGCCGGCCGCAACAGGCTGCGCAACTTCCAACACCACGTGCGGCGCGTGCACCCGGAGCAGGGGCGGCAGGTGCCGCAGCACGAGCTGTTTTCGCGCACCTTGGTAAGTCAGAGCGACAGGTGAGCGAGTCGCTGAAATGATCCGCCCGATCCGGAAACGTCCAGCGCCGACCGAGCGCGTCAGAAAATGATCGCTGTGCCGCATGTGAAATAAATGGAGTAATGCATACGTGTCTGTGTGAAGACGACCATTTCGTTTCGACATTTCCGAGCACAATTGTAATCTGATTGTCCGAAACGCGGGTGGCCGTGGCACTGGAATACTACTCCTGCCTCGTGTGTAGATTCCCATGCATTTATATCCTCTGTGATCGTCTGTGACGTCGGTTGTCAGATGGCCTGGCGCAAGGTGTCGACTGTGAATTGTGACGCGCCAACCTGCACGTTCGCCACAGTGCCTGCAGTCCTGTCCAGAGTCGCCTGACCGCCGCCTCCGGCGGAGGCGGTCAGGCGACTCTCCGCTCCTGTGCACGAGGACGCCGTCAATCGCATCAAGGCCAGTGAGTGCGTCTGCTGCCGTATTACCAGCCAGCAATCTGCTTGGGCTAAGGGTAGGCAAGTTGGGCACAGCCTGGTCAGAGCCCAAGTTAGCCCAATCTCGACGCTTGAATGGGAGAAAAACGGCGTGGACGCAGCCCGTTTTAGGTTGAGCAGAGCCCCAACTTGAGCTCAGCCCAACCCTGCTCAGATATGCCTGATGGGGCTCAGCCCGCGTTATGTTGGGCAGAGCCCCAACTTGGGCTGCGCCCAACGCTGCTCAGATATGTCCGATAGGGCTCAGCCCGCATTTTACTGGGCAGACCCCCAACCTGGCTGAGCCCAACTAAACGCATTTATGCCCGCTTTCAGCAGAGCAGAGCGAGGAAGCGAGCATTTTCACAGGAAATACCCGCAGCGCCCGGGCTTTTGCAAATACACGCCTCCGCGCACTGTTGCCACGTCTTTTTATTCCGAAAGCAGGTTCCGACCTGCACCCTACCATGGGAAACCCACACCCGACCCGGAAGCAATTTTCAATGAAGTAACCGACGAAGGCCGACAGATAAAAATTTAATTGTAACTTTCAGGCCGCAATTATTGCTTCATATCCTTCTGTTTGACTGTGGAATATTTTAATGAAGCACTAAGGTCATCACCGTATGGCAGCTGCATATCTTCCATATGTTCAACTCAATTTTAATATTTCGTGACGTATGAAAGCCCAAAACAAGCCCGTAAAACCCCAACAACTAGTCCGCAAGGCATGCAGATCGCCCGGCCGGCCTTTTCAGCCCACGGCCTGTGAGCCTACGGGCTGACAAGTGACAGTTTTACCTCCGCGCATGTAAGCGCGCTTTCCTGCAGTTGGCAAAATGTCATCTAAAAATTATTCCACATAAATAAAGGTTGACAAGATCTTGCATTGCATAGGACTGCCCGGAAACGTTATATGGTGTTTTCTTCAATCAAAAACACATCTGAGGCCAGACTTTCTGCATCGAATATGACGTTATTGCGGAGAAAAATGAATGGCAATGCTGACAAGCATAAGCAGTTTGCCTTAAATCAGCCAGTGATACAGATCTTGATGGAATTATATGAAGATGGTACTGATTTTCCTTCGAACATCAGCGGTTCGATACTATCCCGCACCAGCTTTGCTAGTTCCTGTCCCCCACCCTAGATTACAATAGTGTCGGGCGGCGATTTCATTTCGCAGTCACTAGATGGAGCTACAACCAAACGCCTGAAGCTGCGTGCGATACCAGTGGACGTCTCCAGAATTTCAGCGCAAGTACGCGGCCAGGCGTCAGCGGAAATACTGCCCCGGCCGGTTGAGGGCAATGAGTGTGCTGTGTCTGTATAACGAAGCATTGGACAAGACGCTGTGCGACCCGACACAAGATACCTATGTGTGGCGTGACTGTCGCATCGGCTAATAAAAATGCATGAATGGATCTAACACACCATCTTTCTTACCGGTTATATAACTCAAAGCAGGATCTGGAGAGATATGATGTAATCAGATCGGAAAACGTCCTTGTTACGCGATAGATACCTCTACACTACAAGATGGGTCGACAAAATCCTTTATCTCCAATTCCGCGCTCTAAACGTCCGCTCACGTTTTGCAGACTAATCTAGAGAGTCTGCGACAGAATCCGCAGGAAGTCAGCTATTGCAGACCCCCGAAGATGTGACGTTTTACACATACTGCATGACGCCACGCCTTGGCCCGGGCTCAACGTCGTCAGCAGCAGCCTGCGCAGACAAGCTAAGGAAATCCTGGTCATCTGCTGCAGATCGGTGTAGAATCAGCACGAAAAGTGAAAGGGGATCTTTCCGAGCATGATGAAAATGACTAGGTATAACAAAGAGCTATGCAACTGGTAGGAAACAGTAAATGTGAAACGCAGCGAGGCTGGCCTCGGACCAGCCCATCAGTCACTTGACCTGTCCGCCCTGGGCCACAGTTCGGCGGCCGTTCATCCGTTTGCATCCTGCGGCAGTTGAGTGCTTGAAATACAGTCGGAAAAATTCGCACACAGAGTAAAAACCAGGACGGCAGCACGTCATTCAATGATACCTTGGTACGCGCAAAGTTCATTGCAGCCAGGAGCCAAATGCCGGACGCTTCATTGGCATTCGTATTCGTATTTATTTGGTTACTCGTGTAAATTCGTTTAAAGTTGTCAACTGATTCCACTTCAGTCCCATTCTGATGTATATTTAACGTCAAGAAGTGCATTCTTCCGCCCAGCTTTGAACAGCAGGGCGTCACCTGTGTCCTGTGAAAGTGGAATTTCTGGGCTGCCCGTGACGTAGTTTCCAGAAGAGCTATCGGAATTTGATCACTGTTCGGAGAGCACTTTTGACCCAGGCGTCGATTTCGACGAAGCGATGTAAATGGTCTCACTCATGCTGACCCTGGCATTTATAATCGACGACGCAAAATTCAGTGACTCAGTTAGCTAGGATCTGAGTTATTCAACTGCAAACATGGTGTCATTTCAATCTCCATTTCATGTATGTGTCAACTGAGACATTGGTGTCATTTCAAAGTCCACCCCTCAGGCGGCATGGCACACACCACTTGACGGAAAAATGTTTCATTCGTTTGCATCCTGCGGCAGTTGAGTGCTTAAAATGCAGTCGGAAAAATTCGCAGCTAGAGTAAAAACAAGGACGGCAGCACGTCATTCATTGATACAGTGCCACGTGCAAAGTTCATTGCAGCCAGGATCCGAATGCCGGACGTTTCATTGCCATTCGTATTCGTATTTGTTTCGTTACTCGTATAAATTCGTTTAACCCGCGCACGACCGTCGGTCGGTTTCGAACATGGGCGACTGGGGGGTGGCAGTTGGCCGCCCCCTCTAACTCACGAACAGTTAACCACACGATAAAAATAAGCATACCGTTGGAAAGCTTGTGACGAGTACAGCTCAAAACTGGTCTCATTTTTAGTTTTAGATAATATGTAAGCAATTTACGTCCTATATATGTTTTCTCATAGCCGACTGCATGAGCCGAGAAATCGTCTGAATCTCAAGGGCTGTGACTAATAACGCATAGGCAAAGGCACCAGCGCACAGGTCCGCGGATGCCGATACAATCTAATCGATCTAATCAATCAATCTAATACTGCCGATCTAATTTCCCCAGATTTGTTCAATATATACGCCGAAACGTTGAGTCAAAGACACGGCAATTCTCGCGCCAGCTGGAGGCGTGCGCTGCTGCCGTATGCAGTAACAAATTAACGGGAACTAATTTTAGCGTTCCTTTATTTTCGCGAAAAAACCATCTATGTAAAGTTTATTGATCTTAGTAGTTCTTGCGATGGTTTTTCATGCTTAAATTTTGGAGAAATTCATTAGTCACCAATCTACACAATTGGCGGAGCTTTATTCGCGAGAGCCTGTTTACTTCAAAAATATGCCTATTTTTCAAACTTCTGGAGGTTCCTGGTACTACTTACGTTTGTGCAAGCTAGTTCTGCCATTTTCTACCCATTCTGAGTACTTCATCGCCGATTTTGACGGTGGTACATTTTGGCTCACTACAGTTGTTCGCGACCTGACCTCAGGTCAATGGCTGGAAGTCATTGATACTTTGCCCAATGACGGCAACTAGATGTCTGCTTCACTTCACACTAAAAATGTTATCAATATTCCGTCTATTCCCGAAAAAACGACATGTCTTAAAAATGGGCTTGACCTCCGGTCAATGACCCGAAAAAAATCCGAAAAACCCCAGATAGCAGTTTTGTTGCATCTATCACGATCACTTATTCCTGAAAGTATTACTGAGATATTTTGTTTTGCGAAAAAGTTAGAGGGCGCTAAATTTTTTTGGACATACGGCTGTTTGACCTGATCTAGGTCAGGCACCTGACCGGACCTGAGGTCAAAATTTTGACACGAGATGTAAAATTGATGACGCAAAACGTACACAAAGTTCCGTGCCTCTGTGTTTGTTCGTTCTCTCGCAATCCCAGAAAAGGGGGGGCGGTCAACTGCCCCCCCCCAGTCGTGGACGGGTTAAAGTCGTCAATTGATTCTACTTCACTCCCGTTGTAATGTATAGTTAACGTCAAGAGATGCATTTTTCCGCCCAGCTTTGAACAACAGGGCGTCATCTGTGTCCTGTGAAAGTGGAATTTCTGGGCTGCACGTGACGTAGTTTCCAGAAGAGCTATCGGAGTTTGATCACTGTTCGGAACGCACTTTTGACCCAAGCGTCGATTTCAACGAAACGATGTAAATGGTCTCACTCATACTGACCGTAGCATTTGAAATCGACAACGCAAAATTCAGTGCCTCAGTTAAGTAGCAGGTGAATTATTCATCTGCAAACATGTTGTCATTTAAACTCCATTTCACGTCTGTGTCAATTGAAACATTGGTGTCTTTTCAAAGTCCACACCTCAGGCGGCATGGCACACGCCATGTGACGGAGAAATGTTTCATCGGTTTGCATCCTGCGGCAGTTGAGTGCTTGAAATACAGTCGGAAAAATTCGCACACAGAGTAGAAACAAGGACGACAGCACGTTATTCACTAATACCTTGGTACGTGCAAAATTCATTGCAGCCAGGAGCCCAATGCCAGACGTTTCATTGGCATTCGTATTCGTGTTTATTTGGTTACTCGCATAAATTCGTTTAAAGTGAACTGATTCTACTTCATTCCCGTTCTAATGTATATTTAACGTCAAGAGGTGCATTCTTCCGCCTAACTTTGAACAGCAGGGCGTCATCTGTGTCCTGTGAAAGTGGAATTTCTGGGCTGCCCGTGACGTAGTTTCCAGAAAAGCTGTCGGTATCTGACCAGTGTTCGGAAAGCACTTTAAACGCAGGCGTCGATTTCAGCGAAACGATGTCAATGGTCTCACTCATGCTGACCTTAGCATTTAAAATCGACGGCGCAGAATTCAGTGCCTCAGTTAAGTAGCATGTGAGTCATTCACCTGCAAACATAGTGTCATTTAAAACTCCACTTCACGTCAATTAAAACATTGGTGTCATGTCAAAGTCAACCCCTCAGGGGGCATGGCACACGCCATGTGACGGAGAAATGTTTCATCGGTTTGCATCCTGCGGCAGTTGAATGCTTGAAATGCAGTCGGAAAAATTCGCACACAGAGTAGAAAGAAGGACGGCAGCACCTCATTCACTGAAACCTTGGTACGTGCAAAGTTCATTGGAGCCAGGAGCCCAAGGCCAGACGTTCTATGGGTATTCGTATTCGTATTTACGAGGTCCGCTCCAGAAGTTTTGAGACTGCCCTCGTAGAAGCCCTATTAACAGCGCTAGATAACTGTCGTTCTAATATGTCCTTACCACAGTTGTCATAACCGCACGTGCCTAATTTTGTTTTTCTACGTTGCAGCAGATGGCTAGGGCATCACCCTGAACACGGCAAGTCGCACGCGGCTTGTCACAGTGACCAGTGTACAGCATGCAGTCAGATCGTGAAGACAACTTGGAGGGTCGCTATGCGATAAAATTTTGTGTTAAGCTTGGTAAAAATGCCGCAGAAACATCTGACATGATAAAAACTGCATATGGAGAGACTTTATGAGCCGTGCAACTGTGTTCCGGTGGCACAAGAAGTTCCAGGACGGCAGAGAGGAAGTGAGGGATGAGGAGAGGTGTGGGAGGGAGAGGGACGTCAGGACGCCGGATCTTGTGGACAAAATTCGCAAGTTTTTGGATGAGGACCGTCGGGTATCCCTTCTTACAGTTGCTGCACCATTTGGAGTTGGTGAGGCGACTGTGCACAGAGTTGTTTATGAAGATCTGAACATGCGTAAAGTTTGTGCGAAGTTTGTTCCCAGGTTGCTCAGTGGCGAACAGAAGGAGAGGCGTGTTGGTGACAACAAGGAGATGGTTCAGCTCATTGCCTCTAATCCGAGTGTCATTGACTCTCTGGTGACCTGTGACGAAAGCTGGATTTATTGTTACGATCCAGAGACCAAGAGACAGAGTGCCCAATGGAAGCACACTGACTCCCCCAGACCCAAGAAGGCCAGACAGAGCAGGTCCACTGGGAAGCTCATGATGATCCCGTTCTTTGACAGCAAAGGCATCATCTACATCAACTGGATCCCCCACGGCCAGATGGTCAACAAGGAATACTACGTGGAGGTTCTGAGGGAGTTCAGGAAGAGATTTCGCCGCAAGAGGCCAGAACTCTTCAAATCTGGCCAGTGGCACCTGCACCAGGACAACGCACCCACTCACAAGTCCATCATGGTGACGAGCTACCTGACAGAGATGGGCATCAAAACTGTCCCTCACCCTCCCTACAGTCCAGATCTGGCCCCCTGTGACTTCTGGATGTTCCCCAGACTGAAAGAGAACCTCAGGGGCCGCCGTTTTGAGGATGTGGAGGAGATGAAGGAGGCTGTGACAGAGGCCCTGGACACCTTCACTTTGGAGGACTACCAGCGGGCCTTCAAGAAGTGGCTGGAGCGCTACAACAAGTGCATTGAACTCGGGGGTCCTACTTCGAGGGTGACTGAAGTTTCATGCTTCTCTAAAATAAATAACTGTCTCTACTGGAAAAAGTCTCAAAACTTCTGGAGTGGACCTCGTACTTGGTTACTCGTATAAATTCGTTTAAAGTCGTCAAGTCGTTTTACTTCACTCCCGTTCTAATGTACAGTTAATGTCAAGAGGTGCATTCTTCCGCCTAGCTTTCAACAGCAGAGCGTCATCAGTGTCATGTGAAAGTGGAATTTCTGGGTTGATTGATTTCATGATTGCTCGTTAGTACAGTACGGCGGCAACCTCCGGGTGAGGGGCTATCATTTATTTCTGGCGTCGATGTCCACAGAGCAGCAGTGGAAAGAGACTCTGCCGACGTCCCACCGCCTGGGAGCAGCAGCTCCCGGCCTCTGGCCCGGACGGCTTGGCTGTCGCGCTGGCGAAGAGCCGGCGCAGCCAGAGGCCGTCCGGGCTTTCGCGTCGCCGGCCCGGCCTTGAGCCCCGCGGGCGCGCCCGCCCGACCATCGGCGGACAGCCCGCGGCGGCCGGCCGCCGGCGGCCGACTTCCTACTCTAAGTCCGACGCAGCGAGCGGCCCGGCGTGTGCGCGTGCGGGTCTTCCCCGGCGGCACGCGACCGCGCCAGCCCGTGGCGCCCGCCCAACGCCGGGACTGGAGGCCGGCCGGTCCCGCCCCGACAGCACGCCAGGCGCCGTCCATCCGGCCTGGGGCATCACGCCAGCGGCAAGCTGCCGCACCACGGCGGGTCGTGGTCCGGAATTTATTTCCTCCGCCGCCGCCGAACAGAACCCTCGGGAATTGGAGCAACCCGTCTCTGTAGCGTAGCTCGGTCCTGGCCGCGCTCATTTGTGCAGCATCCGTTATGGGGTTTCGGGTCGGCAAAGCCCAGCTTTTTCGGCGCCCGAAGAGTGATGGCTGCTCGAGATCGAAGAGAGATAGATGCCTTCGTTAAATTTGTCTTCACCTCTGGCATCCGAAAACTGGGCTAAGAAAACCCAGCAATTTCTTTGGATAAAGGCCCTCTGATAAAGGCCAGTCGTGTTCGGATGACTCTGACAATACTTTCCATTTCTGCTTCTGATCATACATCGGATGACATGACAGGTAGCAAAGCAGGCCTGGTAGACTGACGGGTACGTGTCATGCAGCTTGCCTGCCTATTGCCATCAACAGTAGTTCAGAAGTGCACCATAAGACCTGTCCTGCGGGCGTTGTTACTTTTATTGTATACGATGCTCACTGCGTGCGTGCAGCGTGTCGTGACGTCAGAGATTCGTTGAAGGTTATAGTTTCTTTCACGCTAAGTATTCCTTCTTGTGTGTATTGTACGGAAAATGTGTTAACCAATGCGGGACAAGGAGGCTTCAGCGGCAAGTAAGACACCGGACGACGAATGGTAAATGACAAACCTCCGGTCTTCACACGGAGGCACGGCGACTGTGGCGAATAAGCGACTGACGGGGCAGGCGGGCTTGCCACACGCACCATCTTGAGTACGGCAGCGGCCACGTCTCAGTGGACAACTGCTCTGAGTCACTGAATATAGGGTGATCTGTCGACAATGGAGAGCTAAGAGCAATGAGAACTTTCCGTACACATTTCCTTCCTTCACGCAGCGCAATGTCCGTGTTCTGCTTCGCTGATACGCGAGGTGGACGGCGAGGTGAGCTGGTCGTGGTACACCACGGCCAGCAAGACGCTGGGCAGCCGCGGCAGAGTGCTCGTCGTGGTGACCGAGTGGGTCTGGAGGGCGCTCCAGTACTTCGTGGGTGTGCTCCGACCCCTCCTGCTGAGCCAGACGGAGCGCTCAGGTGAGAGTTCGCCAAACGGCAACGGGCGGCGTCGTGTAATCAGTGTGCTGTTCTTCACTTGAAAGCCGTCCCGTGCGAGTCACTCGAAAGCCGGCCGTCGCGGGGCTCAGTTCCTGCGCGAACGGTCGCACGCCCCACGGCTGCCGGACCCGGCGGCGGCGGCAGGGGCCGGCGACCGAGGCAACATGAGGCTGGCATTGGGCAAGCCGACGCGCCTCGGCAGCGGGGCCGAGAGACTGTGTACCCTGAGCTGCGCGTGACCCGCCGTCGCCCTCGCTCCGTGCTGCAGCCGCGACGCAGGCCGTGCTGCCCGGCGTCCGGACCTCGACGTTCGCCCTCGACGCCACCCTCCAGGCCGCCGCCGCCGAGCTGGGGCTGGGGCCGGCGCTCCGGCTCGTCGGCCGCTTCATCGCCAGCCGCAACAGGGCTTTCCAGAACATCATGGTGAGTGGACAGGCATGAGCGCAACAGCCGCGTGTTATGCACCAGATGTGCGCGGTACGTCCTCTGTCTGTGCGTGTGCGTGTTTGCAACACGTCTTTCTACGATACCGTTGATTCGCGGAAAAAAACGTGCATTGCGCTGCGCACTTTCTTGCGCGTCCAGTCATCCATGGCAGTTTTCGGAGTGCGTTCCGCTTGTGTGCGTGCGTGCGCGGTTTGGATGTTTGGATGTCGTTGAGCTAGCGTCGCAAAAGCCGCATTCGCAGTTTTTCCGTACGCATGGTTCGTCCTGACTCACACTCCAGAGCCGACTGCCGTGGCCGTGACACGCCTCAGGAATGAACGGTGGGCTTCGCTGTTGACAGGATCGCCAACTCCGTGCCGCCGGCCGTCTGCCGGGCTTCAGCGCCGCCACGGCCGCTGAGGCCCGTGCGCACTCCACGGAGACGGCCGAGCGGCACTACAGCGCCCACGGCCACCGGGAGCGCGTGCATGGGTACGCCTCCGCCTTCCGGCGCGTGGTCCTGCAGGTGAGCTCGGTGGTGTCTGCTGCCCGTTGTCACCAGTGGTCAAACTGTCAACGGGCAAAAGGACGAAACGCCGGCTACTAATCCAGGTCGTAATGGATCCATCGTTTTGTCAGCGGCAATGTCGTGCGCATTATGGCGGCAGCAGTGTTCTCCGTGACCAATGTCCTTTGCGTGCGGGCCGGTGTCTGACGTGTACCGTATCGCCTCACTGCCCACGGTCGGTCTCGGACTTTGCCCACAGGAGGCTGCTGCTGTCGCAGCAGCCCCGCAGGAGTCGTAGCCCGGCCCGTCCAGCGCTCCGGACCCCGTGTGGCTCGGCGGGAGTCCGGGGTCCTTCTCGGACGGGTCGGCCAGCCCGGAAGAACCTCCTGGTGGCCCTGATCACGACTCGCCAAAGCCCGCCGGCCTGGAGCCGCGGGCCCGCCGCAGCCCGACCCGTCCGGCGTCCCGCCCCTGCCCGCTCAAGCAGCGCCGATGCCGGTCGCCCCGGTAAGTCAAAAGAACAACAGTCGTCAAGAAATCTCATGAAAGCGCTGAGAAAACGTTCTACCATTGGCAGATACAACATAATTTTCTTCAACCTCTCTTATGCGTGAGAAACAATGTATGAAGTGTTCATGTCATCATCTCTTGGTCGGTCTCCATTTGTGTGATGAACTACAACGTATACGAGAACCACACCTCAAGTCAAACGAAAAACAGACCATTGTCAGTGTCACTGATGTTGACGTTAATGATTGTGTGTCGCCGGCAGCCACCAGCGGGAATCGTGCGAGTCCCCACCGGTCCGGTGGTGGCGGTGGAGGAGGCGACCGGCATCAGGATCGTAAGTAGTGGTTGCAGGGAGCGGGGAGAATGCTCTGTACCGTGAGCGCTGGAGAGAGTAATGCTCTGTACTCTGTTACCTACCCGTACCATGTACCTACATACTGCATACCCATACTATACAACGTACCATTAAGCGTTAATTACGGCCTGAGTCGAGCCCTGCGCTGGAGCGCGAGCGGTGATGTTGATGTCCGGCGTTTCGGCTTATGTTCCCAGATGGAGGCCCTGCAGCCTTATTATGAGGCTGCTCGGCTCGAGCAGGGGCTGGCGCCGGGTGACACCTACAGCAGCCGGCAGCAGCAGCAGCCCGGCCAGCAGGCGGTCGTCGGTCGGCCCAGCGGGCGGCATTACGCCCGCTGGAGCCCGGCCGAGATGGCCGTCTTGCGCTGGCACGAGGAGGTCCAGCACCGCCTGGTGTCTCCGGACGGGCGGACCTTCCGGAGCATGAGGGCTTTCCTCGTGCAGGCCAGGCTATACTTCAACTTCCGCCGGACGGAACGGCATTGGTACCGGCGGCGCCGGAGAGATAGGCAGGTAAGGAACAGAAACCTTTGTGGCTGTGAATGTGTGTTCTTTTACAACTGAGCCCACGCAAATATTGGCCGCTTCCTTCCCAGAACAACAAAGCACTAGAATCCGTTCAAATGTTCATTGGAACCCAGTAAGCGCATGACCTCTAGATGGTACATGACCGTGCCCCTCAAGAAAACATGACCAGATGAAGACGAGACAGTCTGACGGGAGATTCCTTGGAAGTGCATTTTCACCATCAGACCTAACATTTCGCACTTTTACCCAGCCAGGGTCGTGAACAGCCGACGGATGGCTTCCGTCCGGCCCCTGCCGTCCGGCCCCTGCCGTCCTGCCCCTGCCGTCCGGCCCCTGCTGTCCGGCCCCTGCTGTCCGGCCCCTGCTGTCCGGCCCCTGCTGTCCGACCCCTGCTGTCCGGCCCCTGCTGTCCGGCCCCTGCCGTCGGGCTGACGGCGTGCGGCCCGGCTCATCCCCAATTTCGTCTGCTTGGTCCGCTTCGGCGTGCTTTACTTCGGCGTAAAATTATGAAAAACTCAGCTTGCCAAAAACTATAATAATGCCTTCAGAAGCCGCTACTCTGTAATACGCAGGTGAGTTGGCTGCTTGTTTGCGTCTCTGATTGGTCATGCACTATGTGGTGTGGAGCTGTTCATGTAAAGATCTTTTTTTGTCTTTGTGTTATCGATCTTTGTTTTATCTATCTTTTAATCGCAAGGCAACTTAGCTTGATCATATTCTTGTTGTGGGTTGTTTTGAATGTAATTAAGGGATGGGAGCTTTTTAAAACCTCTTTCCAGTTACCACTTGACCTGGACCTGTCGGTTGCCTTTTTCTGTATATCACCACAGTATAAGAGGACATCGCCTTCAAGTCATCAACTCCGTGTCGAGGAACATGGCTACTACCGGAACCCTAAATGCATAAAACCGCCTGACCATTTTGAACGCGATGAATGTAGGGGTTCTTGTTCTTTGTAAAATGTCCATCAGCTAAATAATGATGCTCTGTCTTTTGCAGAACTTTCTGCAGGCTTTTCCCCAAGAAACAGCGAGCGAGCCGGGATATCAGTGCCGCGGTTTGGAATATTGCTAAGTTTCCAATGATCGAATTACTGAATTCGAAATGATCTTAATTAGCAATCGTGCTTTATGCATGGTGATTGGAATCATCAACCTTTCTTATGTTTCATTCAAAAGATGTAAAAAACGCATTTCCTGTGAACTGCTTGTGGTTCACGGGGCCCGAAAAAACCAGCACAACATCAGCGGAAATGTTCGCCGGCTGGTGCGTAATCTTGCTAAAATCATTCTACTAATGAAATCAAAAGTCAAATGATGTATATGTAGTAACTATCTTGCTATCGGTTCAACAATGAAAGTCAAATATCAAATGTAAGATGTCTTCATCATCGCCAGTTCAATGCGGCAGTTTTCGAAATCATTCTAAACTGGATCAGATATCATCTTAACGTCATAATCCCTTTCGCAAACAATTACTTTTTCTTTAGCGGTCCAATGGTACCAAAATCCAAGTAAGCGCCCGAGAGCGCTGCGGCGCATGGCCGCCCAGCCGGTGGCCATCCGTTGCGCAAAATTCCATGAAATTCTAATGAGCGGATTCAAAGTTCGATACGATGTGGCACGAACGAGAAGACTCGGGCTTTACCAAAGCGAGGAAAGCAACGGAGACTCGTCTTTTCGGCTCTCTGAAATGCATTCCTGACTCACTTAGTTCAGGAAGAATGCATTGTCAAACTAATGCATTGCATTAAGTTTGACATGCTTTCTTCTTGGACAGCAAACGGTAATATCAAAGCTCCTATGTTAATATGTTTTTTTTCCGTTTCAGAAAAGTTCTCGGGGCCACCAGCACGCCGGGCTGATCGTTCTGCCATCGTTTCGCTCCGCTTCAGTTTCCGTGTGCGATGACCACTGCGCGCTTCACTTCATCACTTCAGAACGTCAATCAGTTCAGCCCGCACCTGCGATGCCCTCCCGAACGACATACGCACCGCGGCCACCCCTCTCGCCCAGAGCAACGAGGGCTCCTTCAGCCCCCCCCCCCCCTTCACCCCCCACATCGGCATTCAGTCGGACGGTCTCGACACAAGTCCCTCTGGTATGCGGATTCACGGAAAACGGAGGAGGGAAGGGGTTCCTTGGACCTCTCCCCAAATACGAACAGGGGGCGGGCACGCGCTTCTTTGGACGGGATGCTGGCACCTTTAGCCTAAACGAACCAATGAGGAAGCCGGCGTGCTTCAGACCGTCAGGGCGTTCAAAACGTTTTTTGCTCAAAAGCTGCGTACTAAAGTTTGTCCTTGCTCTCGGTGCATTTGAGACAGCTTGGGTGACCCGCACGAAGACTTACGACCTCCATCAGCTGCGATCAACGTAAGTACTCATACGTTTGCTTGACAGATTCCATTTATTTGTGGAGACCGTTAACCGCTTGTTTTTTTCCCGCTAGAAACGGACGGACGGACGGACGGACGGACGTACCGTTTCAGTTAGGCATTTCGAACTTTCCTTACGCCTTCCCCAATAAGGTGGATACAAGAAATCCTTTACGCCTCGAGAAATGTGGTAGTTATGCTCTGAAACGTTCTATGATGTGAGTCCGTTAAGCTCAACCGAGCGGCGCCTCCCGACAGCGGACATCTTTTTTCGTCACACATCAACTCGGAAACCATCATTATTACATCTTGCCTGTGCAATTACTGCTTTCAGCCTTAAGCCGCTGAAAAACGTTTATGCTCTCCAACATTCAGTCGTTTTCTATGTTCTATTCCATGTTCTGTCAAGGATCAATAACAGTGCAAACAAAAACGCAACGAGTACCTTTGGACTGAAACTTCGTTCCGGGTTTCACAACCGTGATCTTTGGGTGCTATATAAGGTTGATCCTGTGACCGGACCTTAATAGATTAATGTAATGACTTAAAAATAGGCAAAACATAGATAAATAGCAAAACAAAATAATAACAGGAGCAAGGTAATGATAGGTGATGTGCAAGTGCACTTACACAGAATGAGTTCTGTGCGTAATCCGTAATCTATGTATCGTTCAAAGATATAACGTTTGATTGGATTGTGTATTAGTGGAGCATCACAGCCACGCTAACTAATAATGCTAAACGATATTTTCGGTGTCCTCGTCGGAATGCGACGACTGGATGCATGAAAATATTTCGTCTCCATCATCTACTCATTCTTCTGAAGAATGTACATCAGCGCCCTTAACCTAGCTCTCAGCTTCATTTCCGCTGACTTTGTCCAATAGTAGTATTTCTCCAGCAGAGATAAGCGTCGCCCTTGCGGTGAACGCACCGAAAGGAGCGCGTGATCAAAGAAACTGTTGTGTGTCTTGTGGAAAGCCGTAAAGCCAACTGGCTCGACATACGATACGGAAACACAAAAACCAATGAGAAGTTCAATCGGCCATGCTTTACGATGTTAGCTGGCACGAAAGACGTCAAGCATTCCAAGCTTTATGCCACAAGGGCAATTACGAGAAAAACACTGATGCAGTTAAATCGGGGGAACTGTTAAACTGTTACCCCTGGCCGTAGCCCTGGTGCAAAAAAGGGCAGCAGTGAATATATTCCGTGTTCCCATTGCCTTGACTCCTTTAAAGCGGACTGTGCCTGGTAACATTCGAAATCGTGCACTGAAAACAGGTCACGGCCAGATATCTCACAAGTGCCTAGCAGACTCCTGCTTCCTGGGACGCCTGCGATGGCGATAGCATCAAATCTTTAGTCTGCGGCATGCGGCAACATCGCATTGCCCAAAAAGTTAGACGAGATCCCCTTATTCTAAAGCCGGGAAATCGACTTCTCTTAAAAAGCGGATCAGTTGAAAGCCACCAAAGACAGTATGTTAGAAACAAAATGAGGGAAATGGGAATACTTTTGCTTGGTCTTGAAAAAATAGTGGCAATCGGCTGCTTACAATGAAGGAAATTTTGACGCTTGGTAAGTATGATGAACTGGTACATGTAGTAAAAACAACTTCATTTCATAGCCTTATGAACAAATTTAGGACCCCATCACTAGATCTGAAAATTGGTCATAGCTTGAAACACATGGCAAAGCTGCTAATAGCAGAAGCCTTGATGCAGGGAACCCCGGACTTTGAGCAGCCCGCTGAACAATTTATCCAGGTGTGTGAGATTGACTGGACCCATCAGGTTTCAACCAGAGCACTTGCCACCATGCAGGAGGAAAGATGGAATAAGCCCCAGCTTCTTCCAGTTGCAAAAGATGTACAAAAAGCGCAAAACATTCTGATCGAAAAAATGTGGGCAGCAAAGATAGCCAATAAAAATGGGGGATGCACCCAAAATGTTTTGAAGAATTGGCTCAAGAAACACTAGCAAAAATTATTCCGATCAACAGATGGCGTCAGGGTGAGGTTGGACGCCTAAAAGTAACACCTTTCATTGAAAGACATACCATGAACTTCAATCCGATATTCTGGCTTCTCTTAGCAAAAGCGAACAGTACCCCTGCTCATCTCTGACACGAGTTGTCACAAAACGTAAACGTACACGACTTGTACCGGTCCTAATGACAGCCGAAATGAAATCGTAGATGTACTCATAGATGTAGATGTAGATGTACTCATCACGAAAAGAAACGGAGTTGTCAAGCGTAAAAGCAATCGTTACGTCCTCGTAAGCCCATACTCGCTGACCGGTGAACCGTTCCGTGGAAGTGATTGCACCAGGAAGTTTGCAATGCTCTGTGGAGCCCGGCACCCAATGACCCTTTGGTCTACTAAGCTTCGAAAGCATATCGGAACACTGTCGCAAATTTTAAGTCTAAAGGAAAACGAGTTGGATTTGCTTGCGAGGTTCATGGGCCACAGCGTTCGGGTTCACAGGGCTATCGGCTATCGTCTCCCGGAGCAAGAATTGCAAATCGCAAAAATGGGAAAACTGCGTATGGGTCTCGATAGAGGGATCACTTCTTATGTAGGAAAAAAGTCTCGATGGCATCGAGATCTTTGAGTCTCAACGGAAGGATGGAGATGGTGGTGATCACGACGACCCTTCTTTGCCCTTCTCAGCTAGTCAGTATCCAAGTGGTCCCCAGGCTAGTGAAACCACTCAGAGTCGTTCCGATGACGGAAGCGTTTTTCTTCCCAAAAAGCGTGCTCGTAAAAAGAGAGCTTGGCATGAAGCCGAAAGAGCAGCCGTCTTACGTCCATTCAAAACGAAATTGGATACCTTGCCAACAACAAACAAGGAGGAATGTGCAAGAGCCATCAGTTCTGAGTCCGTTTTACAAGAACTGGACGTTAAATATTGCTAATAACATGACAGTATGTAAGCGTCGAAAAATGCAATAACAACCAAACCCTGACATCTTCTGGTGTCAGCGTTGGACGTTTTGATGGCAAAACTGCCATGTTGTTAAATATCTGCTTGGTGTTTAAAAAATCGTAACACATACTGAACGTTTTTCTGCAAAAAGTAGTATCATTCCTAGCATTATTCAGTTGTCTGCAATACTGATTACTGGCAATATTGACCTGCCTTTTCCATTTCTTACTTGGGGTTAAGCTATTTTTAGTGAGATTTTGGATGGTTCAGAGTTACCAAATTTGGTTGCGCTGACGGTCTACCACGGGTAACACCTGTCATCAACCGTATGCAAATAAGCCTTGATCGCAACAAAGATCTCGTGACCTCTGCTGTTAGGAGTGCGATGGTCGGTGTTTTTTGTAGCGTACGTAAAGGATTTACTTTCCTCGTAATGAGCACAGATTAGAGTACTTCAGCAGAAAAACATTAATCACCTTGCAATTAAAAAAAAACTGAAAAATCTAAACATGCAGAAATTACGAGAAATCTGTTTCCTTGTGGCGCTGATGAGACGCAGCGTTCTTATTTTTCCTGGGTATTTATTCCTTTGCAGATTTCCACTGTCTGTAAAACCAAAAGTGATGGCACTTTCAATTTACGCCTTGTTTGGGACTGCGTAGGTTGACAAGTCTGTCTTACAATACTAAATCGTGTTTAATTTTCCAGGTCAGAATCCACTGTTGCCAGCATGCATGGCGGCAAAACACTTCCTTTAACTTGACCATTTTGAGCGGTTTTGCTGCCACAGAAGAGAACAAGTAACTCTGTCGGTCTGCTGGTGGTTGATCAAATGACGCTCATTGCAAAAGCGATGCTTTATTAGACCCATTTACGTTCGTTGATCTCACTACCATTTAAAACTAATCTCATGTAGCTGACTTTGCATCAGATGAAACCCATTTTTAGACATAATCTCTTGGTTAAAAGTTCAGGTCTCTTGGGACATGCAAATCTTCTCATGAACCCTTTGCGTGCGACTGATGAACCTCGCAAGAAACTGTAGTTCGTAAACTTCCCCGCTGGTAAACAGTCGCAATTGGTTATGGCCTGACTGCCTTTCATCAGTGAACGCTGCAGCCATACTGAGCCATTCACTTCCGCTGTACGGATTACGGACAATGGAACTGGATTTCGGGAGACGTATGGGATATGTGCACGTTTTTATCTACATTTCTGGCTCTTGGGTGGGACATTCATGCAAGATTTCGTTTCGGCTCCTTCAGCCGCAAAATTATGTAATTGTTGCTGGAGTAAGAGTACCTCTTTGAACAGGTTTCCATGAACCGTTTCCTTGGACTACTGTTTTTACTTTTGGCGATCTCAGCAACATTTCTTTCACGAGCTACATGGTTTGGTGGTCACCTTGCGGGCATTTTCTTTTTTCTTCAGAACAAGGAAACTTCTAGCTTCAGTGTAAGATGTTATCGTCTCAGCTCCCCAAATGCGGTGATGTCATTAAATTGAGATTCCATTTTGTTTAAAAACAACCATTGGTTCGCAAAGGGGAAATCTTGAAGCCACTTGTGACGGGAAGTCTGGCATAAAGTGCTTTGGCCATAAAAGTCGTAGGAGTCGTGCTTTTATTGCAAGGAAAAATTCAAATACAGAAGCCAGGGCAACGGGAGCGACTTGCAGCATCAACCATGAAATGGTTTCAAACATAGAATGCCGATAACAGAGTCCCACTGGACTTCTTTTGGCATGCAGATGTTTTCCTTGCGGTGTGTACCTTACCGTTCATATTCTAAAAAAAAATCGTTCAGCAGGCTAAATGTTAGAAAACTTTGCTTTACTGTCATTATGTTTACGTGACACTTCACACGCGACGCTTCTGCGTTGATCCCTCTCGTTATTTGACGTTTTGGGGAAACGCTTCTGTGTAAGACAAACCTTCGTGCTATGTTATAGGTCTGAAAAGCTTTTCATCCTCCAAAAGAGAGCCCTCCGCAAGACTGAGTTTGTCTTTCCCCCTCAAAGCTCTGAGCCAATCTTTAAACGTTAAAAATTTTGCAGCTTAAAGACCTTGCAAAATCGTTGCTGCTTATATTAATGTACAACTTTTTAACTCATCAATTACCCTCGCCTTTCACTTTGTTGCCTGAGATAAAACGTAGCAAAACGTAGAACGTACACACAGCTAGCCGCCAGTCCTGAACCGCCCTCCGGTCTCCCGCAACCCTCCTCCGGTCCGGACCCACAACCCTCTAGCCCGCCGCAGCCCTCCGACCCACCACAGCCCGGCCCGTCCGACGCCCCGCCCCAGCGCCGATGCCGGTCGCCCCGGTAAGTGAACAGAACAACAGTCGAAAAATATCATCAAAGACCAAACAGAATGCATGCAGTGTTGCTATCATCATCTTTCAGTCGGTCTCCGTTTGTATGCTGAGCTACGAGGTATACAAAAACCACACCTCAAGTCAAACAAAACAAAACGATCGACCATTGTCGTGTCACTGATGATGAGGTTAATGATTGTGTGTCGCCGGCAGTCACCAGCGGAAACCGTGCCGTTCCCCGCCGGTCCGATGGTGGCAGTGGAGGAGACAACCGGATTCAAGCAGTGGTTGCAGGGGGCGGGGGACATGTTCTGTACCATGAGCCCGCCATTAAGCATTAACTACTGACCGAGTCGAGCCTTGCATTTGAATGCGAGCGGCAATGTTGACGCCCGGCCGTTAGGCATATGTTCCCAGATGGAGGCCCTGCAGCCTTATTATGAGGCTGCTCGGCTCGAGCAGGGTCTGGCGCCGGGTGACACCTACAGCAGCCGGCAGCAGCAGCAGCCCGGCCAGCAGGCGGTCACCGGTCGGCCCAGCGGGCGGCATTACGCCCACTGGAGCCCGGCCGAGATGGCCGTCCTGCGCTGACACTTAGAAGTGCAGCAACGCCTCGTCTCACCGGACAAGCGGAGCTTCCGCAGCATGTAGGCCTTCCTCGTGCAGGCCGGGCTCCATTTCAACTTCCGATACACCGAGCGGCACTGGCACCGGCGTACACGCGCCCGCGAGATAAGAGGGTCAGGAACAGAAACATTGTGGCTTTGGATCTCTGATGTTTCACAATTCAGAGCATGTAGAAATATTGGTTGCTTGCTTCCTAAAAAAAACGGTGTACTGAA
>CP099852.1:20809942-20852893 GCA_030062745.1 Capitulum mitella | reverse complement strand
CGGATTACAAAAATCCCGATCCGGTGTATCCCTACTTATAATGTTCATTGCCCCTTGGCCCACAACCCACTGTTCATTGCCCCTTGGCCGGCCAGTGCCGGAATCACTGCACGGGGAGGAGTCACATCGCCAGCATCGGACGTGGGGGCACCGTTGTCGGCACTTCACAATACTGAAAAGGAATGACACATAGCATGATAGCAATGGACCAGACTGAACCAGGCCAGACTGGGCCACACTGGACCAGACCAGCACAGACCAGACCATTGAGCAGACGGATGGGAGATAAAGGCAATCAGGATGGTACAGGGTGGGGTGTAGCAGGATCAGGATTGTACAGGGTGGGGTGTAACAAGATCAGGCAAACAAGAATGTGCCAGAGGAGACCAGACCGGAGCAAACCAGTCTGATCTGCCCTGTCTTGTCTTGATCGGCATGTGATCAGAGAGACTTAAATTAGTTTGGAGAGACATCAGGTAATGTCTGTAGAAAGCCAACAAAAATTGCAAGTCAGGGGAAGTAATTCCCCCACTCCAGGCAGCATTTGACATTAATCCTGTGGCAGTGCATGGGAGAAAGAAGATAAAAATCATGTCTGTCACCCTCCCCCCCCCCCCACTTCCATGGAGGTTCCACTGCTGCTGTGAGAAATACTATAGCAGAAAAGGTGTTGCAGATAATAACATTTGTCATGGCATGATTTGACTAAATGAAATGCAGCCTGGTCAAAAATATAAATATTTTTTTCTAAGTAACACCGTGCATAACATATTAACAGAACTTGCACTGTGCGCAGGCGCAAAAGCACAATCAGGCCTGCTTGTGAAGTCTTCATCTGAGTCTAGCAAGTTTGCTGTCCGTGAAGATAAGTCAATGATATTCCGCGCAAAAATCATTAAATGATACACTTCGAAGACATAAAAAGCAGCCTATATTGTTTCTGGACTTAAAGGTATTCGGGCAATCATGTCAGGTTTCAGAGAAACTGATGTGCTAGAACACCAAAACATATGTGGATAGATAATTCAACAATTTAGAGCACCAATTCGCGAAAACGCCTTCCTAATAAGTGGCATCTCAGGCAACCATCCTTTCAATAGCTCCAATTAAGCCTAAAGTATTTACCTAGTTTCACAAACACCTCCATAAAAAATATGATAATGCCTTAAATCAAAGAACATAAGCAAATATGTAAGTCGCTGTCTTTAAATGCAAGCATCTACGACCTCGTATGGTTCAGGCCAAACCACAGCGATTACACGGAGCCCTTGCACGCAAAGATGTGCTATTTTCTGTCCGTATTGCGCCATAATTGGACGCTGTGATTCCTGCTTCCGCAAGAGAGGCAAGTAGAGGCCTTCACGGGTAGGATTTTTTTTTTGTCCGCACCCAGCCGTTATCCACCATCTAAAAATTTTACCCATCCCCTACCCGTGGATTGCAGAATTTTTTCCCCGTATCCACCCGCAACCCGTCCGTGATGAAAGTCGCAGAAATATCACCCATATTTTAACCCATGTGTGGAAAACTATTCTAAATAGCACCTGGCATTGCCACAGTCCATACGTCTGCACGACAGATCCCACAATGCAAAAAGGGCCGGCTAGCTGAGGCATAAGGTCTTGGTATCACTATTGGTTTTTTACAGCTGCCTTTTTTGAATCTGAAAGCTTAACCTGCTCTACAAGCAAGGCAGGGAAATTTGCACCACCCTGCATAAATTGCCCACCCAGAAAGCCTGTACAAGTCTGCAGATCAAAGTCAGCAATGAAGCCTGAACAATGAACAATGAACAATGAACAATGAAGCCTGGGCATATAACATCCGGCATTTTTTATTGATGAGCTGCTTCTTAACCTCTAAAAAATCGGCATACTGCATTTGCGTTATAAGGCTGTTTTTTTACAATATATGCATATATCTTCATACACATCACAGTATGCACTGGAAAAAAAACAGACAGCAAAATAATACACTTCTCTACCTGGATATCAGGTATCCAAGCATACCTTCGTAACACACATCACATTCGGATTACCTTTCAGGAGTAATATTCCGAAACTGCCACGCTTGTACCAATTGACTAGCCTTGGAACCAAGTCACTTTCTTGGCGTGGTCACTTTCTCAGAATCCATATTGTGTAAAATGGTTGGGCGGGAGTGGACTTGTGTGTAGTAAGTGGAACGGTGTAGCAAATTTGCAGTAATTTAGTAACAATAAAGAAATAATATAGTAATAATAAAGTAGTAAATTTGTAGTAAGTGGAACAGTGGAACAGTGCAATAAATTTGGAACAACACCTTATCTAGCTGTCATTTTTCCCTTAATCCGAAATTTCTGTCACACAGAGTTATAGTAAACCACCATAGCAGCACTGACTGTACACTTTCAGCACGCGCAAAATGTTGTTTTTTAAATCTTGTACTTCGAGCTTTCTGGAAACAGGAAATAAGTGCTGTATAGTCCGCATCAGAGTTTGGGCATTTATTCTTGATGTGAAAGCATTCCCCTTTGTCCCTGGCACTTGCAAACTGGAGGGCGGGGGATAGGTGGTCACAACTGTCCAAGATGATGTAGTTTGTAGAAAAATTGCATATTTGGATATCCTGAAAGAAACAGATGTCTGGAATAATTGTAGCAGTAACGCCTATTACATGGACGTACTTAGCTGTGGAATATTTAATCCCTCACATCTAACCTTGTAGTCAACAGAGCTATTTTTATACGCAATAAATGAGGAAACTAAAAAATAAATAGATTTCAATGAATATAACTACATTCCCATGGCAAACGCAATGTACCCCATATCTTCTGTACAGTTGAATTGGAATGTGATGCCCCTGGTGCCACACTGGCTTTGCCATTATGCCCAGTGCTGCTGCCATCATGTCCCACGTGAATGTTGCGGAACACTTACTGCATTGCATAGGTGTAAACAGTTTAACAAGTGGTAATCTTCCCCCAGATAAGAAAATGTGTATGCATACATGCTAACCGCAGTTTAGTTTTCAGATGTAAGTGCCAACACACGAAGTTGAATCAGGCAGCTGTCTGTGGGACGAATCCTCCAGTGACTGTTTCCATTTCCGAAAAAAATGCATTTGTATGAAACACCTATGAAATGGTGAAAAAAACGTGAACTGCTTTGGACCACCATATGATAGGTGAACAGTTTAGGAGAATGTTTTCGTCAAAGGCGGCATGCTGTTCCAAGTGCGTTCCATTTCCTGGTGGTACAAAATGTATGCGGCGTTCCACTTTGTGTGATTGCTTTGATCACGCTCTGTTTCCTCCAAATCCTGCACATTATTTAAGGCCTTGTAGTAAAGCATTGTTCAGGGTGCTCCACCTCGTCACATACAGCACGAAAAGCTGTGGTGTCCTGGTGGGCAGCCGGCGAACTATCGAACGGGCAGTGACCTTCAACAAAGCTGATCCGACAGGCGCGAAGCAGCTTGTCGCACAACTGCGCACCGGGTTTTGATATTTAATATTCAGGATTTATTACAAGCAGCATTCGTTCGTGATTTATGAGACAGAATTCCGATCTTGTACATCTCACGTCATTATGTCGAACGTTGCAAGAGGTGAAAGCTACTCGGACAGCATATTTTCGCACTAAGGGTTATTTATTTTCGGGTGTTTCTGGTCTGCTTAGACAAATGTCGCGAAGAATGTCATGTCACTGTAAGCGAAAAGTGGCATGGGGTGTGACGTTCACACGTGGGATTCTTCGAATGTAAAATGCTGATGTTGATCGATAAACAGCTATTTCCACTGCGAAATGCACGACCAAAAATTAAACGCGATGAACAGTACTAAAACGCATTTGAAATTCGGAAGGAAATGAAAATTTCGCCCAAAATGCGTTCTGCTGGCGTGCCTGTTCACCTACCTAAGAGTCATTCCCCTAGAGATGGTGCTACTCTCCTTAAAAGCGCACTTTTGGTTACGTTCCGACGAATCCAATGGAAGTCAGAATTCACCGATATGACCGTCTTTGAGATCCTCCATTAAGCTACTATGCAACTTAAAAGTCTTAATGGGGAATGCATTTAGGTCACGCGGGAGCTGTTTTCCCTAAACCTGACCGTCCCAGTAGCATAAATGACAAGATCACCGCTGTCCGGGACCGTCGCTTCAGTGGGTTTTCGAGGGCGACTGAATCAGTACTGCTTTTCACAACGTTGCGCCGTCCCGGGCCGTGATCCAAGCTGACGGCCTGCCGCCTGTGCGTAATGGCCTTATGGGCTCGGAATCGTATTCTACACTCGGAGTTGCGGAGTGAACGTTTACTTTTAATGTAGCAATGTGCTGTGAATGCTTCTGAAACGTTGCATCACTACAAATACAAGAAACACATGCTCACTGCGAATGATTCTACGAACTATAAGTGTAACAAACACATTCTCGCTTCGAATGGCCATGCGATGTTAAATGCGCATCACATCGCCATATACGACGTATTGTGCTTAACTCCTCAATACAGACTAGGCAGCACATCTTCTCAATTCATTCCATTGGCATTTGCATGTTTCGAGTTCACTGTATTTTCCTGTGTAGTCTAAATGATGTTCTAATAAGTTGTCCAAAATGGCAAGGCAATGGTTTTCGATCTCGAGACGTGTTTTCGGAGAGAAGGGTTCCTCCGGAAGAGGGCGTCAGGAACATTAATATGACATCCATTTCCGGGATTTGGTTTACAGAGGAAAAAATTGAGACGTACCCAGATTTCGAATTTTTGATGGCCTCTAAATGTCAAAGGACTGATATTATGAGTAACGGATGAAATTTATGTTTGGACCATATTCGGCCGAAATCAGCAGTCATCGCTGAATTTGAATACAAATGCGACGACAGCTTGATGGATAGCATAGTTAGTTTCATGGGGCGAGCGAATGTATGGCCGACACCTTGGGGAAATCGTCTGGGAACGTCTCGTCATTCCTAAAAACAGCTATGCAAATCCGCGTCTCTTTCCGTGTATACCTTGAAAAGTGAAGCACAGACCTCCACCTTAAATAGAATCAGTGAGGAGTACGGTCCTGAAGGAAAGCCCCCATGACACCAAACTGGAATTATCTCCGCTTGCATTCCACCTCCAGCAGTATTTCAGAGACGCACACAGTTTTGACCGACGCCTTCAGAGGAATGGTTGGAGTATCTTACGCCGTGCATATTCATAAAAAAACATCCACGGTAATTAATATTTATGTCAGAGTAACTGTGTTGTGTCCATTGACTCAGTCAAAACATTACGAGTGGTAATGAGGTCTAGGATCATTTTCGACGCATGTACTTGCTAAAGCCATTGACGTCGTCACACGCGGACGAAAATGGGCCAGCACAAATCTCCTGAGGCGATGATCGAATGCTGCATGTTCTCTTTCAAGCGACTGATCAGCCAACCACTCAGCAATTTCACGCCCCCAAAGCGTTGCGCGTATATGAAACATCAAGGTTCGTGGATCAAGTATAACGGTTGTAGTTGTTGCCGGCCGTCCCGCCCCGGCCATGCGGTGCGCCCTGTCCACTCGGCGGTCAGAGGTCACGGTGCCTGAGGCGTCGTAAGCCGGGCGGTGATTGGCTCGCGATGTGCCGGCCGCTGGGTGACCTGCGGCCCCGGCCCCGTACGCCGACATTTGTTGTTAGGATCTAGACGAGACAGATTGTCCTTGCGCTCGGCTCCCCTCCAACGAACTCGCTTGTACTGCCTTGTAGCTTTTCTTTCAGGTACTTTACGGAGATTACCTCCGCTTGCGTTCGTTTCTTACACAGCTTACACGTTTCTTTCTTACACAGACAACACAGTTCACTTATTAGGTTTATTTTCTAATATTCAGTTAGGTTTAGTTGGGTTTCTTCACTAGTGCTTTACTTTTTCCGCACATCTCTTTTGTCTTTCCTCTCCCCGACGAAGGGGAAGAGGGGAAGAGAAAGGATGTAGACTCTTGATTCAGACACAGAACCCAGAACTGGCCACGGCCACTGGTTTGGATAACTTCTCACATGACACCACGATTACGCCTACTGTTGCTGACCCACGCTATGACACTGTGTCGCTAGAGGATGTCACAGCACAGCTGTGCTCGCCAGCGCACAACACACAGGAATCTGACCCTAGCCTGCCAACTGACCACGCCTCTGCTCGCCACGTGACTACCACGTGACCACTGCTGCTGCTGACCCTCGCTTGTCTTCTGTCTCCGCCCCTGCCACGGATGTCCGCACGAACTCGACCAGCACCCTCTGATACGGACCTAAACACTCTCGTATCATTCAGCCCACGTCTAGCGATATCTCACTCAGCAAAATCAACTTCTGGCCCTCGGAGCAACTTGCCGCCATCTTTGGATCCTCTGCTGCGAAACTCAAAATCGAAGCACTGGCGAACTGCTCCCCCATTGTTAAGACCACAAACAGAAACCAGACCAAAGTGCTACCAAAAACCGCAATTTATTGCGGCCAAAATGTATCTGTCCGACTCCAGACGACACAAAACACCAGCCAAGGCACCATCTTGCCCCCGAGCTCAGATTCATGCCCGAAGCCGGAATCAAGAGGAACTGGATTCCGGCTCGGGGAACATCATCACAAGAAACAAACGCACCATGATAAACCGAACAACTCATTGCTGAATATCGCATGGTCTTTGGTTTCAGTGTTTGCGTTAGTTTCAAGCAGCGTTCTATGCATATCGTGCATTTCGGAGACATGCGTCCCACTCATACTGACCACGTCAGAGTGCTGTTGCGAATGCGGTTCTTCAGAACCGACGACCACTCGGTACAGCCTACTTTTGGTACTTTTGGTACTACTCGGTACTTTTGGCCCTCCACGTACGTGGTTGGTGTACACCAAGGGCCAAAAGTTTTATGAGTTGGGCCTCGCGCGCGCGCACGTGAACCCAGCCGACTTTTTTGCTGATGAGGATGAGTGCGGATAACACGATCGATTTTGAAGTGATGAGTGTTGTTTCTGATCGTCCGGACTTTTTTTGTGGTGATGAGTACTGAGGAGTTCGAACAGCACGCTTCAGTTGTGAAAAAGTTTGCTGGAGCACGGAAACAGGACTCATCTGATGAGTGTTGTTTCTGATCGTCCGGAGTTTTTCTGTGTTGATGAGTACTGACGAGTTTGAACAGTTGTCTTCAGTTGTGAAAAAGTCTGCTCGAACACGGAAACACCGCTCATCACTTGAAAAGATGTGATTCTTTGTTCTTATTTATTCATTGATACGGTGAAAACATGTGATATACACTATAGCCGTCGGAAGTCCTGTTGCTACTGTGTAAAGTATGTAATGTTTTAGTCCAGTAATTATGGTTGATTACACTTTTCATACCTAAGTTAATTAGCATTTTTAGTTTTAGGGTAAGAAAACAGGATACTGTATTTTCTGATTGATCAATTTGTTTCGGACGAAAGTAAATAGCAGTTATGCTGTGATCACGTGTGATTTCTTCTGTATCTATTTTATCTGAAGGTGTGCCCCATTTGTAGTATGGGTGATTGAACGGCATTAGAGCTTCTTGTGTCATGTCCCATTTGTACCATCTATGGGTGTTTGGAGTTATGGTCCATGATTTGGAATCTTTGCCTTGCATTACTGTTCTATTATTGAATAATTGTAGAGGAGTATTGTCTGAATCCCATTTGACTTCTATGTTATTGCATGTTTTGTCGTATTCAGATATAGCAGCGATTGGTAGTCTGTGATCTGATGTATGGAACTTTTGATCATCGTCTATGGGGTAGATAGTTGCTCCCATGGTGCCTCTTGTATCTGTATATACTTCAAGCTCCGGTTGAAGATTATTGACTGTTTTTGTGGTGGTCATTGCTGCAGACGATGTTTGGGATGTTGTTGTTTCTCGTAGTTCTCGTAGAATGGCTGTTCCGGAGATGATTTTGCAGCCATAGTTTTGAGAGAATTCGCACCAATCTAAGGCTTGTTGAGATACGAGGTTTTTGCCGTTTTTGTCGACTCCGCAGCGTAGGTACCACCATAAATGTGTAAGTGGTAGTACGTAGAATTTCCAGTCGTCGCATTTTTCGAATTTTATAAAGTGTGTGTGTTCGAATTCCAGGTTGAATGTTGGTAGATTTCCTCGGTGAAGAGACATGACGTCGTAGTTGCCGATTGTGCCGGTCGCTTTGCCTGATGCAGCACCTTCTATTCCGTCTGTTGTGTTGCCTCCATTTCCTTGATCTAAGTGTATGCGTTTCGCAACGGGTGCGCCGTCTCCGTCGTCGTAATCTGTGTCGGCCATGGTTCTTTTTCTTGAATGTGTAGTTATAGTTCCAACAACACGATGACCTTCCGGTAACGTATGATCTATATTTGTAACACGTCTCGTCGGGGCGGCGTCGGTGGCGTGGTGTCGACCGAGGGGTTGAACGACCTTTGCGCGGGGGTGTGCTCTCGGGGGGCGGCAGTACGGTCCGTAGCGTTCACGGATGAATTGGTCGTCTGATTTGCTGGTGGGGACGTCGCCGCGCTCCCGATGCTGTGCTGCGAGTCTTGCTCTGTAGTCGCTGTCTGCGTCGATGCGTTGACAGAGCTCTCGTCTTCTTTCGTCGTACTGTCGACGGTCGTTAGACGTCGTGGGTCCTCTTCGCATACGTGTCGCATCCTGTAACGTAGAGGTAGAAGAGATGAGTGTTGTTTCTGAATGCGGAAAATTTTTTTCAACTGATGAGTGTTGTTTCTGATCGCCGGGACTTTTTTTGTGCTGATGAGTACTGACGAGTTTGAACAGCACGCTTCAGTTGTGAAAAAGTCTGCTCGAACACAGAAACACCGCTCATCACATGGCGACGCTTGGTCTTACCTGCGTCCGATGTTACACGGACGGCGACACGTATATTACTGACCTGAGATGTTTACCATGTGGGTATTTATGGCGTCCAAGTTTCGGCTGTAGAGCTCCCACCATAATGCGGTGTCGATGTGGGTTGGAGGTTTTGGCAGAGTGCCGGCCGTGCTGCGGCGGTCACCGGTTGATGAAATCTCACGCGTGAAGATGAACGTTTTCGTTCTGCTCTGGAGCGCTTGTCGGTCCGCTTCGTGGAGGAAGCTGCCGAGGATGGTGTTAGTGGTTGCGAACACAGGAGTTCTGTTCAACACTTCTCCGTTGGTTTCATATTTTACGTTGACATGCATAACTTCTCCTCCGAGAAGTTTTTTGAAGTCGTCTTTGTTCACTTCTGAAACGGTCAGTTCTTCCATGAGTGCAAGAGGTGCCTGTAAGGGTTGGCTTAAGTAGAACGGACTGTTGTTGTTGATTGCTGACATTCTTGTTGGGTCATGTAGGTCCAAGAGCGATGTTGTTACTAGAGTTTTGCCGGTGGTGGTTGGTCTGTACAGTAACAGGGTGTTGGTTTTTGTGAGGTGTTTGTCAGCTATGGTTTCTAACCACGCAAGAAAGTGGCAGATGTCGATGTTGTTGACGTGAAACAGGTTCTTGAGCCACCTGGCGTTCTCTGTTTCGGGATCTGTGAGGTCGCACATGCCGCGATAAAAGTCTTCGTAGATTGACCAGAATGGTTTTGTTTTGAGTTTTTTCACGTGTTGGGCGTGTTCGAACTGAATGACTGTGCGCACTCTGTCTTTGAAGTTGGGGGTGAATGCATACAGCTGGTTGAATTCGTCTTCTGTGATGGAAGCCATGAAACTGCCAGTGGTCTTGCAGCGGTACTTTCGGACGAGACTAGTGATGTACTCTACTTCTGCGTCGGTATGTTTTCTTTTCGTACTTAGCCTGTCTTGTTGATCCATGCGACGCTTGTTGCGTGCACTCTCGGCTCCGGAGGTCGTGCAGTCATCTTGGTTGGCGGTGCACGATCCGCCGGAGAACAGCTGGTTGCCGTCGATGTCGTCGCCTGCTTGTCGTCCGTGTAGAACGGGTGTCAGGATTTCCTGTAACTTGTGGAGCATTTTACGCATCCATTTCATAGCGGCGTGTCCGAGATGAGAAAAAGTTGTGTTGTTGATTCCGTAACGGGATAGATATACCATCCATCGCGTTGCATGGCGTATAACTTGGAAGGTGAGGGTGGCTTGTAGCTGCTCTGTGTGGCCGAGACCGAGTGCTGTGATGAGGGTCTGTATGAGGCGTTTCCTGTTTGAGCCTGGGTCGGTTTGAGCCATCATTACTCATCATTGCAAAAGTCGCACATTGGTCATCATCACTCGTCACGCGCGCGGCGGCCCGATCACCAGCTTTGTCGGGCATGTTGTACAACAACCATGTACATGGAGCCCGACAAAGCTGGTGATCGGGCCGCCGCGCGCGTGACGAGTGATGATGACCAATGTGCGACTTTGGTCGCACATTGGTCATCGACACTGGTGACCAACGAATGACAATGACTGCGAGGAGTTTTTTTGTAATGACGACGAATGACGATGAGTGCGAGGACTTTTTTTCCAATGACGAGTGATGATGATGATCGCCAGGACTTTTTTTGCTATGACGACGAATGACGATTCGTCCTTCGTCTTCATTCGTCATACCTTCCTCGAATTCTCCAACACACAAAAATTCATATCAATCTTTATTCATAAGGTGCGAACATATGATATACATAATAATACGACGATGTTTTATTGGCAACATGCAAACCATGTAAACTCTTAGTCCAATGATTAGGATTCACAACACTTTTCATACTCATATTAATTAGTACTTTAAGCTTAAGTGTAATGAAGCATGAAACCGTATTTTCAGACTGATCAATTTGTTTCGGTCTAAAATAAAGTGCAGTTAATCCATGATCTCGTGTAACTTCAGGAGTTTCTATATTATCCGTTGGTGTCGTCCACTTATAGTACTGATGATTAAAGGGCATGACATTTTCTAAAGTCATATCCCATTTATACCATCTATGTGTATTTGGTGAAACACCCCATGATTTCGAATCCTTCCCTTGCATGACTGTTCTATTGTTAAAGATTTGCAATGGCGTATTATCTGAATCCCATTTAATTTCCTGAGTCTGACACCGTCTATCGGATTTTGTAATTGTAGCAAGTGGTAAAGTGTGATCAGACTTATAAAATTCTTTATCTTCATCCAGAGCATAATAAGTACTGGCTAAAGTACCTCTTGTATCACTATAAACTTCAAGTTCAGGTTGAAGATTATTAACTGTTTTAGTCGTAGCTGTTCCTGAAGCTGAAGTTTGTGTTGTTGTCGTTCCACGCAACTCCTTCAATGTAGCTGACCCTGACAAAATTTTGCATCCAAAGTTCTTTGTAAACTCATTCCAACCTTTGATATGTTGTGGAACTAAATCTTGCGGCGTAGGACTTGTAGTGTCGATACCACATTTCATGTACCACCAAAGATTAGTTAAAGGTAGAACATAAAATTTCCAATCTTCACACTTCTTGAAAGTAAGAAAATGAGTATTTTCAATTTCTAACAAAAACGTTGGTAAATTACCTGAATGCAAAGACATAACATCATAATTTCCAATAGTACCAGTGCCTTTACTTCCAACACCAGCACCGGCATCAACTTCGTCACCTCCATTACCGTGATCAATATGAACACGTTTAGCAACTGGTGCACCATCTCCATCGTCATATTCAACCTCGCTCATCGTCCTTCTTCTGCCTTCCGACGAATCAACACCAATGCCAGTACGATCCGAATCGTTTATTCCTGGACCCTCTCCCCCTCGGGCACGACCGGCACCCTCGGGGTCGACGACCGCGGATCGTCCGCCACCGTTCCCGTTGCGATCGTGGAATTCACGAAGTAACCCGCAATGCGGGCCGTAGGTACGCCTAATGAACTCTTCGTCGGACTCAGTCCTCAACAAGCCATTTGATCGCAGAGCGAACACTTTGGAAGCTGAGTGTAGCGGCAGCTCGTTGGGCGTCCGTGAATCCAAGTGCTGTGCTGATGGCATCGATGAGTCTCTTTCTGTTGGTATGTGGCTCCGGGACGGTGAAGTGTGTGTGCCCTCTAGCTCTTGAGCTATCTGTTCGATCGCTTCCAAGTCCTCCTTGCTCAGCGCTCCCGGCGCCAATGCAAGTTCCAGGGTGCCAGGTGATGAGGGCGTTAAACTTTTGTCTGGATCGTCGTGCTGCTTCTCGGAAATCGCCGGCGACGACAAATGTGGCGAGTGACGGCTGGGGGTCGTTTGTGTTGCGGTAGTAGTAGTGTCGGAGTAAATCCTCGGCCGTTTCGATTGCTGCTGGAGGTCTGGGTGGTCCGTCGGGTGTGGTCTGGGCACAGGCGATTGAAGAGGTGTCGGCGGTGTCGACGCTCCGTCTTCCAGAGGAAGGCGTATCTCCACCTGGATGAGAGGCGGGTCTCGGTACAGATCTTGTACGCCGGATAAGTGGTGGGCTTGGTGAAGTCTCCGGCGAGCTGCAAAGTTGCCCAGGAGCAGGGTCCGTACATCTTCGGCCTTGGTCGGGACATACTTCTCGATCGCCAGTGCCCCGCTGTACCACTCGACTTCCATCGTCTTCATTATGGTATCCGGTAGGGCTGTCAACATCCGTGCTAACTCCTTCCTCCACGTGAAATTCGTAACGTTGTTCACGCTCAACGCGTAGCAGGTGCTTCTCGAGCGGGTCCATTTGGCCACTTGCAGAGAAGGTATCTTCCTCTCCAGTAAGTCGGCTGTGTTCCTCAAAGAAGTACTCCGGGCGTAAGAGCGGCATTCCTGTAGGAGGTTGGGGTGATTCGATTGATGTATCTCGAAGCGGTAAGTCCGTTGGTGCAGGATGTGCCCGCCGGTGGGGTGATAGACTACGTCCTCTCGACGGACCGGGTATCGGGTCAACGTCGTCCGAAGCTGCGAGCGTCGTGCGAGCGCAGAGACGGGCGAGGTTGACACCTTGTTGCAGCTGTCTTCGGCGCCTTCCCTCACCTCCTGCCATGTGTGGGACATCCTGTAACAATGATGAAAAACACATTAGACACAGTCAAGGTTCGATCATCGTCATACAAAAAAAAGTCCCAGCCAACACGAGCACAACAGTCGTCATAATGCATACCTCCACAGGATGTTGACCACTCGGCCGCCGAGACTTAACTGACCTGCCACACGTAGTACATGCTGATTTATATCCTCGATGTGATGCCAGTACAGCTGCCACCAAGCTCCGGAGTCGATTTGACCCGGCGGAGGTCGCAGGGTCCCAGCCGTTTGTCGACGATCGCCTGTAGACGCAATCTCGCGGCTAAATACAAAGGTCCTGGTTCGACTTTGTAAGGCGTTCCGGTCTGCATCTTGCAGGAATGATCCAAGGATGGTGTTTGTTGTCGCAAAGATGGGTACACGTTCAAGTAACTCTCCTCCAGTCTCGTACTTCACCTGAACATGCATAGGTTCACCACCTAGCAGTTTTTTAAAATCATCCTTATTGACTTCACTCACCGTTAGCTCTTCGAGAAGAGCTAACGGTGAGTGAAGCAGTTGAGACATGTAAAACGGCGAGTTATTGTTCACAGCACTCATGCGCGTTGCTTCATGGAGGTCCAGCAGACTAGAAGTTACAAGCGTCTTCCCCGTGGTTGTGGGTCCATATAAGAGTAATGTATTTGTCTTGACCAGGAGTCTATCGGCCACGATCTCCACCCATGCGAGAAACTCCGCGATGTCCACTCGGTTTGATGTAAAAAGATGTTCCAGCCACATGGCGTTTTCTGACTTCGGTTCCGCCATGTCTGCCATGCCGTAAAACTCGTGGTATACTGTCCAGAACGGTTTGGTACGAAGCCTCTTGATTCTTTGCGAGTTTTCAAAATGGATCACCGTCCTAACCCTGTCCTTAAAACTTGGTGTCAGGGTATATAACTGTGTAAACTCTTCTTCATTGATGGCAGACATAAAAGATGCCGTCGTCTTGCACTGATATTTCCTGACTAGACTTGTGATGAAACTCACCTCTCCTTCGGAGTGTTGACGCTTACTGCTACTGGCAGCCTGTTGGTCCGCTCTTCTCTTGTTTCTGGTCGACTCCGCTGCACTCGTTGTGCCGTCCACCTCGTCGTTTGGTACGCAGGAGCCTCCTGCGAAGAGGACTCCGATGCCACCGTCATCTTCTGCTGCCAAGCTGTCGACGTCATCGACGCCATGAAGGACTGGTGCGAGGACTTCTTCTAGCTTCTGTAACGTACTTTTTACCCATTTCATAGCTCCATGTCGGAGACTACAAAAACATGATGCCGCGAACCCAAAACGGGAGAGATATACCAGCCATTTTGTCGGAGACCGAATAGACTGGAAAGTGAGGGTTGCCGCTGCGCGTTGGGCGTCACTGAAGCCGAGGGCGTTTGCGATGGCGTCGATAAGTCTCTTGCGGTTGCTGAATGGCTCTGGGACTGTGAAATGGGTATGCCCTCGATGTCTTCCAGAATCCGGTCTATCGCCTCCTGGTCTTCTTTCGTCTGGGCTTGTGGAGCCAGCACACGGTCCAGCGTGCCATGTGAGGAGACCGTTGAACTTCTGTCTGCTTCGTCGGACGGCATCTCGATAGTCCCCCTGGAGGACGAACGTCGCAAGCGCTGGTTGCTCGGAGACGTCTGGGTTCCGATTGTAGTATGCTCTAAGGAGCTGATCGGCCGTTTCGATGCACGCTGGCTCTCGCTCTCGCTCCCTAGTGGGCTGACCGCAGGGGATCGAGGACGACTGGGAGGTGTCAGGAGCAGCGGCGACGGTGGGTCCTCCAGGGGGCCCACCGTAATTTGCCGTCTGTGGCTCATAAAGCTTTTTCTGGGCCTGTTTTTTTTCATATGGTTTCGATAGGATAATATGTCACCTCTGAGTACCACCAAAACGGTTTGTAACGTACCATGAAAACGGCATAGCTCTAGATACTGATCGGGAATCACTGTCGCTGATTATTCCGCGTATTCTACGGTTGCTGAAATCTGTGAAATTCTCGTCGAGTAACAATGCCTTGTCGAACTTCCAGCGAGTGGGGTCAGTTTCGGTCGTGGAGAAGAGCGCTTGAAACGCCACAGGTTTGTGGTCGGCTAAGGATCCATCCAAAATATGCGCGTTCGGTTTATGTTTGTTTTGCGTAAACTTTTGGCGTTGCCCCTTGCGAAAGTATACTCGCTGGCACCTGGGTGAGTTATGCGCGATATATCTGCTAGATCACATTGCTCCATAAACTTTGTTACGACTTCTCGGCTTCGGATATGGTTACGCCTGTTGCCTGATACGCTCACCCTGTCTTGTGAGTCTTCGATTACAAAACTAAAATCACCCGCCGTTACATAATTGTTACAGCTGTAATTGCTTATTTCGATCCAGATTCTCGAAAACATCTGGTGTTTCGGCGTTCAGTGTAAATGTTGCCTGTTACTACAACTGAGCTATCCATCACAAGCTGAAGGATTAGATGTCATCGCATTTATGTGGCGTCACTGGGCCAATATCAGCACCTACGTTCGGATGCCCTAAAATTGCTCGACCCCTTCTTCTCGCAGTACCACTTTTGAAGTGAAATGCCTCTCCCCATTTGGAAAGGGCCAGTTTCCCCATCACATCATTACAGTGGGTTTCTTGAATCAAAACTATGTCAGTCTTTTTCTTTTTTTAACCAAGTGGACTACGTGCGTCTTTTTGGCACCCCGCCATGCACGGTTTTGAGCCCGTCTGCATTTGAGGATGCAAATATGGTCCACTTTACCTAGCCTGAAATCCGTAGTCAGTCGTCTTGGGTGACCTACTGCTCAGTATTTGCGTGCGGCTGACACTATTCCAATAAGGCAAGTGCAAATGAGAAATGGCATCACTGTGTTTGACATGCGACTAGTTATTTCAAACACACCAAGCACGACGCCGTGAAAAGTGCACGTGTCAAATACGCATGACGTATAGGGTCCTGCATCCCGTGTACAAACCTTGTACACAGACAATGAAATTTCCTGAGATCCAGCCGCGGTGCCTGACGCCGTTGCCCGAGCCGAAGAGTTTGACACGTTGCCGTCGCCAGCCAGCTCTGCCGCCATTGACGCGCACGAATATAGGACACTGTACAGTATTGCAAATTCAGCTTTATTTCGTTGATCGCGTTTCTCTTCGCCTTCAAGCATTAAACACTTTTGCACATTTCCAGCTCTCAATAAAACAATTTCTTGGAAAGCCAGCTCATGAACATAGGTAACATCCAAGTCGCTTTACACAGGCTGCATGAGTCAACGTACTGAACCCCTCCGGCACTGGTTCTGCGACCAATTACTCTCTCCAGCGCTCACGGTACAGAGCATTCTCCCCGCTCCCTGCAACCACTACTTACGATCCTGATGCCGGTCGCCTCCTCGACCGCCACCACCGGACCGGTGGGGAATCGCACGATTGAGGTTGAAGGTTGGACAGAGGTTGAAGAAAATTATGTTGTATCTGCCAATGGTAGAACGTTTTCTCAGCGCTTTCATGAGATTTCTTGGCGACTGTTGTTCTTTTGACTTACCGTGGCGACCGGCATCGGCGCTGCTTGAGCGGGCAGGGGCGGCACGCCGAACGGGCCAGGCTGCGGCGGGCGCGCGGCCGCTGCCCAACCGCGGGCGGCCGCCACGGTGGCGACGACGGGCCACGCGGCGGGCTGCGGCGGGCCGGCGGGCTGCGGCGAGTCGTGATCAGGGCCACCAGGAGGTTCTTCCGGGCTGGCCGACCCGTCCGAGAAGGACCCCGGACTCCCGCCGAGCCACACGGGGTCCGGGGCGCTGGACGGGCCGGGCTACGGCTCCTGCGGGGCTTCTGCGGCAGCAGCACCCTCCTGCGGGCAAAGTCCGAGACCGACCGTTGGCAGTGAGGCGATACGGTACACGTCAGACACCGACCCGCACGCAAAGCACATTGGTCACGGAGAGCACTGCTGCCGCCATAATGCGCACGACATTGCCGCTGACAAAACGATGGATCCATTACGACCTGGATTAGTAGCCGGCGTTTCGTCCTTTTGCCCGTTGACAGTTTGACCACTGGTGACAGGACCACGCGCCGGAAGGCGGAGGTGTACCCATGCACGCGCTCCTGGTGGCCGTGGGCGCTGTAGTGCCGCTCGGCCGTCTCCGTGGAGTGAGCACGGGCCTCAGCGGTCGTGGCGGCGCTGAAGCCCGGCAGACGGCCGACGGCACGGAGTTGGCGATCCTGTCAACAGCGAAGCCCACCGTTCAGTCCTGAGTGTCACGGCCACGGCAGTCGGCTCTGGAGTGTCAGTCAGGACGAACCATGCGTACGGAAAGAACTGCGAATGCGGCTTTTGCGACGCCAGCTCAACGACACCCGAACACTGGCACACAAGCGCGCACGCACGCACACAAGCGGAACGCACTCCGAAAACTGCCATGGATCACTGAACGCGCAAGAAAGTGCGCAGCGCATGCACGTTTTTTTCCGCGAATCAGCGGTATCGTAGAAAGACGTGTTGCAAACACGCACACGCACAGACAGAGGACGCACCGCGCACATCTGGTGCATAACACGCGGCTGTTACATTCATGCCTGTCCACTCACCATGATGTTCTGGAAGGCCCTGTTGCGGCTGGCTATGAAGCGGCCGACGAGCCGGGGCGCCGGCCCCAGCCCCAGCTCGGCGGCGGCGGCCTGGAGGGCGACGTCAAGGGCGAACGTCGAGGTCCGGACGCCGGGCAGTACGGCCTGCGTCGCGGCAGCAGCACGGAGGGAGGGCGACGGGGGGTCACACGCAGCTCAGGGTACACGGTCTCTCGGCCCCGCTGCCGCGGCGCGTCGGCTTGCCCAATGCCAGCCTCATGTTGCCACCGTCGCCGGCCCCTGCCGCCTCCGCCGGGTCCGGCAGCCGTTGGGCGTGCGACCGTTCGCGCAGGAACTGAGCCCCGCGACGGCCGGCTTTCGAGTGACTCGCGCGGGACGGCTTTCAAGTGAAGAACAGCACACTGATTACACGACGCCGACCGTTGCCCTTTGGCGAACTCTCACCTAAGCGCTCCGTCTGGCTGAGCAGGAGGGGTCGGAGCACGGTCACGAAGTACTGGAGCGCCCTCCAGACCCACTCGGTCACCACGACGAGCACTCTGCCGCGGCTGCCCAGCGTCTTGCTGGCCGTGGTGTACCACGACCAGCTCACCTCGCCGTCCACCTCGCGTATCAGCGAAGCAGAACACGGACATTGCGCTGCGTGAAGGAAGGAAATGTGTACGGAAAGTTCTCATTGCTCTTAGTTCTCCATTGTCGACAGATCACCCTATATTCAGTGACTCAGAGCAGTTGTCCACTGAGACGTGGCCGCTGCCGTACTCAAGATGGTGCGTGTGGCAAGCCCGCCTGCCCCGTCAGTCGCTTATTCGCCACAGTCGCCGTGCCTCCGTGTGAAGACCGCAGGTTTGTCATTTACCATTCGTCGTCCGGTGTCTTACTTGCCGCTGAAGCCTCCTTGTCCCGCATTGGTTAACACATTTTCCGTACAATACACACAAGAAGGAATACTTAGCGTGAAAGAAACTATAACCTTCAACGAATCTCTGACGTCACGACACGCTGCACGCACGCAGTGAGCATCGTATACAATAAAAATAACAACGCCCGCAGGACAGGTCTTATGGTGCACTTCTGAACTACTGTTGATGTTGAGGCAGGCAAGCTGCATGACACGTACCCGTCAGTCTACCAGGCCTGCTTTGCTACCTGTCATGTCATCCGATGTATGATCAGAAGCAGAAATGGAAAGTATTGTCAGAGTCATCCGAACACGACTGGCCTTTATCAGAGGGCCTTTATCCAAAGAAATTGCTGGGTTTTCTTAGCCCAGTTTTCGGATGCCAGAGGTGAAGACAAATTTAACGAAGGCATCTATCTCTCTTCGATCTCTAGCAGCCATCACTCTTCGGGCGCCGAAAAAGCTGGGCTTTGCCGACCCGAAACCCCATAACGGATGCTGCACAAATGAGCGCGGCCAGGACCGAGCTACGCTACAGAGACGGGTTGCTCCAATTCCCGAGGGTTCTGTTCGGCGGCGGCGGAGGAAATAAATTCCGGACCACGACCCGCCGTGGTGCGGCAGCTTGCCGTTGGCGTGATGCCCCAGGCCGGATGGACGGCGCCTGGCGTGCTGTCGGGGCGGGACCGGCCGGCCTCCAGTCCCGGCGTTGGGCGGGCGCCACGGGCTGGCGCGGTCGCGTGCCGCCGGGGAAGACCCGCACGCGCACACGCCGGGCCGCTCGCTGCGTCGGACTTAGAGTAGGAAGTCGGCCGCCGGCGGCCGGCCGCCGCGGGCTGTCCGCCGATGGTCGGGCGGGCGAGCCCGCGGGGCTCAAGGCCGGGCCGGCGACGCGGAAGCCCGGACGGCCTCTGGCTGCGCCGGCTCTTCGCCAGCGAGACAGCCAGGCCGTCCGGGCCAGAGGCCGGGAGCTGCTGCTCCCAGGCGGTGGGACGTCGGCAGAGTCTCTTTCCACTGCTGCTCTGTGGACATCGACGCCAGAAATAAATGATAGCCCCTCACCCGGAGGTTGCCGCCGTACTGTACTAACGAGCAGTCATGAAACCAATCAACCCAGAAATTCCACTTTCACATGACACTGATGACGCTCTGCTGTTGAAAGCTAGGCGGAAGAATGCATCTCTTGACGTTAACTGTATATTAGAACGGGAGTGAAGTAAAACGACATGACGACTTTAAACGAATTTATACGAGTAACCAAGTAAATACGAATACGAATACCAATAGAACGTCTGGCCTTGGGCTCCTGGCTCCAATGAACTTTGCACGTACCAAGGTTTCAGTGAATGAGGTGCTGCCGTCCTTCTTTCTACTCTGTGTGCGAATTTTTCCGACTGCATTTCAAGCATTCAACTGCCGCAGGATGCAAACCGATGAAACATTTCTCCGTCACATGGCGTGTGCCATGCCCCCTGAGGGGTGGACTTTGACATGACACCAATGTTTTAATTGACGTGAAGTGGAGTTTTGAATGGCAACATGTTTGCAGGTGAATGACTCACATGCTACTTAACTGAGGCACTGAATTCTGCGCCGTCGATTTTAAATGCTAAGGTCAGCATGAGTGAGACCATTGACATCGTTTCGCTGAAATCTACGCCTGCGTTAAAAGTGCTTTCCGAACACTGATCAGATACCGACAGCTTTTCTGGAAACTACGTCACGGGCAGCCCAGAAATTCCACTTTCACAGGACACAGATGACGCCCAGCTGTTCAAAGTTAGGCGGAAGAATGCACCTCTTGACGTTAAATATACATTAGAACGGGAGTGAAGTAGAATCAGGTCACTTTAAACGAATTTATGCGAGTAACCAAATAAACACGAATACGAATGCCAATGAAACGTCGGGCATTGGGCTCCTGGCTGCAACGAGTTTTGCACGTACCAAGGTATTAGTGAATGGCGTGCTGCCGTCCTGGTTTTTACTCTGTGTGCGAATTTTTCCGACTGTATTTCAAGCACTCAACTGCCGCAGGATGCAAACGGATGAACGGCCGCCGAACTGTGGCCCAGGGCGGACAGGTCAAGTGACTGATGGGCTGGTCCGAGGCCAGCCTCGCTGCGTTTCACATTTAATGTTTCCTACCAGTTGCATAGCTCTTTGTTATACCTAGTCATTTTCATCATGTTCGGAAAGATCCCCTTTCACTTTTCGTGCTGATTCTACACCGATCTGCAGCAGATGACCAGGATTTCCTTAGCTTGTCTGCGCAGGCTGCTGCTGACGACGTTGAGCCCGGGCCAAGGCGTGGCGTCATGCAGTATGTGTAAAACGTCACGTCTTCGGGGGTCTGCAATAGCTGACTTCCTGCGGATTCTGTCGCAGACTCTCTAGATTAGTCTGCAAAACGTGAGCGGGCGTTTAGAGCGCGGAATTGGAGATAAAGGATTTTGTCGACCTATCTTGTAGTGTAGACGTATCTATCGCATAACAAGGACGTTTTCCGATCTGATTACATCATATCTCTCCAGATCCTGCTTTGAGTTATATAACCGGTAAGAAAGATGGTGTGTTAGATCCATTCATGCATTTTCATTAGTCGATGCGACAGTCACCCCGCACATAAGTATCTTGTGTCGGGTCGCACAGCGTCTTGTCCAATGCTTCGTTATACAGACACAGCACACTCATTGCCCTCAACCGGCCGGGGCAGTATTTCCCTTGACGCCTGGCCGCGTACTTGCGCTGAAATCCTTGAGACGTCCACTGGTATCGCACGCAGCTTCAGGCGTTTGGTTGTAGCTCCATGTAGTGACTGCGAAATGAAATCGCCGCCCGACACTATTGTAATCTAGGGTGGGGGACAGGAACTAGCAAAGCTGGTGCGGGATAGTATCGAACCGTTGATGTTCGAAGGAAAATCAGTACCATCTTCATATAATTCCATCAAGATCTGTATCACTGGCTCATTTAAGGCAAACCGCTTATGCTTGTCAGCATTGCCATTCAATTTTCTCCCCAATAACGTCACATTCGATGCAAAAAGTCTGGCCTCAGATGTGTTTTTGATTGAAGAAAACACATATAACGTTTCCGGGCAGTCCTATGCAATGCAAGATCTTGTCAACCTTTATTTATGTGGAATAATTTTTAGATGACATTTTGCCAACTGCAGGAAAGCGCGCTTACATGCGCGGAGGTAAAACTGCCACTTGTCAGCCCGCGGGCTCACAAGCCGTCGGCTGAAAAGGCCCACCGGGCGATCTGCATGCCTTGCGGACCAGTTGTTGGGGTTTTACGGGCTTGTTTTGGGCTTTCATACGTCACGAAATATTACAGTTAAGTTGAGCATATGGAACATATGCAGCTGCCATATGGTGATGACCTCAGTGCTTCATTAAAATATTCCACAGTCAAACAGAAGGATATGAAGCAATAATTGCGGCCTAAAAGTTACAATTAAATTTTTATCTGTCGGCCTTCGTCGGTTACTTCATTGAAAATTGCTTCCGGATCGGGTGTGGGTTTCCCATGGTAGGGTGCAGGTCGGAACTTGCTTTCGGAATAAAAAGACGTGGCAACAGTGCGCGGAGGCGTGTATTTGCAAAAGCCTGGGCGCTGCGGGTATTTCCTGTGAAAATGCTGGCTTCATCGCTCTGCTCTGCTGAAAGCGGGCATAACTGCGTTTAGCTGGGCTCAGCCAGGTTGGGGGTCTGCCCAGTAAAATGCGGGCTGAGCCCTATCGGACATATCTGAGCAGCGTTGGGCGCAGCCCAAGTTGGGGCTCTTCCCAACATAACGCGGGCTGAGCCCTATAGGACATATCCTGAGCAGGGTTGGGCTGAGCCCAAGTTGGGGCTCTGCTCAACCTAAAACGGGCTGCGTCCACGCCGTTTTTCTCCCATTCAAGCGTCGAGATTGGGCTAACTTGGGCTCTGACCAGGCTGTGCCCAACTTGCCTACCCTTAGCCCAAGCAGATTGCTGGCTGGTAATACGGCAGCAAACGCACTCACTGGTGTTGATGCGATCGACGGCGTCCTCGTGCACAGGAGCGGAGAGTCGCCTGACCGCCTCCGCCGGAGGCGGCAGTCAGGCGACTCTGGACAGGACTGCAGGCACTGTGGCGTACGTGCAGGTTGGCGCGTCACAATTCACAGTCGACACCTTCCGCCAGGCCATCTGACAACCGACGTCACAGACGATCACAGAGGATATAAATGCATGGGAATCTACACACGAGGCAGGAGTAGTATTCCAGTGCCACGGCCACCCGCGTTTCCGACAATCAGATTACAATTGTGCTCAGAAATGTCGAAACGAAATGGTCGTCTTCACACAGACACGTATGCATTACTCCATTTATTTCACATGCGGCACAGCGATCATTTTCTGTCGCGCTCGGTCGGCGCTGGACGTTTCCGGATCGGGCGGATCATTTCAGCGACGCGCTCACCTGTCGCTTTGACTTACCAAGGTGCGCGCAAACAGCTCGTGCTGCCGCACCTGCCGCCCCTGCTCCGGGTGCACGCGCCGCACGTGGTGTTTGAAGTTGCGCAGCCCGTTGCGGCCGGCACCGAACCAGACGGTCGGCCGGCACAACGGGCAGCGCACCTCCACGCTGAAAACGCACAATAACGCGTCAGCCACCGTCCAATGTCGGACCGTGGTCGTGCGTCAAGAACAACACAACGCTCTTCGGATGGCGATCGCTCTTCCGACGGTTTCCAGTACTACTGTCTGCGTTTACGCCATTGCAACATTTACGTTACTGCATCATGTGTGTTAATCATTGGATCTCTTTCGCTCTGCCGAGGACGAATGGTGACTCACCGGTCGGCGGCGGCGTGTCGGTACACCCGGAGCTCTCCGCCTGCCACCAGCCGCCGGGCCGTCTTAAAGAAGGCCGCCTCCGCCTCGTGCTCGGAGCCACGCCGCCTCAGCACCCAGACGTGGTGCCGGACGCTGTCGCCGGAGGCGAACAGCTTGCCGCAGCAGCACGGCACGAGGTTGTCGCCAACCGGCTCTGCCAACAACGACGGCTGCAGGTTAAACGGCCGCATCTCCTCGCAGCACAACACGACTGGATGCTGCAAAAGCAGAGAGTCCATGAACTTGATGAAACCAAGCAGCAATGTGACTTGATCTCGACAATCGCGTTCCCGCTCGCCTCATTGCCTCATTGCCTGCCAGTGCACATTGCCTGCTGCCATCGGAAAACATTTGCTCAGAAATCCAGTTGCCAAATGCAGATGACATCCAGACCACTTTACAATGCGTGCAAGACGTAACTTACCGAATCCTGCCGGCACTGGTTCGGCGACCAGAGGCGACAGGGCCCGTGCCGGCTGCGACGACGACGGAAGATGGCGCTCTGCCGGCGGCAAAGGGGCCGTCGTCGTCGTCGGCGGCGGCGGCGGCGGTGGCGTCTTCGGCGAAGACGTCTCCGACGATGGAGGCGGAGACGGGGGAGACGGCGGCGGGGGCGGCGGCGGCGGCGTCTTCGGCGGTGGAGACTGCGGCGGCTGCGGCGAGGGCGTCTTCGGCGGTGGCGGCGGCGGCGGCGAAGGCGTCTTCGGCGCTGGAGGCTGCGGCGGCGACGGTGAAGGCGTCTTCGGCGGTGGCGGCGGCGGCGGCTAAGGCGTCTTCGGTGGAGACTGCGGCGGCGGCGGCGGCGGAGGCGTCTTCGGCGGTGGCGGTGGCGGCGGCGGTGGCGAAGGCGTCTTCGGCGGCGGCGGCGGCGGCGGCGAAAGCGGCGGCGGCGGCGGAAACACCAGCCGGCGGGCCGCTGCGGGCCGCGTGTCGCCGAGCTCACTCCGCTCCGGCTGCCACGGCGGCGACGGCGGCGGCGGGGGCGGTCGCGGCCGTGCCGGCGGCCGCGGCCGTACCAGCCGCAGCGGCGGCCGTGGCGGCCGCGGCTGCGGCGGCAGCGCCGGAAATAAATCCCGGGCCACGGCCCGCCGTGGTGCGGCAGCCTGCCGCTGCCCTGATGTGCCAGGCCGGGCGGATGGCGCCTGGCGTGCTGCCGGGGCTGGGACGGACGGCCTCCGGTCGCGCCGATCGGCGGCCGCCACGGGCTGGCGCGGTCGCGTGCCGCCGGGGAAGACGCGCACGCGCACACGCCGGGCCGCTCGCTGCGCCGGACTTAGAAGTCGGCCGCCGGCGGCCGGCCGCCGCGGGCTGTCCGCCGATGGTCGGGCTGTAGCAATTGTACTGCACGAATTCGTCGCTGTGTCCGCGAGGAGATATTGTTTCGTCGCTGCGCCCGCGAGATGAGCCTGCGTGATTCTGTTGCTGTGACCGCATTTCTGACGCTGCTACCATGCGACTTAACTACCGATGCAGAGCAATTAATCATACATGTTTGCCTCACCACTCCCAGGCCAGCCAGCCCGTTTATCTTTTTGCAAGTTGACACATGGCCCGCATAGAGACACGTGCCAGACGGCCAACCACGCACCGGTCACGCGCTCACACCCCAGCCTCATCCCCAAAAGCTTCTAGAACCTTCCATCGGAATCAGCCAATCACAACCCGCCACCACACAACACGTCACTTACTTCTTCACCATCGCGTCACACTTCTACGTCACACCCGGGCCAGGTATAAAACTCGTAACCCCCAGACCCCGTCATGGATTCTGGACTTGCTAGCCGGCCCGCCATCGCCGGCACCACTCTGCTCTGCTCTGCTCTCTCTCGACCGTGAGTTCCCGCTTCGGTTATCTTCCAAATTCACAACGCGGATCAAGGTCCTACCGCTAGATTACGCTGCACTACGCTGTTCTCCGCTATTCTCCGCTGTTATTTGCTGTCCGCTGCTCTGCAAGTTTCAATACAGCGTCGAATCCGAAAATCCGAATGTCTAGTGCCTCGCAGACAAACAACAAGACGATCATCAGCATTCGGACAACTACAGCAGACCGGACGGAGAGCGGAACGGGAGTAACGCTACAGGGCGGGCGCGCCCGCGGGGCTCAAGGCCGGGCCGGCGACGCGAAAGCATTAAACACACACGCACACACACACACACACACTGACACACGGAGAGCGCCGCGGTCTGTGGCGGGCGGCCATTAGTCGGCGGTCGGTCGACGAGCGCGGCGCAATGGCCGCTCTATTGATCACCGTTTGCCGCCGCGCCAGCTGTCCGCGTCGAACGCACCGGAGATCCGCGCAGCGCAAGCCGGCGATACCACAAAACGGGTAACGAATGTGCGCCCACCGGCGGCCGGATGGCGCGCACAGTCGACATCGTCACACTTTGTCTCTGAACCTGACGGCCAGGTCTCTGGACGGCGCGGTGGGCGGCTCCGGCCAGCTGTGCCGCTGGAAGAAGCGCTGGCAGACGTCCTCAATGGCGACCCGCTCCTCCAGGCCGAACTGAAGGCGCGGGTCGCGCTTGGCGTCCTGCCGGCGCGCCATGGCCTGGTCGATCTCTGCAAAAGCGCTGCGTTGTTTCAGTTCGGCTTCAGAACGGCAAAATGCATTAGCTCCTGAGCGAAAGAAGCTGGCAACATGAAATACACGGCAGATGAATCCCCGCGTTGTTCCGGATCGTATGCACGCCAGACATTGCGGATTAAAGCAGCTCGGGCGAAAGAAACTACAGCCTTCAACGAATCTCTGACGTCACGACACGTTGCACGCACGTAGTGAGCACCGCATGCAAGTAAAAGTAACAATGCCCGCAGGACGGGTCTTCTGGTGCATTTCTGTACTGCTGTTCATGGCAGTAATCATGCAAGCTGCACGACAAGTACCCGTCCGTCTGTATCAGGCCTGCTTTGCTACGTGTCATGTCATTCGATGTATGATCAGAGGCAGAAGTGAAACTATTGTCAGAGTCATCTGAAAACGACTGGCATTTATCAGACGGCCTTTATCCGAAGAAATGGCTGCGTTTTCTAAGCCCAGTTTCCGGATGCCGGCGGTGAAGACAAATTTAACGAAGGCATCTATCTCAAGCAGCCATCGCTCTTCGGCCGCTGCAAAAGGCGGTCTGTGGCCACCCGAAACCCCGTGACAAATACTGCACACGAGAGCCCGGCCAGGACCGAGCTGACGATGCCATGTACATAAATCACTACCGGGCTCCAGTAGCTGGACTGGACAGAGCCAAGCCACAACACCGCAGCGCGCCACCCGATCGCACCCGCCGGCAAAGATGCCCGCGCCTGAGACACGAAGCCAGACGATGCGTCTCGTGCGCCAGGGCTGCAGATTGCTTTGAATACAGGGCACAGTTTATCCGTAGTCATCAGCTTACATCCTTTGTTGCACGTGCGCGTCGGCCCCCCGACAGCCCGCGCGCGGACACCGAGCACGCAGCAACGCACCTTCTGTGCGCGGCGTTTCCAATGGCCACGGCCAACGCAGAATGGCCGACGCAACAACTCGACGGAGACCGGACTATTCCGATCGCTCATCGGAGCTCGACGTTCGCTCGTCACTAACCGGATTTGTGCTGCCGCCTGAGACCGACCAGGCCCTCCGCCACCTGCGCAAACTGGCGCGTTACGGCCGCCGACCGCAGCGCCCAGGACGACTGGGTGACGCGACTGCAAAAATGCTGCAGGGCCCTCATCAGCCGCAGGCCGTTGAAGGGCTGGACCCTGAGCATTCTCGCAATCGCGCCCAACACCTGTCGGCAGAAAGAGTACGTCTCGGAAAACGGCCGGCCCGCGGCCGCGGTTCGGCGCACAACTCAGTCACGCCGCGCACAGAATGACCGCGCAAAAACGGCGTGACGCCGGACACCGCCCCTGTTCAAATGTGGATTATCGTGCCGTGAGAAATATTGAACGCAACTGCATTTGCCCGCTGCCGCGGCGGTCGACTCACCGCTGCGGTCGACGTCCGGTCGCAGACGATGTGGCGCCAGTCGTCGTCGCCGCCGCCGACGTCGGCCAGACGCAGCAGCTGGCTCAGCGCCCGGCTGTTGGCCAGTTGCTGCTCCCGGTACTGAAAACAGAGAATCGCCTTTCAGCACGAGGTGCCGCTCGCGCAAAGCGTGACGACTCGTCTCGCGGGACCGCGGACATTGCCGGCCGTCTGTACGCAAGCGGGCTGGCTCGAGTGCCGGGGCTCGACGACGCTTTTTCGTCACGCGGCCGGTTACCCGTGCCAAAAGCTTGTCGCGAAAAGCGACACCATTACCACCGCCGTCAGGTGCGCGTGCGACTCACCGTGCCCGTGTGCCGGAAGAGATCGTTATCGGCGCCGTCCAGCCGCACAGACGCCGCGAGCACGCGTTCCGGCAGCGGCTCGCCGGGCAGCTGTGCCTCCTCTTCCTCCAGCTCCTGTGCACGGCGCCGCGCCCGAATCGCTTGCTGCGAACACGCGCCGATCGTCAGCCGCCTCCTCGCGGAGGCAGCTGACCAAATAGCTCACGAGGCAGCCGCGTGACGCAAGGCACGAGGCGCACTGCGGCACGTGCGCGTCGGCGCGTCGAGCTCAGGCATTCAGGCGTGTCGCGGCGCCGACCACTGACGCGCGCCGCCATTGTCTGTCGTCTGTGGACCCCGCGGCCGTAACAAATGCTATGCAAAACGGCTGGCGATTCGCAGACAATAGGACGAGCCAACACGGCAGCAGCCAATACGGCGCTCACTCACGTTGATCCGATCGCTGGCCTCCTCGTGCACAGGAGCCGGGAGCTGTCTGGCCGCCGTCTCCGTCATCGCTCGCAGGCACTGCGGCGCACGTGAAAGTTGGCGCGTCACAATTCACGTTTGGCAAATTGCGCGCGGCCATCTGACAGCCGACGGCACGGACGGCCACAGAGGGTACACCTGCATGGGAATCTGCAGACGAGGCACGAGTAGCTCCACAGTGCAACAGCCACCCGCGACGTGTCCGACATTCAGGGCACGGCTATGCTCGGAAATTTGGAACCAAATGGTCTTCGGGACACCAGCACGCACGCACGCACAACTCGATGGATTTCAAATGCGGCACAAGGATAATTTTTTTCCGACGCGCTCGGTCGGCGGTGGACGTTTCCGGATCGGGCCGATCATTTCAGCCACGGTCTCACCTCTCGCTTCAGTGTCCTAAATTAGTTTTGGCTAGAGTGGAGGTGGAGGTCGGTATTCCTCTGGGAGGTAAAAAAGGAATATTTGAACTCTGTTGTGATTTACGTCAAAAGAATTCCATCAAAAGTTTGATTAATCTCCCTCTCACTGATACCCTATTGTTATTATTGTTGTTTTTACTGAAGAGTACTGACACGACCGGCATCACATCTTCCCTATTGCCTGTTACTCATGGTTACGCATGAGTAGCAGGCAGTGTTGCTGTGCTGCAGGTTCAGTGGCCATCACTGTATTAGGTATTACTCCTGACTCCAGACAAACCCTGACGGTGAGATCCTGTTGCCATAAATGTATCACCGGCTAAGGAAGACTAAGTGCAGAATGCCAACGTGTTTATCATTAACGTCTTCCAAACTAGTATTCCACAGCACGCAGTCTTCGGCGGCACAAATCAAGATGCATATAATTACCGGGATACTCTAAACTTGCATCTCACAGCTGAAGGACTCATGCTGCGGTTGGACAGCTGAAACACAGTAGCGGCATGTGCCAAACGACGCAGCAGTCATCACGCACGTAGACCTTGATCGCCTCACAGTGGACTTAGACTAATGCGAACCTCGAATGTAGGCGAAAAAAAACTTAACTAATGCGGACCCTGAGTGCAGGCGAATGGATGGGGATGATAGGCCAGAGGCATGCAGTGCATAATGTCTGACGACACACAGTAAGCCAAGGTTGAACACACCACATGCTTTTCGGCGGCACAAGTCAAGACTCATATGATTATATGATTGAACAGAATCGATCGTGAGAGAGGTAAAAAATAATATTGCTGAGTGTGTATTTCCACTCAAAATTAGGAATTTCAGGTCACTGTCTCGCTTTGACTTACCAAGGTGCGCGCGAACACCTCCTGCTGCCGCACCTGCCGCCCCTGCTCCGGGTGCGCGCGCCGCACGTGGCTCTGAAAGTTGCGCAGCCCGTTGCGGCCGGCACCGAACCAGACGGTCGACCAGCACAACGGGCAGCGCACCTCCACGCTGAAAACGCACAGCAGCGCGTCAGCCACCGTCCAATGTCCGACCGTGCTCGTGCGTCAAGAACAACACAACGCTCTTCGGATGGCGATCGCTCTTCCGACGGTTTCCACTGCTACTGTCTGCGTTTACGCCATTGCAACATTTACGTTACTGCATCATGTGCGTTAATCATTGGATCTCTTTCGCTCTGCCGAGGACGAATGGTGACTCACCGGTCGGCGGCGGCGTGTCGGTACACCCGGAGCTCTCCGCGTGCCACCAGCCGCCGGGCCGTCTTAAAGAAGGCCGCCTCCGCCTCGTGCTCGGAGCCACGCCGCCTCAGCACCCAGACGTGGTGCCGGACGCTGTCGCCGGAGGCGAACAGCTTGCCGCAGCAGCACGGCACAAGGTTGTCGCCAACCGGCTCTGCCAACAACGACGGCTACAGGTTAAACGGCCGCATCTCCTCGCACCACAACACGACTGGATGTTGCAAAAGCAGAGAGTCCATGAACTTGATGAAACCAAGCAGCAATGTGACTTGATCTCGACAATCGCGTTCCCGCTCGCCTCATTACCTCATTGCCTTGCACATTGCCTGCTGCCATCGGAAAACATTTGCTCAGAAATCCAGTTGCAAATGCAGATGACATCCAGACCACTTCACAATGGGTGCAAGACGTAACTTACCGAATCCTGCCGGCACTGGTTCGGCGACCAGAGGCGATAGGGCCCGTGCCGGCTGCGACGACGACGGAAGACGGAGGGCGGCGCTCTGCCGGCGGCAAAGGGGCCGTCGTCGTCGTCGGCGGCGGCGGCGGCGGTGGTGGCGTCTTCGGCGAAGACGTCTCCGACGATGGAGGCGGAGACGGGGGAGACGGCGGCGGGGGCGGCGGCGGCGGCGTCTTCGGCGGTGGAGACTGCGGCGGCGGCGGCGGCGGAGGCGTCTTCGGGGTGGCGTGAGGCTGCGGCGGCGACGGTGAGGCGTCTTTGGCGGGGCGGCGGCGGGAAGGCTTTCTGAGATGGCGGCGGCGACGGTGAAGGCGTCTTCGGCGGTGGCGGGGGTTGGCGGTGGCGGCGGCGGCGGCGAAGGCGTCTTCGGTGGAGACTGCGGCGGCGGCGACGGCGAGGGCGTCTTCGGCGGTGGCGGCGGCGGCGGCGGAGGAGTCTTCGGGGCTGGAGGCTGCGGCGGCGACGGTGAAGGCGTCTTCGGCGCTGGAGGCTGCGGCGGCGACGGTGAAGGCGTCTTCGGTGGAGACTGCGGCGGCGGCGACGGTGAAGGCGTCTTCGGCGCTGGGCGGCGGCGGCGGCGAAGGCGTCTTCGGCGGCGGCGGCGGCGGCGGCGTCGGTGGCGTCGGTGGCGGGGGCTGCGGCGGCGAAAGCGGCGGCGGCGGCGGTGCCGACGGAAACACCAGCCGGCGGGCCGCTGCGGGCCGCGTGTCGCCGAGCTCACTCCGCTCCGGCCGCCACGGCGGCGACGGCGGCGGCGGCGGGGGCGGCGGCGGCGGCGGCGGGGGCGGTCGCGGCCGTGCCGGCGGCCGCGGTCGTGTCAGCGGCAGCGGTGGCGGCGGCGGCCGTGGCGGCCGCGGCTGCGGCGGCAGCGCCGGAAATAAATCCCGGGCCACGGCCCGCCGTGGTGCGGCAGCCTGCCGCTGCCCTGATGTCCCAGGCCGGGCGGATGGCGCCTGGCGTGCTGCCGGGGCTGGGACGGACGGCCTCCGGTCGCGCCGATCGGCGGCCGCCACGGGCTGGCGCGGTCGCGTGCCGCCGGGAAAGACGCGCACGCGCACACGCCGGGCCGCTCGCTGCGCCGGACTTAGAGAAGTCGGGTCGGCCGGCGGCCCGCCGCCGCGGGCTGTCCGCCGATGGTCGGGCGGGCGCGCCCGCGACGTGAAAGCATTAAACACACACACACACACACGGAGAGCGCCGCGGTCTGTGGCGGGCGGCCATTAGTCGGCGGTCGGTGGACGAGCGCGGCACAATGGCCGCTCTATTGATCACCGTTTGCCGCCGCGCCAGCTGTCCGCGTCGAACGCACCGGCGATCCGCGCAGCGCAAGCCGGCGATACCACAAAACGGGTAACGAATGTGCGCCCACCGGCGGCCGGATGGCGCGCACAGTCGACATCGTCACACTTACTCCCTGAACCTGACGGCCAGGTCTCTGGACGGCGCGGTGGGCGGCTCCGGCCAGCTGTGCCGCTGGAAGAAGCGCCGGCAGACGTCCTCAATGGCGACCCGCTCCTCCAGGCCGAGCTGGAGGCGCGGGTCGCGCTTGGCGTCCTGCCGGCGCGCCATGGCCTGGTCGATCTCTGCGAAAGCGCCGTGTTGTTTCAGTTCGGCTTCAGAACGGCAAAATGCATTAGCTCCTGAGCGAAAGAAGCTGGCAACATCGAATACGCGGCAGATGAATCCCCGCGTTGTTCCGGATCGTATGCACGCCAGACATTGCGGATTAAAGCAGCATCATATCCTTCTAAGCGAGGTCAGACGAGGTCGAGCTATCAGTTGCAGACACCGAGTTGTTTTCACATGGACCCACGCGACACACACAAGGAATATTTCGGGCGAAAGACACTACAGCCTTCAACAAATCTCTGACGTCACGACACGCTTCACGCACGTAGTGAGCACCGCATGCAAGTAAAAGTAACAACGCCCGCAGGACGGGTCTTATGGTGCATTTCTGTACTACTGTTGATGGCAGTAGTCAGGCAAGCTGCACGACACGTACCCGTCAGTCTGTACCAGGCCGGCTTTGCTACGTGTCATGTCATTCGATGTATGATCAGAGGCAGAAGTGAAACTATTGTCAGAGTCATCCGAAAACGACTGGCATTTATCGGAGGGCCTTTATCCGAAGAAATGGCTGCGTTTTCTAAGCCCAGTTTTCGGATGCCGGCGGTGAAGACAAATTTAACGAAGGCATCTGTCTCAAGCAGCCATCGCTCTTCGGCCGCTGCAAAAGGCGGTCTGTGGCGACCCGAAACCCCGTGACAAATACTGCACACGAGAGCCCGGCCAGGACCGAGCTGACGATGCCATGTACATAAATCACTACTGGGCTCCAGTAGCTGGACTGGACAGAGCCAAGCCACAACACCGCAGCGCGCCACCCGATCGCACCCGCCCGCAAAGACGCCCGCGCCTGCGACACGAAGCCAGACAATGCGTCTCGTGCGCCAGGGCTGCAGATTGCTTTGAATACAGGGCACAGTCTATCCTTAGTCATCAGCTTACATCCTTTGTTGCACGTGCGCGTCGGCCCCCCGACAGCCCGCGCGCGGACACCGAGCACGCAGCAACGCACCTTCTGTGCGCGGCGTTTCCAATGGCCACGGCCAACGCAGAATGGCCGACGCAACAACTCGACGGAGACCGGACTATTCCGATCGCTCGTCGGAGCTCGACGTTCGCTCGTCACTAACCGGATTTGTGTTGTCTCCTGAGACCGACCAGGCCCTCCGCCACCTGCGCGAACTGGCGCGTCACGGCCGCCGACCGCAGCGTCCACGCCGACTGGGCGACGCGACTGCAGAAATGCTGCAGGGCCTTCATCAGCCGCAGGCCGTTGAAGGGCTGGACCCTGAGCATTGCGGCAATCGCGCCGAACACCTGTCGGCAGAACGTCCGGTCGCAGACGATGTGGCGCCAGTCGTCGTCGCCGCCGCAAAGTCCATCGCCGCCGACGTCGGCCAGTCGCAGCAGCTGGCTCAGCGCCTGGCTGTTGGCCAGCTGCTGCTCCCGGTACTGAAAACAGAGAATCGCCTTTCAGCACGAGGTGCCGCTCGCGCAAAGCGTGACGACTCTTCTCGCGGGACCGCGGACACTGCCGGCCGTCTGTACGCAAGCGGGCTGGCTCGAGTGCCCAGGCTCGACGACGCTTTTTCGTCACGCGGCCGGTTACCCGTGCCAAAAGCTTGTCGCGAAAAGCGACACCATTACCACCGCCGTCAGGTGCGCGTGCGACTCACCGTGCCCGTGTGCCGGAAGAGATCGTTATCGGCGCCGTCCAGCCGCACAGACGCCGCGAGCACGCGTTCCGGCAGCGGCTCGACGGGCAGCTGCGCCTCCTCTTCCTCCAGCTCCTGTGCACGGCGCCGCGCCCGAATCGCTTGCTGCGAACACGCGCCGATCGTCAGCCGCCTCCTCGCGGACGACCAAATAGCTCACGAGGCAGCCGCGTGACGCAAGGCACGAGGCGCACTGCGGCACGTGCGCGTCGGCGGGTCGAGCTCAGGCATTCAGGCGTGTCGCGGCGCCGACCACTGACGCGCGCCGCCATTGTCTGTCGTCTGTGGACCCCGCGGCCGTAACAAATGCCATGCAAAACGGCTGGCGATTCGCAGACAATAGGACGAGCCAACACGGCAGCAGCCAATACGGCGCTCACTCACGTTGATCCGATCGCTGGCCTCCTCGTGCACAGGAGCCGGGAGTTGTCTGGCCGCCGCCTCCGTCATCGCTCGCAGGCACTGCGGCGCACGTGAAAGTTGGCGCGTCACAATTCACATTTGGCAAATTGCGCGCGGCCATCTGACAGCCGACGGCGCGGACGTCCACATAGGGTATATCTGCATGGGAATCTGCAGACGAGGCACGAGTAGCTTCACGGTGCAGCAGCCACCCGCGACGTTTCAGACATTCAGATTACAGCTATGCTCGGAACTTTGGAACTCAATGGTCTTCTGGACACCGGCACGCATGCACAACTCGCTGGATTTCAAATGCAGCACGAGGGTAATTTTTTCGGGCGCGCTGGGTCGGCGGTGAAGGTTTCCGGATCGGGTGGATCATTTCAGCAACGCGCTCACCTGTCGCTTTCACTTATCAAGGTGCGCGCAAACAGCTCCTGCCGCACTTGCCGCCCCTGCTCCGGGTGCACGCGCCGCACGTGGTGCTGGAAGTTGCACCGGATTTCATACATGACACTGTGCAGTTTTCCCCACCCCCTGAACCTCCATTAATATCCATAAACCTGAAACTCCATGAATCTCTGATCTGTCAATGCCCGCATCCTCCTCCCCCAGTATAACACACTCTTCTAACATATTACGCCCAGGCTCCTGCGTTTCGAATATGAGGATAATATGAGCGTGATCGCACTACCAAAAAATAAAAAATAACAAAAAAGTAGCAAAAAACAAACGCGCGGTCCCCGAGTTCACCATATCATGAAATGTCCTCGCATTAGCGCAGTCGTCCACATGACCTGGAGTTGATCCCCGCCACCTGTTATGGGTCATGACTCACCTTCATTGTTGTGCAGGTCATCCCAGTGAGCATTTTACCCGAGGCAGACGTTGTGCAACACACATGCTGCCCTGAACCACATTTTGATGAACTTTAGCCGGCGAAAGCAGCCTTTGAGAAGAGCAAATACTCGCGCATTCATGCAGCGCTCATTGCTTAATTTGTAGTTGAGTCACTTCTGGATGGCTGTCAGGTTTCCATTGTCCTTGAATGGTGTTACCTGGTGTTCCATTACTGCCAAGTTATCATACAATGGCTAGTTCCGAAACATTCTTGCATCATGCACAGAGCCTCGCCATACTTTAAAGACGTCAATGAACTCGAGGTCATGCTGGCACACAACATCATTCGAGGTAACATCATTCGCCGTACTTCCGGCACACATGCGCATGTAGTATGTACTGGCACACGATATCACTGGCGAAGTATTGGGCGTTTTTTTGAACGGTATGTGTGGAGAAAATAACTGTACGCATAAAGTTCTCAACAATTCATATTCACCTCTCCAAGCGTAACACTATGCGGGCAGGTCCCAACCAGCAGACCAGTTTCATCTCGAGTCCGCTTAGACGGCGGAAGTCCAGTGTTGTTTCGGGCAGCCGACCACATGGATACGCCACAACGATTGTTGGTCTTTGCAACATCTGCGAGCTTGGATGCATGATCATGCGCTGTTCGCCCTGGATAAATGTGCCCACGTGGTGCGCAGTCGCATTTTGCTGTACCCGATGCTCCGTACCGGTACAGCTTCAGTGCAACCTCGGCTGCTGGTTCCGAATTCTCGACGCAGTGACAAGAATGTTCGTGAAGAAGTCCCTGGGGAACGGAACCTCAGTGTTTTCCGTATGATAAACACATCTTTATGGATGACTGTACATATCCAGGCGGGCGACGCCATGAAGTGGCCACATCGCATAAGACCCAAGCTTGTCACTTCGTGGGACCAGTTGTAGGACGTACAGCATCATCCAGGTAGCTTGGGGTCGAAGCGTCTATTTGCGTTGACAACGACGATTAAAGTTAGCGAAGGTTCCGCGACCATTTCGTTCTTGACAAGGTTTTGCACTCACGCCAAGATCCGTTCAAGGGGAACGCCAGAGCTGAAATGGATGCTCTGGGTTGAGTGTAGGTATCAGGCTATCGGGAAAAGAGCTTTTAGAACGCCGAAGGCGCGGAACATTGCTTCCCTCTGCCGGCTGCTGAAGCCTGGGACCTGCTGCTGCCGAGTGTTACGTCCTGTTGCTGTCGCGACCGGAAATGGGCTTTGATTTGACGGCGCTTCAGATGCAACAATGTTCAGAATATGTTACGGGGTTTCTCTCGACACTTAATGTAATGAGTGGTCGCAAACAGCGGCTGTTCGCGAGTAGGAGACTTAACCGTATAGATCCCTGACGGGAGTGCGTCTGTCTTCCAGTCAACCATGGCTCATGACAGTTATGGCTTGTTTTTGACAGACGCTGGCCTGGCATGACAGAAGCTTTGAGAAATGCCACACCGGAATGTTTATACATCCGAATATCCTTGACGTGCCCAGACTACACATTAAAAACCTGCACAGACCTACAGGCGTCAATTTCGTAACCTGTGTATAGGCTGCATGTATGCACGAAGTAGTAACAGAAGTTTGGCCATTAGAGCTAGTCACCGGGGGCGTCTTTAGCCCACAAATTCTCTCCTACATGATAAGAGTCGATGAGCACACTTTCGCGATGGCTTGTCTTCTGCAGATGCCTGGGTTGCTCCGCAGACTTAAAAGTGTTTAAGTGCTGACGGTCTGTCACTAAAAACGAGTAAAACGATAACGGAGGCAGTGTGGAACACCAGCATGACACCGTTTCGGAAGTCAAACAAATGTCGTGTTTGGCTCCGTGCCACGAACTGTGAGTTCTGTGAGTTCTTATGGCCGGAGAATTTCGTTGGCGTTCATCGTGCCAGTGACCGTCAGCTTGTCTGTCTTCGTCTCTGCCGTAAAAGGTACAGATGTGGATTTCTGTTACGTTCTTGTGTTTGTCGTATTTGTCCATGATTAATTTTCTGCCCTGGCCTTCCACTTTTCGGACTACGTTTTATGCCAGGTCGGGTGTCATGTTGAGGACGGCTCCCGAACGAGGGTGGTCATTGTTTTGGGTTGTCGCATTAGGGCCACAGTTTCCAGAAATATCTGGGGTCTGCATATGCGACGAATCTGAAGAGTATCTGTACTTCTCCGGTTTGCTTGGCATACACAGGCGAAAAGAGCATTTCCTCTGAACGTTAGCGGAGTTTCATCCAGCCACACACGGCCCAGGACAACAGCATTTCTTCAGGCTGTTGTCGAACTCGCATTGAACGTGACTTGGATTGGTACGAACTTGTCACACTTCTTCCTCGTGTCTCTGGTTTCCAGATCGTCAAAAACGCCATGCCTCAGAAGAGCTTGAAAGTGCGTTCCTCCCATGGTGGTCTTAAAATGGTCGATCCTGTCGCTAGATTAAAGAGCTGCTCCAGTGCTCGATGTTTGTACAGCCCTCTCGCGACACAATTCCAGAAACACTTCTGTTTGAACTGGACTTACTGGGTGGAGCAGGTAAACCTTTTTCTTGAGTCCTCAGGTCGATGCTATCCTGTGGTGTTATATCCTGCCCTATCCTATCCTGCTATCCAGTTCTGCGGTCGTATGTTTGCAGTGTCACGACTCCTGATTGACGGCTGATGTTACGTTCATCACTCAAGGTGACGATAAGTCCAATGATTGTCAGGAGTTGGAGTTGAGAGGTAAGGAATTTTGGGGAAGCCCAACGTGTTTATTACATTTTTTAACTGTCGCGCAATGCAATAGGTGTTCCGTCGTTGTCGGCACTGAGTGTGTGTCAGAATGTGTTGCGATGGGTGATTGTGGGTGGTATGAACTCGGATGGAGTGTTTCATGAGTTGTAAAGTGCGCCTATGTGAGCGAGAAGGAATGCCAACGTCGGCCCGGAGATTTTCACACGGGGACGTAGCAAAGGCCCCAGTGATGACTCGAAGTGCTCGGTTCTGGATGACCTCCAGAACCGAAGCAAGGGAAGAAGAGATATTGTCGAAAAGAAACGCATTATGTTCTAGGATCGATCGAATTAGAGCGATGTAGAGACGCAGGAGAGTGCGCCTGTCGGCCCCCCAGTCCTGTCCGGAAATACATCGTAAAATGTCAAGGCGGCGAATACAACGTCGTAAGTCGGCAACGTGGACACTGAATGTGAGTTTGCGATCTAATATGATGCCTAAATATTTGAAATGAGTGTGGATAGGGATGTCTTCGCCTCTGAGACGCAAAGGGATACAGGTTGTATGTTACGGGGAAAGTGTGAAAAAATTACCGTGGCTGATTTAGCAACAGAAACCTGCAAGCCCCACCGGTTGCACCATTTCTGGATTGAATCAAGTGCAAGCTGCACAGATGTATTGTAGCGTTACTCCCGTTCCGCTCTCCGTCCGGTCTGCTGTAGTTGTCCGAATGCTGATGATCGTCTTGTCGTTTGTCTGCGAGGCACTAGACATTCGGATTTTCGGATTCGACGCTGTATTGAAACTTGCAGAGCAGCGGACAGCAGATAACAGCGGAGAACAGCGAAGAACAGCGTAGTGCAGCGTAATCTAGCGGTAGGACCTTGATCCGCGTTGTGAATTTGGAAGATAACCGAAGCGGGAACTCACGGTCGAGAGAGAGCAGAGCAGAGCAGAGTGGTGTCGGCGATGGCGGGCCGGCTAGCAAGTCCAGAATCCATGACGGGGTCTGGGGGTTACGAGTTTTATACCTGGCCCGGGTGTGACGTAGAAGTGTGACGCGATGGTGAAGAAGTAAGTGACGTGTTGTGTGGTGGCGGGTTGTGATTGGCTGAGTCCGATGGAAGGTTCTAGAAGCTTTTGGGGATGAGGCTGGGGTGTGAGCGCGTGACCGGTGCGTGGTTGGCCGTCTGGCACGTGTCTCTATGCGGGCCTTGTGTCAACTTGCAAAAAGATAAACGGGCTGGCTGGCCTGGGAGTGGTGAGGCAAACATGTATGATTAATTGCTCTGCTTCGGTAGTTAAGTCACACGGTAGCAGCGTCAGAAATGCGATCACAGCAACAGAATCACGCAGGCTCATCTCGCGGGCGCAGCGACGAATTCAATATCTCCTCACGGGCGCAGCGACGAAATCGTGCAGGCTCACGCGCAGGCTCATGCTACAATTGCTACAATATCTCCCCCCCCCCTAGACAAAAGAGCGAAACATAGTGAAGCAGACGACCGGCGCCACAGGCGAAGGGAGAGGGGCGCGGTACAGCGTGAGGAGGCATGTACATACAGCGTCTGAGGGACCTATGAAACTAAGAATGATTGCGCGGACATCGCAATCCCGGCGCGGAACTCAAACTCGAAGAACAAGATGCGGAGCCTCGCAGGCATCGCGAGCACGGTGTGTCGGAAGTGGCGTAGCACGAGCCGACACAGGGGTTGCGGTCATAGGGATGACGTCGCGCCTGACGGTCGAATCCCGACTCGCAGTGGGGTGGCCTGGCGTGAGGCCGACGGGGACGGACGTTCCAGCGGCGACTGAGGCGTCAGTGCTGGCCGGTGGATCAGCGCATCACCGCAACTCAGGGGGCGATTCCATGACGACGTAAGGGTGCTACAGGCAGCAAGTTGGTTTAAAGGACTTCGGTTTCGGGGGGCGTTGGTGCATACTAAGGAACCAGAGCAGCGCGCAGATTTGAATACTCCTTATGGCCATGTTGGCCTTGTCGTCCTGGGAACATATAGAAGTTCCTGAGGGGATCCTAAAAGAATATGTAACGCGTCAGCAGCATTGAACCATTTACCACCGAAGAATAGCTCGTAGCTCGTGGCATTACATGAGGCTGGTAATCACATGATTGCGGTTCCGCAGCAGCAATATGTGCAATGTTTACGTCGTCATCTGGTAAACATTGGATTTCGAGCTGTATTCGTGGTCTTTTAGTCTCGTCGTCAGCAATGTCCGGACTAAGGGTTCGGCGTTTCCGCGATTCGTGTTATTTCTCGTGTGACTGTAATCCTCCATCACGGTACCGTGAAAGATCGTCGATTGGCATCCTTGACCTGGATCTGAGGTTATAGTCATGACGTCGTTCGTCCTTACCTGTGACGTCATGGTCCAGCTCTGTCGGAGAGCTCGATGCACGGTGCTGCTCTCGTGAACTCGTGGCGGAATGCTGCTCGGTTGAACTCGTGGAAGGATGCTGCTCACTTTCCTCATCGTCCGGTAACGGTGTGGAATGGCCTTGAGCGGGCTGCATCTCTGCCATTGGAGGATCCTGCTGACGGTATTCGCTTTGTTCCATTTCATGCTGCGCGTCCTTGCTTTCTCGCTGTACGTCCTTGCTTTCTCGCTGTGCGTCCTCGTCGTCTTCGTCGCCGTCTCCAACGTTTGCGAACAACCCGTCTTCTTCGTTTTCGTCCGTCTGCTCTTCATAAGTTTCGTCAGGGGCTAAAGGCGTACTTTGGATATCGAGATAGAATCTACTTCCGTATGGTAATTTTGCGGCTCGAAGGGGTTGGAATCTTGTCGGTATCTCGTCCTGCATACTTACTTGTAGTGGTCGCCTAAGGGTTTCGTAGTGGCGTTGCCAAACATCATCTGTGTCACGGAAGCGCAAGTTTTCTGAATGAACTAATTTTGTTTTTCCGTTGATGAAATTTTTGATGACATAGTTCTCCTGTCCTATTTTGGATACGATCCTAAAGTAGGGCTTCCAGTAAAGAGTGAATTTTGAAGAATCGCCTGGTTTGACGGTGGGATCGTAGTAAAAGACTGGATCACCTGGTTGAAAGGAGGATGCCTGTGCTTTTCGGCCAATAAGTTCTTTATTGTGTTCACGGGACTGCTGTAAATTTTGTGTCACATGTTGGAAGGCATCGTGAAGATTTTCAAACATGGCGGGGACATAATCCTCACCGGTGTACTTGAGTCGAGGCTGTAAGAGAGTATCTACTGGAAGGATGGGATCTCTACCATACAAAATGAAAAATGGTGAATATTTTGACGATTCATTTTTGCTCACTCGGTAAGCTGCGAGACAGGGTTGTAGGACTTCGTCCCACTTGTTTTGGTTTTCACTGATTTTTTTGGCAATCATTTCATTCATACATTTGTGAAAACGTTCTGTTTTTCCGTTTGACTGAGCATGGTAGCTAGAGGTTCTGACACGTGCAATACCGAGTTCTGAGTTTACTAAGTCCAAAAGAGCATTACAGTATTCAGTTCCTTGGTCGCTAACAATGATGCGGGGAACGCCATGCCGAGGAATGAAGTCTTGAAGGAGAATTTTTGCGATGGTTTGAGCTGATTTGTCAGGTATGGCCCAAGCTTCTGGCCAACCGCTTAAATGATCCACTATTGTGCAAACATACATATTTCCGTTCTCTGAGATCGGAAATGGGCCACAAGTATCAATACCGAGAATTTCCATGGGGGCATTTGGCATAGGCATATCTTGCATGGGTCGTCTTTCTTTGCGTAATTTGTTTCTGTTGCAAGTTTCACAGATTTGTACATATGCAATGATGTCCTTTAGCATGGTAGGCCAAAAGTAGGATTTGCTAACTTTGTCTGTGGTTTTCTCAATTCCTAAATGACCTCCGAAGAATCCATCGTGACAGTCTTTCAAAACTATGTCACGGAACTGTTGTGGCACTACTAACTGGGCGCGAGTATTTGGACGTGTTTTTGTGCCTTGTTTGAGATGAAAGAGTAAATCGTCTTCAAGGTAAAAGTTAGCGGGATCCTCTAAATTTTGGTCTCTTAACATGGCGATTATGGGCTGGAGTTCTTCGTCTGTCTGTTGAGCATTTTGGACATCGTCTAAACACAGGCTACTATAATCAGGAGGAATTTGGGATTGATCATCTTCTTTGTCGATTTCAAAAGCGTTGTCCACTACGTTAACATTTGGTTTCACATCTGTGCCCTTCCAATCTAGATGTTCGTTGTCCGAAAGATCTCCTGTAACTTCCGTGTTTTGTAAACGGTAGAGCGCATCTGCAGTGACGTTTTGGGGTCCTCTGATGTATTCTATATCACAGGCATATTCTCCTAAGATAATGGCCCAGCGCTGAATACGTGGGTTCTTCATTTCACTGGTAAACAAATGCTTCAAAGGTTTGTGATCAGTGTAAACCGTCAATTTTGTTCCGACGACAATTGGGCGGAGTTTCTGCAGGCTATAAATAATGGCAAACGCTTCGCGTTCTATAGTAGGCCACTTTTGTTGGGCGTCCGTGAATTGATGCGAAACGTATTGAATGACTCGATCTTGTCCTTCTTGTTCTTGCATGAGCACGGCTCCTAAAGCGTATTGCGAAGCATCCGTGTGCAGCTTAAATGGTAAAGTAATGTCCGGAAAAGCTAGAATAGGGGCTTCAACTAAACGTTGTTTGAGAGTTTCGAACGCTCTCTATGCGTCAGGGTTCCAAGAGAATTTTGCATGTTTCTTGGTCATGACTGTCAAAGGACGGGCAATCTTACTAAAATCTTTGACATATTTCCGGTAGTAGGAAGCCATTCCTAGGAAACTTCTTACGTCTCGTACAGTTTTGAGTGGATCCATGTTTTCTAATACTTTTATTTTTTCTGGATCTGCAGCAGTTCCTGAATTTGAGACAATGTGGCCCAAATAACGTAATTCTTCCTTTAAGAAGTCACATTTTGAGATTTTGAGTTTCAAGTTTGCGCGCCGAAGCCGGTCAAATACAATGCGTAAATGTTCAGTGTGTTCCTCGAAGGTGTTACTAAAGACAATGATGTCATCAATGAATGCTAATGCGAATTTTCTTACGTCTCCTAGCACAGCGTTCATAAGATTTTGGAAGACACTTGGTGATCCAGAGAGTCCAAAAGCCATAGTGTTGAATTCAAAAACTCCTGAGTCGGTACCGAAACCAGTCTTTTCCTTGTCTTCCTCACATATCGGGATTTGCCAAAATCCGGCTTTTAGGTCTAGGTTGCTTCGAAACTTTGATTTTCCTAATGTGTGTAGAATATCCTCCGGGGAAGGGATACTAGGTGCGGGTATGACTGTTACTGCGTTAACTTTCCGAAAATCAATGCAAACTCTATGAGTTCCGTCTTTCTTTGGGACAACAATCACAGGGGACAACCATGGAGAGTTACTTCTACGAATAATTCCTGCAGCTAACATTTCTTGAATTTGTTTGTCTAGAATTTCCCTATGCACAAGAGGTAAACGGTAAGGTT
>CP099852.1:20784442-20809442 GCA_030062745.1 Capitulum mitella | reverse complement strand
GCTGAGAGTTGCCTGGTCGCCACCTCCGTCATGGCTCGCAGGCACTGCGGCGCACGTGAAGGTTGGCGCGTCACAATTCACAGTCAACACCTTCCGCGCGGCCACCTGACAGCCGACGGCGCGGACGTCCACATAGGGTATACCTGCATGGGAATCTGCAGACGAGGCACGAGTAGCTTCACGGTGCAGCAGCCACCCGCGACGTTTCAGACATTCAGATTACAGCTATGCTCGGAAATTTGGAACTCAATGGTGTTCTGGACACCGGCACGCATGCACAACTCCATGGATTTCAAATGCAGCACGAGGATAATTTTTTCGGGCGCGCTGGGTCGGCGGTGAAGGTTTCCGGATCGGGTGGATCATTTCAGCGACGCGCTCACCTGTCGCTTTGTCTTAACAAGGTGCGCGCAAACAGCTCCTGCCGCACTTGCCGCCCCTGCTCCGGATGCACGCGCCGCACGTGGTGCTGGAAGTTGCACCAGATTTCATACATGACACTGTGCAGTTTTTCCCACCCCCTGAACCTCCATTAACATCCATAAACCTGACACTCCATGAATCTCTGATCTGTCGATGCCCGCATCCTCGTCCCCTCAGTATAACACACTCTTCTAACATATTACGCCCAGGCTCCTGCGTTTCGAATATGAGGATAATATGAGCGTGATCGCACTACCAAAAAATAAAACAATAAAAAAGTAACAAAAAACAAACGCGCGGTCCCCGAGTTCACCACATCATGAAACGTCCTCGCATTAGCGCAGTCGTCCACATGACCTGGAGGTGATCCGCGCCACCTGTTATGGGTCATGACTCACCTTCATCGTTGTGCAGGTCATCCCAGTGAGCATTTTACCCGAGGCAGACGTGCAGCACACATGCTGCTGCGGTGTCTTTCATGAACCACATTTTGATCAACTTAAGCCGGCGAAAGCAGCCTTTGAGAAGAGCAAATACTCGCGCATTCATGCAGCGCTCATTGCTTAATTTGTAGTTGAGTCATCTCTGGATGGCTGTCAGGTTTCCATTGTCGTTGAATGATGTTACCTGGTGTTCCATTACTGCCAAGTTATCATACAATGGCTAGTTGCGAAACATTCTTGCATCATGCACAGAGCCTCGCCGTACTTTAAAGACGTCAATGAACTCGAGGCCATGCTGGCACACAATCCAAGGTAACATCATTCGCCGTACTTCCGGCACACATGCACATGTAGTATGTACTGGCACACGATATCACTGGCGAAGTATTGGGCGATTTTTGAACGGTATGTGGTGGAGAAAATAACTACGCATAAAGTTCTCAACAATTCATATTCACCTCTCCAAGCGTAACACTACGCGGGCAGGTCCCAACCAGCCGACCAGTTTCATCTCGAGTCCGCTTAGACGGCGGAAGTCCAGTGTTGTTTCGGGCAGCCGACCACATGGATACGCCACAACGATTGTTGGTCTTTGCAACATCTGCGAGCTTGGATGCATGATCATGCGCTGTTCGCCCTGGATAAATGTGCCCACGTGGTGCGCAGTCGCATTTTGCTGTACCCGATGTTCCGTACCGGTACATCTTCAGCGCAACCTCGGCTGCTGGTTCCGAATTCTCGACGCAGTGACAAGAATGTTCGTGAAGAAGTCCCTGGGGAACGGAACCTCAGTGTTTTCCGTATGATAAAGACATCTTTATGGATGACTGTACATATCCAGGCGGGCGACGCCATGAAGTGGCCACATCGAATAAGACCCAAGCTTGTCACTTCGTGGGACCAGTTGTAGGACGTACAGCACCATCCAGGTAGCTTGGGGTCGAAGCGTCTATTTGCGTTGACAACGACGATTAAAGTTAGCGAAGGTTCCGCGACCATTTCGTTCTTGACAAGGTTTTGCACTCACGCCAAGATCCGTTCAACGGGAACGCCAGAGCTGAAATGGATGCTCTGGGTTGAGCGTAGGTATCAGGCGATCGGGAAAAGAGCTTTTAGAACGCCGAAGGCGCGGAACATTGCTTCCCGCAGCCGGCTGCTGAAGCCTGGGACCTGCTGCTGCCGAGTGTTACGTCCTGTTGCTGTCGCGACCGGAAATGGGCTTTGATTTGACGGCGCTTCAGATGCAACAATGTTCAGAATATGTTACGGGGTTTCTCTCGACACTTAATGTAATGAGTGGTCGCAAACAGCGGCTGTTCGCGAGTAGGAGACTTAACCATGTAGATCCCTGATGGGAGTGCGTCTGTCATCCAGTCAACCATGGCTCATGATAGTTATGGTTTGTTTTTGACAGACGCTGGCCTGGCATGACAGAAGCTTTGAGAAATGCCACACCGGAATGTTTATACATCCGAATATCCTTGACGTGCCCAGACTACACATTAAAAGCCTGCACAGACCTACAGGCGTCAATTTCGTAACCTGTGTATAGGCTGCATGTATGCACGAAGTAGTAACAGAAGTTTGGCCATTAGAGATAGTCACCGGGGGCGTCTTTAGCCCACAAATTCTCTCCTACATGATAAGAGTCGATGAGCACACTTTCGCGATGGCTTGTCTTCTGCAGATGCATGGGTTGCTCCGCAGGCTTAAAAGTGTTTAAGTGCTGACGGTCTATCACTAAAAACGAGTAAAACGATAACGGAGGCAGTGTGGAACACCAGCATGACACCGTTTCGGAAGTCAAACAAATGTCGTGTTTGGCTCCCTGCCACGAACTGTGAGTTCTGTGAGTTCTTATGGCTGGAGAATTTCGTTGCCGTTCATCGTACCAGTGACCGTCAGCTTGTCTGTCTTCGTCTCTGCCGTGAAAGGTACAGATGTGGATTTCTGTTACGTTCTTGTGTTTGTCGTATTTGTCCACTATTAATTTTCTGCCCTGGCCTTCCACTTTTCGGACTATGTTTTATGCCAGGTCGGGTGTCGTGTTAAGGACGGCTCCCGAACGAGGGTGGTCATAGTTTTGGGTTGTCGCGTTAACAACGCGTTGTCGCACAGTTTCCAGAAATATCTGGGGTCTGCATATGCGACGAATCTGAAGAGTATTCTGTACTTCCCAGGTTTGCTCGGCATACACAGGCGAAAAGAGCATTTCCTCTGAACGTTAGCGGAGTTTCATCCAGCCTCACACGGCCCAGGACAACAGCATTTCTTCAGGCTGTTGTCGAACTCGCATTGAACGTGACTTGGATTGGTACGAACTTGTCACACTTCTTCCTCGTGTCTCTGGTTTCCAGATCGTCAAAAACGCCATGCCGCAGAAGAGCTTGAAAGTGCGTTTCTCCCATGGTGGTCTTAAAATGGTCGATCCTGTCGCGAGATTAAATAGCTGCTCCAGTGCTCGATGTTTGTACAGCCCTCTCGCGACAGAATTCCAGAAACACTTCCATTTGAACTGGACTTACTAGGTGGAGCAGGTAAACCTTTTTCTTGAGTCCTCAGGTCGATGCTATCCTGTGCTGTTATATCCTGCTATCCTATCCTATCCTATCCTATCCTATCCTGCTATCCAGCCCTGCGGTCGTATGTTTGCAGTGTCACGACTCCTGATTGACGGCTGATGTTACGTTCACCACTCAAGGTGACGATACGTCCAATGATGCCAGGAGTTGGAGTTGAGAGGTAAGGAATTTTGGGGAAGCCCAACGTGTTTATTACATTTTTTAACTGTTGCGCGATGCAGTAGGTGTTCCGTCGTTGTCGGCACTGAGTGTGTGTCAGAATGTGTTGCGATGGGTGATTGTGGGTGGTATGAACTCGCATGGAGTGTTTCATGAGTTGTAAAGTGCGCCTATGTGAGCGAGAAGGAATGCCAACGTCGGCCCGGAGATTTTCACACGGGGACGTAGCAAAGGCCCCAGTGATGACTCGAAGTGCTCGGTTCTGGATGACCTCCAGAACCGAAGCAAGGGAAGAAGAGATATTGTCAAAAAGAAACGCATTATGTTCTAGGATCGATCGAATTAGAGCGATGTAGAGACGCAGGAGAGTGCGCCTGTCGGCCCCCCAGTCCTGTCCGGAAATACATCGTAAAATGTCAAGGCGGCGAATACAACGTCGTAAGTCGGCAACGTGGACACTGAATGTGAGTTTGCGATCTAATATGATGCCTAAATATTTGAAATGAGTGTGGATAGGGATGTCTTCGCCTCAGACGCAAAGGGGATACAGGTTGTATGTTACGGGGAAAGTGTGAAAAAATTACCGTGGCTGATTTAGGAACAGAAACCTGCAAGCCCCACCGGTTGCACCATTTCTGGATTGAATCAAGTGCAAGCTGCACAAATGTATTGTAGCGTTACTCCCGTTCCGCTCTCCGTCCGGTCTGCTGTAGTTGTCCGAATGCTGATGATCGTCTTGTTGTTTGTCTGCGAGGCACTAGACATTCGGATTTTCGGATTCGACGCTGTATTGAAACTTGCAGAGCAGCGGACAGCAGATAACAGCGGAGAATGGCGAAGAACAGCGTAGTGCAGCGTAATCTAGCGGTAGGACCTTGATCCGCGTTGTGAATTTGGAAGATAACCGAAGCGGGAACTCACGGTCGAGAGAGAGCAGAGCAGAGCAGAGTGGTGTCGGCGATGGCGGGCCGGCTAGCAAGTCCAGAATCCATGACGGGGTCTGGGGGTTACGAGTTTTATACCTGGCTCGGGTGTGACGTAGAAGTGTGACGCGATGGTGAAGAAGTAAGTGACGTGTTGTGTGGTGGCGGGTTGTGATTGGCTGAGTCCGATGGAAGGTTCTAGAAGCTTTTGGGGATGAGGCTGGGGTGTGAGCGCGTGACCGGTGCGTGGTTGGCCGTCTGGCACGTGTCTCTATGCGGGCCTTGTGTCAACTTGCAAAAAGATAAACGGGCTGGCTGGCCTGGGAGTGGTGAGGCAAACATGTATGATTAATTGCTCTGCTTCGGTAGTTAAGTCGCATGGTAGCAGCGTCAGAAATGCGGTCACAGCAACAGAATCACGCAGGCTCATCTCGCGGGCGCAGCGACGAATTCAATATCTCCTCACGGGCGCAGCGACGAAATCGTGCAGGCTCACGCGCAGGCTCATGCTACAATAGGGAAGGGACCTATCTTGTAACCTATGTTTGAAGGGTGTTGATTAAATCAGGATCGACATTCAAACATATGAAATTCTATTCTTTTTTTTCAAAAAACACTCCAATTTCCAAAAAAAAGCAAAAAACCTGGACAGAGCTGATTGGTCTATTTTTCGTGACGTCATAACCTAGTTGCATACATTGTGACGCATTTACGACATTTGACTCCGCTCTCGAACGTTAGGATATTCGTATTGGACCGGAGGGAGAGGTGGTGATCGTGTTGGCTGGTGTAAAAGTGGGGCTGTTTTTGCTGTAATATCCGGGATTTGTGCGTTTCAGTATAAGTGTGGTTGATATGTCTACTTCTAAACGAAGACGTGATACTATAGAACCAGGTTTTTCCAAAGCCACATCGCAAAGTCTGCCCCATCTGGGCATGGATGCCGTCCGTACTTTCTTCGCAACTGCTGATGAATATGTGTCTGCTGAATTCAGATCGAAGAAAGTGGAAAGGTGAGACATTTGGTATTTCTCATTGATGCACGCATTAGTGGGTAATAATGACATAAGACTGTTTTTGAAGTGCTGACGCAGCACATATTCTGTTAATAGTTACCCACCTACCAACTTTCCTATTTTGTAGATACCACATATCTGGAGACCCACATGTCTATCATGAACATCATGGTATCTTTTCTTGATGTCTTTTAAGAGAAAGAAATTGTGTGAAGCTGTGAGTTGTGATTCATGGGTAAATTTTGTTTTGTTTCACTCTTTTGTGGCACTTTGCCTATTTTTCCTCATCTTCCCATATTTCATCTGACTTTCATCAATTAAGTGCATTCATTCAATCAGTTCTGGGCTTGGTGGCAGGGGAAGATGGAGTAAAATGTGGCAAGAATACCTCAGAGTGAAACAGAGGCAAAAATTTACAGAGCTGGCCCTGTGCTGTCTGTTCTTTTTTGTAATTTGGGTTTGGTTTAGTGGTGTGGTGTGCACAATGTGATTTTCTCTGCCTGGTGCAATATTGTTGTCATACCTGTGTTTTGGTGTGATGTTGAGTGTTTGTTTTATGGTGCGCTTTGTCACCTCTCTGCTGTTTTCTGCAGGTTGACTGGCTTTGTTAATGTACTATTATGGTTGCTTCTGTGAACTTACAATGAAGGTTTATGTTTTAAGATACATGCTCCTAATTTCAAAGGTTTGATTATTGTGACGGGCATCTGAAAATGAATTTTTGCGGCCTACGTACTTCAGTCACACATTATGTTTGAGCTCTGTTTTTACCTGTAGGTTTGATGGTGTCATGCAAAAGGTGTCAACCGCAATTGGCACTAAAATGCACGTACTGACATCCAGAGCACAATGGTGATTGCCAAAGAAAATGCTAGCGTGTAAATGCTCAAAGGTTCCCAAACTTCTGAACTTTCTTACAAATGTTTTGTATGCCAAGAGAGCTATTTTCGCAAACTTGCCAACTTTTGTGAATTTTATAATGTGGGAAGGCACAAAATTAATTTTTGGTTGTGGTAATGCATTACTTGGTGGTGTTGAAGTTATGAGATGTTGCCCAACATTTGATCTTGCCATATGGCACTGGAGTATTATTTGATATGACTCTGATATGTCACAGCTGATATGTAATAACATACAGCTTAGAGTATTGCATATATTTTATCAGGTCAAGAAAGTAATTGGGATTTGTATCACTATTACTTTTTTCATAAATTTAACCCCATTGTGTTGAAGTGGATGGTATGGGGTTTAGAGTCAAGCTAAGCTGAGCTTGTTTCTTGACCCTGATGCCATCATCCAAGTGTTTATAAATACGGGATAATTTTTCTGTATTTGCTGAGCTGGATGGCACTGGAGGATCTTTATCTTTATCTATGGTCTGTTCCAGCTCAACGAGAAAAGAATATGGAGATGATGCCATCGGCTATGTGCAGGTGCAGTCCCTGCCCGGGTTGTCGGTTGTGCTCGCAAAGGTCACACCAGAGCACAAAAACAACCAGGCGCTATACACTGTGAGTATTTCGCTGGATACCGTAAGTGGACAGATCAAAAGTGCAAGATGTCATGGATGTCAGGCCCAGAATGGTGGTTGCAAGCATGTGGCAGCATGCATTCTGTGGCTGCACAGAAGGAGCCTTGACAAGGCTGTAACTGAAGTACAGTGCCACTGGAAGAAACCAAAGCTGTCAGACTTAGCAAACACCAGCCCAATAAAGGCAACGGATCTGGTTGAACAGGGTAAGAAGAACCGTCCACTCGCCAGTACCAAGCAACCCGATTTTCTGGAGTCGCTCCTTGAAGAGACTAGAGCGCAGAGGAAAATGCCAGCCGGTGTCGTATTCGCCATGTTTGGTAATTCGTCTCACACGAATGGCGTCGACATCCGTGAAGCTGAAATCGGCGCGCTCTGCTTAGGTTTCAGTAACCAGAGAGCTATCCGCTCGTTTATGGCGGATCGTCTGAGTGAAGCGCTGATTGCTGCCGTGCGCACACAAACTGTGTCACAGTCCGGGTCATCTTTGTGGCATCACTTGCGATACGGCAGAATCACCGCGTCCAAAGTGTACGAGGTGGCACGGTGCCGAACTGTGGAAGGTTCACTTGTCGAGTCCATTCTGGGAGCCAGAAAATTTAAAGGGTCGGCGGCAACCAGGGAGGGGTCAGCGGCTGGAACCGCTAGTGGTCCGTCAGTTGGCAAAAGATCTGAGCGTCGAGATCAAAGCCACTGGTCTCCACATTCTACGCACGCGACCAATGTTCGCTGCAAGCCCTGATGGACTGTGTGAGATCGATAGAGATGCATACGTCGTGGAGGTCAAGTGTCCCACCGAAACTAAAACACACAGTCGTTACATAGACGAGAACGGTGACATACAGCCTAAGGTACGTGCACAGCTGCAGATGCAGATGGCTGCCGCAGGAGTAGGCAGAGGCCTGCTGTGTATCGCTGACTCACGGTTTGAGGAAAATGGGCAGATAGTGGTTGTGCGAGATGAGTTTGCTGAGGGCTTCATTGGTCCCATTATGGCCAGGGCAGAGGAGTTTTGGTCGAATGCCGTTCTCCCCATGCTGCTCAGGGGACAGTGCTGAATAGCGCGTGTGCAGCACTTCTCAGGTGGTATATTCTTCGCGGTCGTTTGGCATGGCTGTGGGCCGCGGTAATCCTCGCCCTATTCTGGTACGTTGTTCTTTTTTTCTGGTCATGGATATGGGGAAATGTGAAAACTCTTGTCAATAAACTGATGCTGCTGCTGCCTTTCATTTAGTGACCTAAGTCACACACCCATTCGATCAGAAACGCTCCAGTGGGAATGCAGGACGCGTTAGTGTATTCATCAGCACCAAAGACAGTGCAATGACTAAGATATGTGCATACACAGAAACAAATGATGCTCCGATTACGCTACACTCAGCAGTAGTTCCAAAGGCATTTACACCTTGGTTAAGGGAGGCTGCAGGTTAACAAGCCCACAGGCGATGCGCATGCACCAGTCTGCGGCGTCAGCTAGCTTGAGGTCAATCACTGCGTGAGGGCGCAGCATTTCGTACTCGCGCACCCGCCTGATGGCACGTTCGACATGGATTCGCAGACTGGCGACCTGTTTGCTCCGTATCACCTGCTCCTTTTCCAAGATGGCACCAGCCACGACCGTTTCTGGCCTCACAAGCCTGCACCCCTTCGCCGCCAATATTGGCTCCACGGCTTTGAAACCCCGATCTGCCATTACCACATCGCCAGGTTGCAGATATTCTAGATACCCGCAACGCTTCAGCACCGCCATATCGCTAGCCCTCCCCCCCATAGCCATCGGAGATGAAACTGATCAGGCCGTTTGGAGTGATTGAGATGAGGTATTTCAGGGTGTTGCAAGATTTGTAGGAGGACCAGGTGAGTGACTGCTTACGCGGTGCTGAAGGTTTTTCTATTTCAATTTCTAGGCAGTCTACGATTGACACCACATCGCTGAACCTGGCCTTGAAGGCCAGTGGCAGGTGCTTACGAGTCACTTCTGGTTCAGGCCATTTGATCAAATCGTTCAGGGCCTTCCCAACAACGCCCACATACTTTGCAAAGATACGTCCCGCATATGAGCGTGAAATCCCGAAATCATCTGCCAGCAAAGCAAATGTCCTACTCTGCTTGATCTTCATCAAGACCAGTAGGCACACATCTAAAGGTTCCAATTTCGAGCCACTCCATAACGGTGCAATCCTATCCCTGGCAATGACGTCTACTGCAAGCATGGCGTCATCAGGAACACCGATGTAACGTTTGGGATACTGCCTACACAACTTCCGAGTTCTGTACAGTGAAATCACATCAACATCCTCGTCATCACACGCATCTGATTCCGACGAGCTTGGCTCATATTCTTTCTCTCTATGTGATTCATCACTGTCTTTTTCGTCAGGGTCACTGCCTTCCTCACTGGACAAGACATCAAACTCATCTGTTTGAGTTTCCCGTGAAACATAAGCTTTCCGCTTACTTCCTCTAACTGCGCCCGAGCACGTACAAACAGCACACTCAGTCGACTGACCACCTGCGGACGGCTCCTCGATACCAACTTCGTCGTTCTGCTCCTCAGCTGCAGCTCCCCTCACCCCCTGCTTTTCTGCCATGCCATGATCCTTCTCCTGCTCTTCTTCCTAATGATTCACCACATGCTCATCTGCCACCTCGTGATCCGCTTCCAGTTCTTCAGGCAAATTCGATGTTTGCCCATTTGCACCAACCTGTGAACATATCTGACCACATTGCACCTGATGACTGCCACTGTGGAAAATTAGGTAATTATCACGTCCAAGCTGCTGTCAAATCAATTAAAATAGGAGAGTACTCCGACATCACAACTGCTCACTGCCTGCAAATGTGTCATGAGGTAAGGATGGCACCATGTGTTACATGTGTTCAGGGTGTGATAAATATAACCATACAAAAATGAAAATTCGGTACAACTACACAAATCGAAGCAGCATGGTACTGGGTCATGGTAATGATTGGTACTTTGACCATGTTTGACATATTAACCACAACCAATATGTGGCACAACACTGCAACAGCTGTGGTAGGGGGTTGAGGGATACTAGAATAAGGTATGTATCAAGGAAAACTATTAGAATGGACCCAACCAAACATGAAACTTATGCATGACCTAACTCATAGCAATATCAAACTCAACATAATGCCTACATCATGGACCTCATACTACACCAGCATAAATGAACTGTAGCAAAAAAGAAACAAACCTGGTCTTCATGGTCCATGATAGCATTGTCAGCTATGGCCTTCAGGTGCCTGCGCTGGGACGAATGTCGTTTCCCCAACTGTCTGGCGCCCGTGCTGACAATCAAACTTGTGTGGAATGACTCCTTTCTTTACAAACAATCTTCCACCAAAAAGCTGATATTTCCTGAGGTTGACAAAGTCACTTTCAGGCTGAAACAGAACAAGATGTTTAACATTTCCTGTTCAATACAAAGATTATGGACATTTCATGTGTTGTGTACTATGCAAGCAATCAGTACGGATTTATGCAGTACCATCAAAAATTGCACTTTTCATACCAAAATATTAAACCAAAACAATGGAACATTAACCATTTAATGACAGGCCAACCACACAATTTTCCATTGGGGAGGTAATGTGCAACAGTAATCAATGAGCTCACATTACATGATCTGGTCTAGTTTACCTGGAATGGAAAAAGTAGATGGGCAAAGTGACATGGGAGCCATAATGCCAAGGAGGCACAGAAGGCAGTAATTGATGCAATATTTCAAAGTCATCAAGCAATGATTTCTCCCCAAAATTGGGCCAGTTTGTTTTGCTATCTTGGTAAAGTAAACTTTAAAGATACAGCTTTCTTTTTCTGCAGTTTCCCATGACCGAAAGCCTTTGCGGAGACAAAACAAAACTACTGCAGAACATCATATCCATGCCAAAACGAATTGTCCACCCTTTCTGAACATCATGTAACTTAAGTCTTGATGGTGCTTGATTCTGCTACTACTTCTGATGTGTAGGTTATGTTACTTTGAATTTCCATGCATTCAAAAGCAATCAGTGTCATTTATTTTTGCCAATTTGCATTGACTCAAAAACTTGTTAGCACAATGAATAGGTCCTGTTTTTGCTCTGCACATAACTGTTTTTCTTTATGGTGTTTATATTGCTAAGATTTTCCAAGAGTTTGACTCTCAACGCTGGGGGCTGACTACTGGGTTGGGGGAAGGCTTGAGCCCCAGCCTGTATATGATCCCAATCCCAAGGCTCAAGAACATTGTCACACATGGAATATTCTTCAACAATAATGCTGTTTTCCAGACCCTGAGACGCCAAATCACAAATAAACATGAAAACCAGATACAAAGGTACTACTAACCTCAAAGTGATCCTCACAGCAATACCATGCATGTAGCGACACCAATGTTTGAGCATCTTCCCTTCTTGCCGCACTGGCCCAGAGCCTGCGAGTCTTGACATCATTAGCAGGAACGTTAACAAACATCTTACTGGGAGTCTTAATCGAGGAACTTGTGCAACACGGGACAAAGCACCACTTTGAGGCGCCTTTCTTCTTGCCCGACATTGCTATAAAAGCCCTGATATGCCTTTAACAATAGGTTTATATGCTTCAAAAAATGTATAAATGTGCCACTTCAAACTACAAAACTCTCAGCTCTGCACAAACTAGGACATATGTCCCACCGCTAGTGCACTCCTACACGTGGCACGCGTGCTGCAAAATGCTGACGACCTTGGCGTTACTAGGATGTGACGTCAAACATCCAGACTTTTTCATTTATGCCTGGAGGCTATTAAATGAAATCTCGTATAGCGTAACAATTATGTATAGTAGGAAAATGATTTTGGTGCCATAAATTTTGCAAAAATTTGGTCTATTATTCTATGCCATTATCTCAAAATCGGTCCCTAGCCTATTGCTACAATATCTCCCCCCTAGACAAAAGAGCGAAACATAGTGAAGCAGACGACCGGCGCCACAGGCGAAGGGAGAGGGGCGCGGTACGGCGTGAGGAGGCATGTACATACAGCGTCTGAGGGACCTATGAAACTAAGAATGATTGCGCGGACATCGCAATCCCGGCGCGGAACTCAAACTCGAAGAACAAGATGCGGAGCCTCGCAGGCATCGCGAGCACGGTGTGTCGGAAGTGGCGTAGCACGAGCCGACACAGGGGTTGCGGTCATAGGGATGACGTCGCGCCTGACGGTCGAATCCCGACTCGCAGTGGGGTGGCCTGGCGTGAGGCCGACGGGGACGGACGTTCCAGTGGCGACTGAGGCGTCAGTGCTGGCCGGTGGATCAGCGCATCGCCGCAACTCAGGGGGCGATTCCATGACGACGTAAGGAGAGGGGACAGCGCGCTCATGGGTGCTACAGGCAGCAAGTTGGTTTAAAGGACTTCGGTTTCGGGGGGCGTTGGTGCATACTAAGGAACCAGAGCAGCGCGCAGATTTGAATACTCCTTATGGCCATGTTGGCCTTGTCGTCCTGGGAACATATAGAAGTTCCTGAGGGGATCCTAAAAGAATATGTAACGCGTCAGCAGCATTGAACCATTTACCACCGAAGATCAGCTCGCAGACTCGTGACATTACATGAGGCTGGTAATCACATGATTGCGGTTCCGCAGCAGCAATATGTGCAATGTTTACGTCGTCATCTGGTAAACATTGGATTTCGAGCTGTATTCGTGGTCTTTTAGTCTCGTCGTCAGCAATGTCCGGACTAAGGGTTCGGCGTTTCCGCGATTCGTGTAATTTCTCGTGTGACTGCAATCCTCCATCACGGTACCGTGAAAGATCGTCGATTGGCATCCTTGACCTGGATCTGAGGTTGTAGTCATGACGTCGTTCGTCCTTACCTGTGACGTCATGGTCCAGCTCTGTCGGAGAGCTCGATGCACGGTGCTGCTCTCGTGAACTCGTGGCGGAATGCTGCCCGGTTGAACTCGTGGAAGGGTGCTGCTCACTTTCCTCATCGTCCGGTAACGGTGTGGAATGGCCTTGAGCGGGCGGCATCTCTGCGATTAGAGGATCCTGCTGACGGTATTCGCTTTGTTCCGTTTCATGCTGCGCGTCCTTGCTTTCTCGCTGTGCGTCCTTGCTTTCTCGCTGTGCGTCCTCGTCGTCTTCGTCGCCGTCTCCAACGTTCGCGTACAACCCGTCTTCTTCGTTTTCGTCCGTCTGTTCTTCATAAGTTTCTTCAGGGGCTAAAGGCGTACTTTGGCTATCGAGATAGAATCTACTTCCGTATGGTAATTTTGCGGCTCGAAGGGGTTGGAATCTTGTCGGTATCTCGTCCTGCATACTTACTTGTAGTGGTCGCCTAAGGGTTTCGTAGTGGCGTTGCCAAACATCATCTGTGTCACGGAAGCGCAAGTTTTCTGAATGAACTAATTTTGTTTTTCCGTTGATCAAGTTTTTGATGACGTAGTTCTCCTTTCCTATTTTGGATACGATCCTAAAGTAGGGCTTCCAGTAAAGAGTGAATTTTGAAGAATCGCCTGGTTTGACGGTGGGATCGTAGTAAAAGACTGGATCACCTGGTTGAAAGGAGGATGCCTGTGCTTTTCGGCCAATAAGTTCTTTATTGTGTTCACGGGACTGCTGTAAATTTTGTGTCACATGTTGGAAGGCATTGTGAAGATTTTCAAACATGGCGGGGACATAATCCTCACCGGTGTACTTGAGTCGAGGCTGTAAGAGAGTATCTACTGGAAGGATGGGATCTCTACCGTACAAAATGAAAAATGGTGAATATTTTGACGATTCATTTTTTGCTCACTCGGTAAGCTGCGAGACAGGGTTGTAGGACTTCGTCCCACTTGTTTTGGTTTTCACTGATTTTTTTGGCAATCATTTCATTCATACATTTGTGAAAACGTTCTGTTTTTCCGTTTGACTGAGCATGGTAGCTAGAGGTTCTAACCCGTGCGATACCGAGTTCTGAGTTTACTAAGTCCAAAAGAACATTACAGTATTCAGTTCCTTGGTCGCTAACAATGATGCGGGGAACGCCATGCCGAGGAATGAAGTCTTGAAGGAGAATTTTTGCGATGGTTTGAGCTGATTTGTCAGGTATGGCCCAAGCTTCTGGCCAACCGCTTAAATGATCCACTATTGTGCAAACATACATATTTCCGTTCTCTGAGATGGGAAATGGGCCACAAGTATCAATACCGAGAATTTCCATGGGGGCATTTGGCATAGGCATATCTTGCATGGGTCGTCTTTCTTTGCGTAATTTGTTTCTGTTGCAAGTTTCGCAGGTTTGTACATATGCAATGATGTCCTTTAGCATGGTAGGCCAAAAGTAGGATTTGCTAACTTTGTCTGTGGTTTTCTCAATTCCTAAATGACCTCCGAAAAATTCATCGTGACAGTCTTTCAAAACTATGTCACGGAACTGCTGTGGCACGACTAACTGGGCGCGAGTATTTGGACGTGTTTTTGTGCCTTGTTTGAGATGAAAGAGTAAATCGTCTTCAAGGTAAAAGTTAGCGGGAGCCTCTAAATTTTGGTCTCTTAACATAGCGATTATGGGCTGGAGTTCTTCGTCTGTCTGTTGAGCATTTTGGACATCGTCTAAACACAGGCTACTATAGTCAGGAGGAATTTGGGATTGATCATCTTCTTTGTCGATTTCAAAAGCGTTGTCCACTACGTTAACATTTGGTTTCACATCTGTGCCCTTCCAATCTAGATGTTCGTTGTCCGAAAGATCTCCTGTAACTTCCGTGTTTTGTAAACGGGAGAGCGCATCTGCAGTGACGTTTTGGGGTCCTCTGATGTATTCTATATCACAGGCATATTCTCCTAAGATAATGGCCCAGCGCTGAATACGTGGGTTCTTCATTTCACTGGTAAATAAATGCTTCAGAGGTTTGTGATCAGTGTAAACAGTCAATTTTGTTCCGACGACAATCGGGCGGAGTTTCTGCAAACTATAAATAATGGCAAACGCTTCGCGTTCTATAGTAGGCCACTTTTGTTGGGCGTCCGTGAATTGATGCGAAACGTATTGAATGACTCGATCTTGTCCCTCTTGCTCTTGCATGAGTACGGCTCCTAAAGCGTATTGCGACGCATCCGTGTACAGCTTAAATGGTAAAGTAATGTCCGGAAAAGCTAGAATAGGGGCTTCAACTAAACGTTGTTTGAGAGTTTCGAACGCTCTCTGTGCGTCAGGGTTCCAAGAGAATTTTGCATGTTTCTTGGTCATGACTGTCAAAGGACGGGCAATCTTACTAAAATCTTTGACATATTTCCGGTAGTAGGAAGCCATTCCTAGGAAACTTCTTACGTCTCGTACAGTTTTGAGTGGATCCATGTTTTCTAATACTTTTATTTTTTCTGGATCTGCAGCAGTTCCTGAATTTGAGACAATGTGGCCCAAATAACGTAATTCTTCCTTTAAGAAGTCACATTTTGAGATTTTGAGTTTCAAGTTTGCGCGCCGAAGCCGGTCAAATACAATGCGTAAATGTTCAGTGTGTTCCTCGAAGGTGTTACTAAAGACAATGATGTCATCAATGAATGCTAATGCGAATTTTCTTACGTCTCCTAGCACAGCGTTCATAAGATTTTGGAAGACACTTGGTGATCGAGAGAGTCCAAAAGCCATAGTGTTGAATTCAAAAACTCCTGAGTCGGTACCGAAACCAGTCTTTTCCTTGTCTTCCTCACATATCGGGATTTGCCAAAATCCGGCTTTTAGGTCTAGGTTGCTTCGAAACTTTGATTTTCCTAATGTGTGTAGAATATCCTCCGGGGAAGGGATACTAGGTGCGGGTATGACTGTTACTGCGTTAACTTTCCGAAAATCAATGCAAACTCTATGAGTTCCGTCTTTCTTTGGGACAACAATCACAGGGGACAACCATGGAGAGTTACTTCTACGAATAATTCCTGCAGCTAACATTTCTTGAATTTGTTTGTCTAGAATTTCCCTATGCACAAGAGGTAAACGGTAAGGTTTTTGCCGAATAGGTGGGTGACCTTGCGTGTCTATGGTCATTTCTGTAACGTGAGTTGTGGTTAATTCAGTATCTTTCTGGACAAAGATATCTCGATTGTTTTTGAGGAGGTTTTCTAGTTGAGGTCGAAATTCGTCGGATATATGTGAAAGGTTAAAGAGACTTGCGAAATCCGTTTCACCGGTTTGGGTAGCTGTTCCATTCTGAGTTTCTATCATGTTAACAATTTGATCATCACACTGATAAGCAGTAGCAAGGCCTAAAACCTGTCTCTTTTTGAAGTGAAGAAAACGACCTGTTTCATTGACAATGGCCCATGGGAGGTGTCTATTTTTTGAAAGTTTCACTATCGCGTTTGGCAGCAAAATTCCAGGTTCGTCTTGGAAACATGGGGAAGAAGGTAGCTGGGTTGCAATGAATGTCTCACCAGGCGTTCTCTTTTTGGACAGGTGACACCGAATTTGTACGTCACTTCTTGGGGAGATATTTACATCATCCGAAAGGCAGATCATTTGTACGTCCTCTTGAGAGTTCACAGGTTTTCTTTTCAAAGTGACGACTGTTCGTCCAATGGTGAGTGACTGATGTTCGAAATCCAGACAGGCTTTCCGGGCGTTCAAGAAATCAATTCCGAGAATCATATCGTGTTTAAAATATGCAATGACTATGAAATCATGGTACATTCTAACTTTTCCCAGGGTGATACGTATTTTGACTGTTTTTACCACTTTTAAGTTATGGCCTGAAGCAGAGACGAGGGAAATGTTTGCATCTTTTGCTGACTTGACGAATTTTGGGTCGCATAATCCTAAGAAATTTTCACTTACTAGCGAAAATTGCGCTCCCGTGTCCAACAGAGTCCTAAATTGATGAGTGCCAATGTTAATATCAATGTATGGGCAGTCCGGACTTACTTCAAAGACGTAGCTGTCGGCTTTTGTGCTCGAGGTGGTGCGAGGCTCTTCTAGTTTTCCTGCTGTACGGATGGTGGTTGCTGTCGCTCGGCTGCAGCACGTTTTCTGCACACACGCTGCGTGTGACCTGGGATGCCACAGAAGTTGCAGATAGGGCGATTATCTGCCGTCCAACGGTAACTTGCTGCTCTGGGAGGTTCTCTGCGAGGTGGAGCACGATCAGTCCGGAACGAGGGGCGATTTTGGTGTGTCCACATGGGTGGTCTGATGGGTGGGCGCGGCCGGTATGGTTGCTGTCCAAAAGGTTGATAATGATGTTGCGGTCTTACCTCGGGTGGCGGCGGCTGAGAGTTTTTGTACATCTCGTGCATTTTTACCGTCAGCACCTTTACATCTTCCGACAGATTCTGGACGTCTTCCTGCAGCTTCGTCGTCACTGGTTTTGTCTTTGTCACAGCGTCAATGTCCATGGCTTCAGATTTGTCAGTCATAGAGTCCACAGCACGGTACACTTTTTGTTCGTCCATGGCAATTTGCACGGCTTCGTCCAATGTCCTTGGGGCTTGTCGTATCAAAGTCGTCCTGATACGTTTGTCCGTCAGTCCATTCGTGAATGAGTTAATCAACAGGTTTTGTACAACAGGGATTCCAATGTCAGTACTAAAAGCTTCAGTGGCCAAACGAGAGACTCTTTCACCGTACTGTTGAATGTTTTCATGGTTTCTTTGCGTTAAATGACGTAGTTTTTCCTGAGTATCTCGGACATCGCGGAGGTTTCCAAAATGTTGCACTGTGGTCTCTTTTAGAGTGTCCCAATTTGGGCGCTGGTTCCTAATCCTCCAAAAGAAACGTTCTGCAGCGCCCGTCAGAAGACGTGAGGCTACGTACAGAACAGTTGCTTCGTCACATTGACAGCTGTTAAAAATTCGCTCTACATTTTCTATCCACTGATTGAGACCTTCAGCGCTTTGACCATCGAAAGGTTTAATGCGTTCACTGTAAAAAAAAGAGATTTCTTTACCCTAAAAGCAGTCTCCGGGGTCGGTGTCTTCCCAATAGCCCTGCTGCGAGTACTCCTCCCAGTCTTCCTGATAGTCGTCGTCTGCAGTGCGGTGGCGTTGTTCAAGCGTAGGCTGGTCTTCCGGAAGCGGTGGGCGGTCGTTAGATGTAAGCGTTGAAGCTTGCACGAAGCGGTCTTCTTGAAGCGGCGGATGATCACTGGATGGCTTGGTCGGACCAAACACAAGAGGAGGAGGACCGTCCCAGTAGCTGGCTTTGAGCTGCTTCTCGGCTTCGTATTTTTGTAGCATGCGCCGATAGCGGACTGAGCGAGGTTCTGTTACAGGCACAGCCGGTGCAGTCACAGGCGGCGCAGGGGTTGACGTGCTTGCCCTTTGCCGGGGCGCAACGTCGGCCGTACCTGCAACGTTTGCTGGTAGCTCAGACGGTGCAGTAGCTCCCTTGTCTCCCTCGAGGTCTTCTTTCAGCGAGGACGTTGGTGGTACCTCCGGTGCAGACGGTGATTGTGCTTGGCGGTTGTCCGTCCGGTGGTGGCAGGGGCAGACACAGGCACTCCTGTTGGCGTTGGCAGAAAGCGTTGGGGCTTGTGTAAGATTTAGGACGATGGTCAGTCCTTGCTCTAGATGCTGTTGGCTCTGGCTCACCTCGAGTTCCCACTTGGTTGTATTATCCGGGTCACGGCACCAATGTAGCGTTATTCCCGTTCCGCTCTCCGTCCGGTCTGCTGTAGTTGTCCGAATGCTGATGATCGTCTTGTTGTTTGTCTGCGAGGCACTCTAGACACAGGCACACTAGGATTAGGATAGGATAGGATAGGATAGGACTAGGATAGGATAGGATTAGGATTACAGGCACACTAGACGAGGCACACTAGACATTCGGATTTCGGATTCGACGCTGTATTGAAACTTGCAGAGCCTCACTTTGATGGAGTATTTCATGAGTTGTAAAGTGCGCCTATGTGAGCGAGAAGGAATGCCAACGTCGGCCCGGAGATTTTCACACGGGGACGTAGCAAAGACCCTGTAGCGTTACTCCCGTTCCGCTCTCCGTCCGGTCTGCTGTAGTTGTCCGAATGCTGATGATCGTCTTGTTGTTTGTCTGCGAGGCACTAGACATTCGGGTTTTCGGATTCGACGCTGTATTGAAACTTGCAGAGCAGCGGACAGCAGATAACAGCGGAGAACAGCGAAGAACAGCGTAGTGCAGCGTAATCTAGCGGTAGGACCTTGATCCGCGTTGTGAATTTGGAAGATAACCGAAGCGGGAACTCACGGTCGAGAGAGAGCAGAGCAGAGCAGAGTAGTGTCGGCGATGGCGGGCCGGCTAGCAAGTCCAGAATCCATGCTGGGGTCTGGGGATTACGAGTTTTATACCTGGCCCGGGTGTGACGTAGAAGTGTGACGCGATGGTGAAGAAGTAAGTGACGTGTTGTGTGGTGGCGGGTTGTGATTGGCTGAGTCCGATGGAAGGTTCTAGAAGCTTTTGGGGATGAGGCCGGGGTGTGAGCGCGTGGCCGGTGCGTGGTTGGCCGTCTGGCACGTGTCTCTATGCGGGCCTTGTGTCAACTTGCAAAAGATAAACGGGCTGGCTGGCCTGGGAGTGGTGAGGCAAACATGTATGATTAATTGCTCTGCATCGGTAGTCAAGTGCAGCAGCGTCTAAAATGCGGTCGCAGTAACAAAATCACGCAGGCTCATTGCTTACAATATCTCGCGGGCGCAGCAACGAAATCAATATCTCCTCGCAGACGCAGCGACGAATTCAATATCTCCTTGCGGGCGTAGCGACGAAATCGTGCAGTACAATTGCTACAACTTTCCTCTTGGATCCCTAGTCCCACCCGGCTCTGAATCTGTCATAACCGGCCGTAACATTAAAGTGCACTTCAATGTGATGAATTGCCAGTACGAAATCACCTTCATCAGTCTGGCCTGACCTGACTTGACCTGCTTCGGAATGAAGTTACTTCATAGTTGCTTTCAGAAGGCGATGGAGGCGATTGTTCGTGGACTCCCGGGCACCCAGGTGTACCTGGTACCATTTGATTCTGAACATGAGGAAACATGGGTTTGGTCTGACCTCAGTCGACTTCTTGGGGCTCACAGTGTCTGCTAGCGACGTGGCTGTCGAACCCACGCGGGCCCAGGGTCTGCGTGAACCTGGACCCTGACACCGGCCGCCGAGGTCGGTGAAGGAGCTGCAGGTCTTGCTTGGCCTGTTCGGCTTTGTTCCCAGCTGCAGCTCGCTGGTGGAGGTGCGGCGGAGGCTTCTGCGGAACGGCGTTGCCGCGTTCCGCTGGGCTCGGGGATGCAGACCGTCCTCGACGTCGTCCGAGACGCCATCCTGACCAGTAGAGTGCTGGCGATCCGGCCCTGCCTATGTACGTCATGACGGACGGAAGCAACGTAGGTGTTAGTGCCGTACAGCAGCACGCAGAGGGGGACAGGGTGGTATCGTTCCCTTCCAGCACTCTCTCTGAGGCACAGCGAAGATACAGCGTCCGAGAGAGAGAGAGAGAGAGAGAGAGAGAGGCGCGTGCATGTCTGGTCCGTTGAAAAATGGCACTGCCACCTGTGGGGAGGAGAATTCACTCTGAGGACGGACCATCCCTGCCTACACGTCTGCCTGAAGTGGGGCCCCTACCCATATATACCTGTTGAAAATCGCATTTGTTCCCGGGTTTATATCACTTTGTTTTAGGTCTGGGTGGTAGGAAGGTCCGAAATGGTGTGGCAATATCGAAGCCATATTATCGGCGAAGTCCTTGGCATGCACAGTAAACACGACGAAATCCATATTTCAACGGTTTTACTGACAGGCGGCCAAGGTTCGAAAACACAAAATGTTCCAGTAATGTTAGAAGGCGCCAATTTGTTGAGAAGAGGCACGAAATTTCGGAAACTGAAATTTTGCATTGAGGACAGTCAGGCGGACTGCATAGGGGGAGACCCATAGAAGCAAAACATGCAACATGGATAGCTTTACTGTTATGCACAGTGAAGCTGCGCTACGTTCTGATTTGTTATGACGCAGACGCCCTTTACTTGGGTCTGGAGACTGAACACAGCCATTGTTAGCCTGCTATTTATTGCGCGAGATTTACCAGTTTTACCAGTTTCGCTCGGTTTCGCAATTTCTCGGGCCTCGGCGGCCTCCAACTTGGGCGCACCTATGCGGACTGTCTTTGGGAAGGCCGTACACCTACGAAAGTGGGGTCGGCGTAACCCCTGCCTTGGTCTGTAACGGCATAAATACCAACGGCAGAAAAGGGGAGACCAGAAACTTGATTATCTCATTAACTAGGGGGAAATACGCGCCCCCTCCACACCTTCACACACTGTGACCGATTGCCCCCACCACCAGTGGAGCGTATTTGCGCCCGCACTCACGACAGGAGCGATCACATGACGCTGGGTCCGGGCACGCAGGGAGAATCCGTTTGAGAGGGAGGGCCCGGGACCCTGAACCCCTTAGACTGGGGCCCGGCAGGAATCCTTGCCAGGCCAGGCATCCGGGCCAGGAACAAGTATATTCCTACGAAGGGCAGAATCTGTCCCCTTGCAGCGTTTCCTGAAGGCTTGCAGTCTTCAGGAATGGCGGTTGCATATGGGCGTGAAATGGGTTTTGCAATGGTAAGCCTAGTGCAAAAATACGGGGCATCGTATTTTCCTCATGGCCGAGTGGACATTGCTCGGCTCATACGGCAGTATGAGTCAGCCACCGGTGTGAGTTCAGTACCAAGTGAAAACACACAGTAAGGCGCCCATTTATACAAATTTCTGAAGTTCAGAGTGAAGGAGTAGTAACAAGGGAGTTTGGGTTACGAATGCTCTGTGACGTATTTTACATGCTGAGCCATGATTGGTTGTTGTGCTGTTGCTGAGCCATGATTGGTTGTTTTAGCTGGATTCAAAACAACGAAAATAAAGCATGCGGTTTACGGCTTTTGTCCATCTTCATCCATTGTTGCATTCGGCACGATTTGAACATACTTTTTGATACCATAAGAGGTACAGTAGATTCTCAGGCCAGCTCAGGAGTAACAAGCAAAGAAGTATAATGCCGTATTGTCTACTTAGGTCCTCCAGGAGCAAGAAAGTGGAGCTAAACGCCAAAGAAGGGAAGGAGAAAGGAACCAACGAGAAAGGGCGCCTCCGCTTCGTGGTGAAATTCGGGTCCATGTGCAAGGGAAGGTTGGACATAGCTTTTCTTTTCGAAAGTCTCCTAAAAGTTAAGCAGGCTCTTGATGGTCAGCAGGGAGGGACGGATCAAGGATGGCAACAAGGGCCAGGATGGCAGTCCTCGGGAGTATAATATGAGCCTCATAACCCATTTGGCCCAGATTTCTGTCTGAGACTGTCTGAGACTCCCTTTCCATCGAAAAGGGCCGCCTCGAGGTCCCTCTCGGGTCCGAATAGAGCAATTACCTATCGCTTCCCGCTTTTATCCACATTTGTCAGCAGGAATTCACCCTGGCTCATCAAGCAGTAGTTGTCCGTCGTTTTTAAGCTCATTAGGTAGTAGTTGTTCATCGTTTTGGGGGCCTCTTGAGTATAGCAGTGCCAGTTTTTGGGTGATCCCAACATAAGGGAACACAATCTAAGCTCGGGGCTCCTTTCCTGCGGGGCCTGTCATGAACGCGAGAGGGTCTCCTCGAGGCTCCTCTCGGGACCCACGGGACGATCACCACATTGCTCCCCCTTGTGTTAGCCTTTTGTCAACAGAGAGCCTTGAAGCCCCGGCTCCCCGTGATGAGCCATTTTTATGTACGCCCTTTGGGACCCTTGCCTCAGATGGTCTCTCTGTGAAGGGGCCCGTATAGAGCCCGTCCCGGCGAAAGGGGTTCGGGTTCCCTGGTTCTTTAGTGCCGCCTTGGGCATTACCTGAAGGGGCCTTTTTGTGTCAAAGATGGCTTGCTTCAGGGTCTTCTGACCGCCCACCCAGGACCGCCCCTTTGAGGCGGACCGTCCTGGAAAATAGAAGTACCCTCGAAAAGTACCCCTGGCTAAGGAGGGCCCCTGGTTGATCGTCATTTTTGGGGTCCGTTGAGATAGGAGGACCATTTTACTGTATTATTTCAGCATCACGGGCCAATTAAGGCACAACTGAACCCTACGAGGCCCCTAAGGGACCCGAGAGGGCCTCCTCGGGGCTCCTATCGTGCCTCTATGGCAATCGCCCCCATTTTCCCCCTTTGCATCCGCCTCTGTCAGCGGGGAGCCTGGGATGAACCGCAGCACCGGAGGATGAGCCGCCTTTGAAGTGGCGTTGCCTTAGGGGCCTCTTTCTGCGGAATGGACGTCGTATATGGGACCCATGTCGGGCCAGTGGGCCCATGGTCTGCCGGCTCCTCAGGTACGACCCTTTTGTGCCTTGGCGTTAGGGATCGTTTTCTGCAAAACAGTGCGTTAAGGAGCCCCTCCCGGTTTTCCCTAGGACGGCCCCCTTTAAGCCGCGCCCGACTGGCACTCGGCACCGATCAGCCCGATAGTGGCGGGCGGTTACCCGCCCGGCAGTTAACCGCCCCCTGTAACTCACGAACGGTTGCAACTGTAACTCACGAAGTTGGCTCGGGCCTGCTTGCAAAAAACACATCTCTGATCGCGCAGTCAAACCACCTGATATATATATATATATATATATATATATTGATATCTTCCAAGTGCGGCCGCCCCATGGCCCGGCGAAGCGTCCTCGATACTGTTGCTCTGTCTGTCTGCTATGGCCTGCTTGCAAAAAACATACTTTGATCGCGCAATCAAACCACCTGATCTATATATTGACATCTTCCAGGTGCGGCCGCCCTATGGCCCGGCGATATCCTCGATACTGTTGCCTCTGTCTTCAGCTCGGGCCTGCTTGCAAAAAACATATACTTACTCTGATCGTGCAATCAAACCACCTGATCTATATACAGTAATCCCTCGTTATTCGCGGATAATGCGTTCTAAACCCCTCCGCGAAAGGTGAAAATCCGCGAAGTAGTGTCACCCTCTCATTTTTAACATACGTGCATTTTTTGTGTATGAATAATATCAATAAGTGTATTTGAAACCATATAAGTGCATATGTTATCATTAGAACATTAAAGAATAGTTTCAAACATGTAAATAAAATATTAATAGAATAAATAACATACATAAAATAATGTATAAATAATATAAATATGATACGTGTGTGTGTGTAACATACGTAGATGTAACTAAAGTGTACATACTGTAAATTTGTTTTAGAACTTTTTTATTCTTATAACAACTTTTATAACAAGGCACGTAACTCGCCTCTGACAATAGCTTCTCTTTGCTTGATCTTTATAAATGTCGATGAAACGCCTGTGCAGTACAATGGAGGTGAAGAAGATGAAGATGATTTACTGCACAGGTTAATGAGAACTTTACTGCTCCTCAGATGACGCCTCATCTTCAGGTGCTAGGGGCCCTGGATCGTCGCGGGCAGCTTCGGATAGAGCTGGGGTAGCTGCAGGAGGCGGCGTAGAGGCAGCAGAAAGAGCTTCTGCAAAATGTTTTCGGCGCACAAGGAACATCGTGATGGGGAGCTGTGACCGTTGTTTTTTCTTCTGAGCAAAGATGCCCTTGTACAACGCCATTACACCGTCAGTACGGTTACTGAATTCTACGGCTCTGACCATGTTGTCGTCGATTTCTTGGGCCCTTTGTTGCAGAGTCCGTGCTATGTTGCAGAGCTCTTGCAGGTTTTCCAAGGTAAGGCCACGTTCTTCAGCTTCGTTGTCGTCACCGTCGTCAGCTACCTCCTCTTCTTCCTCACTTGCCGATCTTGTCATTTCGACGAGTTCCTCGTCGGTTAGGGGGTTCGAGTGGCACTCGATCAGTGTGTTCACTTCTTCCGTCGTCATGTCGGAGAACCCTTCAGTGGCTACCAACCAAGCCAGCCTCACAGCCTTATCTACGGCGGAGTGGTGAACTTCGTCAGGCGTAAATCCGACGTAAGCATGGGTGACGTTTTTTGGCCACAATTTCCTCCAACTTGCAA